>VWYE01022102.1:191439-349837 GCA_013398995.1 Alaudala cheleensis | reverse complement strand
GGAAAAAGGAAGAAGAGAAAAAGGAAGGGAAAAGGAAGAAGAGGGAAGGGAAGGGAAGGGAAGGGAAGGGAAGGGAAGGGAAGGGAAGGGAAGGGAAGGGAAGGGAAGGGATTCACATGAGGCAGATGAGCCTGTATAACCGTTGAAGCCTTTTTTTTTCCTTTTACCTTGGTTTTTGTTGCTTGGTTGACATCATTGGATGGAACATGCATTTGCTTGATCCTACCAACACTCCTGAGCCACTCATCAGCTCTGATAAATGGCATGGGAACCAAAGAAATAAATGGTTTCAGCATTGCAGATTACTGTTTTAGGTTTAAATCACAAACTTCATACCTCCCTGTATGAGCTTAAAAACTCATATAAGGTTTTGTGCAGGCAAAAACCTAGAGACAAGAGAATTATGGCAGGAATGAACACAAGGTTTAAGCAGTTTCCACTCAACAGTTTTGGGAATGATTCTCACCTCTGCAGCTCTAGCAAATGATGCAAAACTTCGTAGATTGAGAGGCTTCCCTTAATACACAACAGGCCCTGTTTTACCCTGTAAAATCTGTCAGATTTTGAGGAAGAAATCATCTGGTTTGTCTTCTGAAAAGTACCACACGTAACAGGTGGTAAGGAAGGTTCGGCAAGCAGTGTTAATTAACTGGAGGGTGAAACAACTTAAAATGCATGTCTAAACATACAGGAAAATTTCCCTGGATTGAGAACTCCAGCTCACATTTTGAGACTGGATGCCTGACACTTTTCCTTCCAAATTGTTAATCACACTAGTGGAGTGCAATTAGCCACAATTCTACCATGCACATGAAGGGGTTTCCACACACTGGGCTATCATAATTTGATCCTGAGGTTTCTGAGGAAAAAGAAGATTCAAACCCTTCCTTAGAAACGAGTTTGGTTTTTTTTTTTTTTTTTTTTTTTTTTTTTTTTTTGAAAGGGAATATGTCTGAAGTTTTGTAAGGGTCATAAATCTTCTACTTAAATATATTGTTTAAAAGAGAATTAATGTTCTAAGCAAGGAAATTTACCTTCACCACTGAGATGGTTTCAGCTGGGGGGTTAAACCATGACACCCACATCACAGGTCCTGCAAAGTAGAATTCAGAAGGTCAGACTTTCATCCTGCAATAGATCTTTCCTTTCATAAGTTCATCAAAGAATATTTTCTTTTTTTTTTCCCCCTTCCTCTCTGAAACTAGATTTAAGGTTTCTATACAATGTATTGTAGTGTTCCCATTCTTCAGATATTTTTAAAGAACTCGATAGGTTTTGGCCAAAACTCCATTTGTCAGAGGCAGCAGGCTCTATTACTTACTGGATAGAAGACATTTAATTAGTGTCTTAAAAGAATTATGAGCAACTCAACCCAAGCTGAATAGAGCACTTCCATTTCTATATATAATAGGCCCCAAACTGATGCAGAGTATGGATTAATCTCTCTCATCACATAAAGAATTGTATTTTTTCTTTGTGTTTTTATACAGTCTTAATAACTTGGCCATCATGCACATGCACACAAAATACTTAAATAGATATTTAATGGCTAATTCCTTTCCTAACCAAAGTATTAAAGTTATGATGAATACACCAATTTGAGCTTGTTCCATTCTCTAATTTGCTCATCTGAAAGAGCTTGAATCACATTCAAAATCCAGTGCTGAAATCTTTATTATTTATTTCAAAGACATCGTTTACTTTGGAGTTGGCCACTTCTACAAAGACTGTGTGAACTTCTCCTGACTCTGTGAAAGTCATGGCTGTAAACTCAGACAAAATTTCTATAACAGAACCAGATAATTTCAGTGGTTCTGAAATAAAGGAACTAGGAATGCCTGAGGAGTTTGTTGAAGACTTTAGGAGATATTTTGCAAAATTCATCTGCCCACAGATTCAGACATTCTCCATTAACCACTTTTAACAAATACTCCACCTATTCTCCCTATGATCCAGCAGGATCAGACTCCATGACTTGCACCAAGTCCCTGGTACTTCTGTTCCCAGTCTGCATCCTCAAGCTATGAAAATTAAAATGAAATTTGAGCCTTTCCAGCCCGTTTTTCTTGAGCCAGCCTGAATCTTTTAAAATTCTTGGTCTTAGCAACTCTCTGGATCACTATTAGTATTTGTCAGAGCCTAGTCATGCTGGCCTCCTGTTTGGAGTGTTGTAGTTTGCCATCACTCTCCCAACCATCTCCTATATTTTAAAGATCATTGACATCTTTGCCTTCTGGTACCTTCTCATGGAAGCCACCTGTGTTTGTTAAAAACCAACACATAGAAAACATCACCTTAAAAAAGGCTACCTAAAGTTATGAGACATTAGATTAAATATGGTTGAGGCCTATCAATGATTTAGAAAGGTTTATCTCAGAATATTCAAGGTCCAACAGAAGATGGAGGATTACAGAATGGTGCTATTTACAGGATAACAGATTGAACTGCAGGAATGAGAAAAACCCAATCAGATTCTGCATATCTGCCACAGCTGGATTAATCCTAAAACTGTGCTGTGTTCTTTGTTTCGTCTAAATACTCATCATTATCTGTGTTTTAATGTTCTGGTAGTTGGAAGTTTCATATATTGCTTCCTGCCAGGTAGTTTAGTTACATTCTTTTTTACATTGTATCATAAAAATAATTTGGAGGGAGCTGCATTTAAGCATTTACTTAGTAGTCTTGACGAATATGTGATAATTGAAGTATTCTGAAGTAGTGAAAGCCAATAGCAGAACACGTATTAAATAAAAATGGTATTTTTAAAAAAATCTTTAAAAATCTAGTATTTATCAATAACTGAATCATTAAAGAATCACAGTTTCTCCTCAGTATCTTTGAGGAATATAAGAACACTGACATGTGACTGTTATAAGACCTAAATCAAGAAGGCAAGGCAGCAAATGGAGAAGATACTTTACCTGTAATTCTTCTGTAAACAGCAGCTCTCCAAAATGCATGGAGTCCATTTTGTGTGCCCCTTTCTTGATGCTAAGATAGCTCAGATGGTGTGAGGGTCACTTGCATTGATGAGCCAAATATGAAGAAACTTTAATCTCTGTTCCTTCATAAATTGTTCACTGGGAGTCAGCTATACTGATTTAAGAAAATGAGAAAAGAAAAGGTAAGGTAAAATATGGATTGCTTTTTTCTCCTTTTTTTTTTTTCCTATTCTAACACTCACGTATGCATTACCTATAGAAATACATCAGACTCACACTGACTTCTTCAAATGAAAAGACAGGTTTAGCAGCTGACACATAAAAAAAAAAAAAAAGAAAAAGAGCAAAGAAAGCAAGCAGAACTTTCTCTGTGGAGTTTTATTTGATTTGGGAAATAGTTCTTCTCTTTCAACTAATACAATCCAAACATGTTGATCTTTAAAAGTAGACTATAAAAGCCCATCTTTTATGGTCACAGGGTAAAATCTATGAGAGCACTTACAGTCTTGCTCACTGAAGAAAAAAGGATCATTTCCCACTGTTATGTTTATCCTATTTTGTTTCACCAGTATTGGTAATAATTTTACAGTATGAGATATATCTGAAACGTAATTCTGTACAAAATGCAGTATCTCCAGTATCCATATTTGCTTTTCCTATATACCCATCTTTTACTTCCTACATAAAGTAACCCCCAGGCCCCCACATATTTATTTCCAATAATGCTCTCTTAAAAGCTGCAGATTTTTTTGTCCTAACTATGGCTTTGAGCTGCATCTTAGGAACAATAATTTGATTATACCTGATTTTCTACAGTTTGTGCAGATTGTTGTACAGGTTTTAACATCTGTATATTCTCAGTTGCTAAACTGAATCCTCTTCTAGTAATGCACAGGTGGGTGCATTGTAAGGTGCAAGAGAACTTTGTTGACATAGACAGATGGTAGCAATAAACTGAATTTTGACTTTTGTATGATAGAACTCTGCAATTCTACGATATTCCACCTGGGCATCTCAAGGCACTTCTCTATGAGTATCAACTCAGCTTCATAATGTTTCTGTTTTCAATCAAAGAAGCATCATCATCATGAATAATATTTTACAGGCAAAGAAACTGACAGGTTAAAAATTTCAGAGAGCGTTTGATTTGGTCACTATGGCTTAGACAGGACCAGCACTTCCTTACCTGTGTCACCCTGGCTTAGAATCTTCATTTTTACATACCAACATAATGATATGTTAACCATCACAAATTCAGTGGTGTTTAGCTGCAATAGAGGACATTTCCCCAAAGATATAAAACTACATTGATTTCCACTGTTAATATTTCAGAAACAGAAAAGTTTCCCTTGTTAGTCAGGTTAAGAAATGATCAATATTTGACTTGAGCTGTTAGGAGATTTTGTATCTGCATTCAAACTTGCACAGACAGCAAGGACCCATTAGCTAGAAAACACAATGAACCCAGCAAGTTTGAATTAAAAATCATTTATTGCCATCCTACAGAGGCAAGGTCAGAGAGAATTGCTGTTTTAGGCAGCCTCCAGGTTTCTTGGAGACAAAGGTGTATATCTTCATAACCTTGTCCTTGTCATCTGCATAACCTTCAGACCTGAGGTGTTTAAGTTTCAATGAATTGGAGAAGATAAATGAAACATATGCTTAGCATTCCTTAACCCTCACCATGCCACAGGACCTGTTGCAGTGTTATAATGCAGTTGACCAGAAGCATTTTCATCTGATTTCTCTTCATATACTTATATTCATACAATGTATACAAAAAAAAATACAAAAAAAATCAGCAATAAGGGCTTTTAGACAAATGAATATACATTCTTTCAGTTTAGCTATCCTGTTCCAACACATTGCTATAAAACAACACTATCAGAGCATGGGGAATATGGTGAGCAGTGATTGCTACTGTGATATTTTTTTTTAGCTTCATCTGAAAGGGAAAATGATAATAACAAACTGTTTCTTAGGAATATATATCTGTCTGCAAAGACTTAGAGACAAGAACTCCAGACCTAAACTTCACCATTGCCACCATAGCTTTGGGGCTCCTTTTTAAGCCCACTTTCTCCCTTTCAGAAAGTAACTAGGAGTCTTTTCTAAGTATTAAAAAAAAGATCCATGTTGATTTTGCATACATTCCCCTCCCTCCACACCCCCATCAATCTGGATTAAAACTGGTTCTGTTTTAATTAGCTGGTAATCTACTAAGCTAATTAATTTTCAAAATAATTTTTACAGTTTTACAGACATTTTGACTGGTCTCCAAATTGCAGTTTGGGTAGAAACCAACTCTTGAACTCACGACTGCATTAAACGAACTTTCCATCTTTTTTCTTTTTTTCCTCCCTTTTTCTTCTTGAAGGAATCAATGGCATGTTCCTACAAATACTTCTTACTGAGTTTGTAATGCTTTGAAATCAGTTTAATATTTTAGAATTCAGTTGCTGAAAAGATTGAATTGGACAGAGGGTGAAGAAGACATAAGATGCATCAGTTCAAACAGGATCATGATGGGTTAATCAATGAATAGATCCAGCCTTCCTCCTCCATGACATGGTAAAAGTTAATATTCCCAAGCAGCAGGCTGAGGAATGAATTCTGCCTGCTGCAATCTACTCCTGAGTATCATCCAGGTGTTTGCTCAACACACCAGACAGGCAGCTTCAAAAATAATGCACTTCCACAATATATATTACACCAGTCCCTTTGCTGTGACATGTGCTGTGCTAAGCTCTTATCTACAGCCTGGGAGATGCCTTCTCCTGCCAGAACCCAGCAACTTTCAAACAGAGATGAAAGGGAGATATTATTGTGTTTTGTTCCTTAAGCTGCTACAATGCAAAGAAAAATTGGAGTATTTGTTTCCTTCCTGTAAAATTATATATATATGTGTGTGTATCTGTCACTGTTACAGAAAGTGATAGATTGTTCCCAAAAATAGGTCATCAATTGAACACTGTGCTTCAGCCTGCATAGCTTAAACTCAGCTAAGCTTTTCTTTCCTCAAAATCAAGCCCATTGTTTTGCTTCTTCACAAATGCCAATCCACACTTTTTTGTGGAACAGCATCTGCTGCACAAAATTGAATATAGATCAGGAGATCCAAATATGTTCAGCCCACGTTGGAGGGATATTTTTTCAAAAGGCAACCCTCACTTAAAAAGTTAAGAAAGCAAAGTTTTCCAACTAGAAAATCTTTATCTCTCTCTTTATCAAGTAGTTTTTTTCTTTTTAAAGAACACTGTTTTTCTTAAATTCAATACAGTTTCATAGGTACCATTGAGCCATTAATTTTTTTAAAAAAAGACAATTCTGCAATTTTTAATTATGAACTGTATTTTCAAATTATCTATCTTAAGTTTTTGGAAACAGGTGATATCTATTATAGTAAGAAAAAATGGATGTTACTACAGTGCAAATATTTTTGGCACTTAGTCAAAATCTCCATTTCAAATTTTTCCGAGGTAAAGAAATTGTAATAGACAATCAATACTTTTCAAGTGTCATTGTATGAAAGTACAAGGTTCCATGGAGTAATATTCTTTCCTTCCCATCTCTTGTTTTCCATCATCTTTTACTTCCACATCCTAGTATAAAATCATAAAATATCTAAAATATAAACTCGTATAAATGTTTAAAAATAAATAAGCACAGTTTGCAAATTATTCTGTATTCTGCATATTCTGTAACCTGCAATTCACCTAAAAAATATTAATGCTAGGGATTGGGTATTGCTTGCTTTTCCTTTTGTGATCACAATTGAGGGTATCACACTGTTCTTTTGGAATCTGTATAAATCAAATTACTAAATTAAATAATCATGTTCTTTATAGAGCCTTTGTTTCTCCAATAATCCTCCTCAGAGGACACACATAACTCATGTTGAAAACACTAAAAATTAACTTGGTCCTAATTTAATGAGCAATCTATTTTCAAATTAATTTTTAAAAAACCATTTCCTACTCTATATGTATTTATATTCTTGATTGATATAATTCTGAAATCTCTTATAATAATTTAACAGATCCACCCATGCAGCATCTCTACTAAACAGTAAAACATTATCCCCACGGCACGTTTAAAACAGCATCAGTGATTTTACGCTGCAGATTATGGATTCAAAAGCATCTCCTCTTTTCACAAGGAGGAGATGGTGTGAAGGGAGAAGTAAATCAGGCTCCCTACCAACCCAATGCAATGGTGAGCTGCTGTGGAGATCATTTCCACTGCCCAGGTAATGTGTCTCTATTCTAAAGGCTGTGAGGGAGAATGAGAGACTTTTGTGTCAGATCTGTCAATGTTCACAGTGCCAAGGAAACCTGCTTTCAACTTCAGGTGGCAGACAGAGCCCAGAACAGAGGCTGGCATGAGCAGGCACACCTGCAAGCCCTGCTGCTCTCAGATGTTCCTCACAGCCCTGCCTGCTCTGTTAGGACTGACATCTGCTCATGGACCTACCTGACTTTCCAAATGATCCCTCTATGTCCTGCATGCTCAGAAGTGCAGCTTGTTATAAGAGCAGAACTGGAAATAGAATGGAGCTTTCGTGCTGTGCTTGGTTAAATCAATTTGTATCCGTGTTTTCAAGTGTTTGTCTACTGCCTTCAGCTGCAGTGATTTCATCCATTGGTGGGACGTCACTGTGTGATCCTGCCCTTTCTGACTTCTTCATGCCTGCTCCAGCTTAGGTGTCCTGAAATTTTGATCTAGATATTTAATTTACACCAAAGGGATCAAAAGGACTGGCACAGTTTCACCCCAGCCTGCAAACAAGTGCCAGGCAGCCACTTGCTTACTGCCCAGCGATGGGATCAGGGAGAGAGTCAGAAGGGTAAAAGCTGGAAAAGCCAAGTGCTGAGATAAAGAGAGTTCAATAGGGAAAGCAAAAGCCATGGACACCAGCAAAGCAAAAAAGAAATTCACTCACCTCTTCCCATGGCTGGGCAGGTGTTCAGCCATCTCCAGGAGATCATGGCCTTATCACACACAGCTATGGCTTAGGAAGACAAATGGCATCACTCCAAACGTCCCCCAGTTCTTCCTTCTTCCCTCTACTTCATACAGAGAGCAGGATGTCTCGTGGTCTGGAATAATCCTTTGGTCAGTTTAGGTCACCTGTCCTGGCTGTGTCCCCTCCCAAAATCCCACACACCCCCAGCCTCCCTGCCAGTGTGGCAGTACAAAAAGCAGAAAAGGCCTTGGCTCTGTGCAGGGCCAGCCCTGCTCAGCAATAACAAAAGCTTTCCTCATATTATCAGCTCTGTGTCCAGCACATACCCAAAACACAGCCCCATGCTATCCACTGTGAAGAAATCTAACTCTACCCCAGCCAAACCACCACACATAAAAAGAAGTTAGAGGGGGGAACAGAGGCACTGAATGAAAAACTAATCCACCAACACTGAAGTGCTTTCTGGGTACTAAAAGTATTTTTCTTCTCTGAGCTTTCTAGATCTGTCTCTACAGACTCTGTGAGTGAACTGGACTGTGTTATAGTCTGGCAGGAGGAACTACTATCCAAAGATCAACACATCCTTCATCAGTGACAGAAGCAGCTCACAGACCTCTAAATGCGCTCAGTGAAGCAAAGCTGGAAAACAAGTGCCCAAGTGCTGTCTAAGAAAAGACCAAAGAAAGTAAATAAAATCTCCACAGACCTCTTTAAGTTTAGCAGTATATATGTAATTTAGTCTTGATGGAAAAGAAGCTGTTTTCAAACTGTGTTCCTATCCTTTACTTACCCACCACATCACTGGTCAAACTTAGCAAACACCACACTACATAAAGGGATGTGGTTTAAAGGGCTCTAATTTACATTCACGGATGTCTCTAATCTCTCCAATAGTATTTATCAAGATGCATACCTGGCATCTTGTGTTCTGAAGCATGTGGTGGCTGCCACTTCTCTTGTTAGCTTTTTGTGTGTTTGGAAATGCCTTTTGAGCATCCAATCCCCTTCATTAAATTTGTATCTGTATTGCATCCCCTCCTCCAGCTGCAATTACTAAGCCATTTTCTGCCACCTCGTTTTTGACATAGGGGGCCCTGCTGTCCAAATGAAATTTTAATGAAGGCTTGAGGATGTGCTTGTGCATTGCAAAGTTCCACTGCAGTCCCACAAAGAACATGAGTAGAATACTCACAGTGAGTGGGTAAGTGTTGTGTTATCACATTTTAAAAGGAGCAAATGTTGGCCTACAGTGAATGCTCTGCCAGCTCCACTTTGCCCAGTACTTCTGTCACTGCCCCATTTCTGTACATTTTTTTCCTACTGATGATCAGAATCCCACATGTCAAGAGAAAACTATACAACTTGATTTTCTAACCCAGCCTGCTTAGTTCTGTTAACCCTGTCACTGCTGCACTTTGCTTTTTCAGAAGGACAAATTTTCAGTGTACATTATACAAATCATCCTGTTATCTTCTATTACACAAACATTGCAGTTCTTGTTACTCACCCAGTTATTGTTCAGAGTTTTCTTTTGTTATCAGTGCAATCCTGACTTCAACAAATCAAACTGACCCATGATCACTTGGAATTACAGCTTACAGAAGGAATAAAATCTTCAGTTTTTGCCTGTGAGTCCTGTGCTCCCTATGCACACTCTAACACTGTGTCATAGCAAGCATTGCCTTGGTGGACCTCTTCTTTCTTTGGTCTCAACTTTTCAGCCCCTTCCAGCAAACCCTGTTTTACTCTGTGTGATCCTGCAAATTCATCAAATGAGCCATCACACACAGAGACAAACCACCACCCTGTCACACTGACCAAATTAATTTCCAGGGCATTAAGTGCAGAAGGGGTTCTCTGGGGAAACCCCAACCCTCTGTTATCACATCACTGAAAATTTACATCCCAAGTGGTTTGTTCAGGGGTTCTTAGCTGAAGCCATGTGGCAATCTTAATTCTAGCTTTCATGAATTTTTGAGACCTTGATTAAGTTTATATTGAAATATTTCAACAACCTCAAAAAGTTCTACTATGTAAAAAGTAATGTGCTGGTTTGCCCTCATAATAAAGTATAGCTGAGCCTTTTCTGATGAAAAAGTTTCATAAAACTTGGAATAAAGGTTTGGAAAACTTGGAGTAAAGAGATATTATATGCATCAGACCCAAAGGGTTGAAGATTGGCATAGATGGCATTTTAAAAAGAAAATCCTTGATGGTTTTATATGTGACACATCAATATAACTTCTAATTACCTTTTGTTCAGAAATCTGGTTTGATGCTAACAATATATAATTCTTGACTTTTTTATTTTTAGTGCTACCTTTGCTAAGAAAAATTTTGACAAAATTAGGGGATTTCCAAGAACAAATGTAAAAGGCAGCTCTCCTTGCAAGAAAGGAGTCCAGCAAAATATATTCTGGGCAAGGCATGCACTACCAGCAGTAATGAACTGCCTGCAGGTTTTAGGAGGAAAAATATCTCCTTTTGAAGTTATCTTTTCTATCATTACACTATTTCTGCTTGTCAATATTCACTGTGACAGCAGTTCCAGCAATTTTATGTGATACCTTCACTACAGATAAATAACAAGAGATTAACCTACATTCAGTCTGAAAAGAGGAGGAAAAAATATTTGTTAACTAGAACAGCCTTGTGACAGACTTTTTATGCTATTTTCCAAGAGGATAAGGAAACCTATGAATTTCTATTTCTTGTGGACTATGCGTGCATAAAATCCTTTTTTCACTTCCAGAACTAGAAGCATTATGCAGTAATCACACACTTGATAACATGCAATGAAATAAGGAAACTGAGGGTAAAGCTAAACAAAATGTTCTACAATGACTTCTTTTATACAGACTAAGTTGAGACAATCACATGCAGAATTAGTTTCCTCTAATTTTGACTACCTTAATTTTCAATAAATAGGCAAGAAAGAAACATGAAAGAATATACAGCTGTTGCCTTTAATATTTCATCTCCATCTTTCACAAAAAAGTATACAACTTTATCTTAAACATAAATCACCTTTTTCATGCTTTAGGGAAATTTTGTGATTCTAGAAAAGTATACTTGTGTATTTCCATGTATTTCAAGTTATTAA
This sequence comes from Alaudala cheleensis, assembly GCA_013398995.1. Classification (NCBI taxonomy): domain Eukaryota; kingdom Metazoa; phylum Chordata; class Aves; order Passeriformes; family Alaudidae; genus Alaudala; species Alaudala cheleensis. The sequence continues at coordinate 338,826 of VWYE01022102.1, read as the reverse complement.
ATGAAATATCTTCTGTAATTAATTCTTTTTTTGGCAAAGCTTTAAGATGGATAGAAAGCTGATCTTATTAAGTTTTCAAGGTCTCACTTTAGCTGCCTCCAGCCCACTTTGTTCAATTTCATAATATAACAGTAGACAGGTTGTAGCAAGGAAATACTATTTTTCATTCAATATTTATTTATATTTAATTGGTAGTTTCTGATGTAAATACCAACATTTTCTGTCTTACCTGATAGTGAATCATCCAAATTCAAGCCTCTATAACAAAACAAACAAACAAAAAAACCCCCTAAGTTTATAATTCCTCCATAAACATTAAATATATTTATATCTGGGTAAATTCAAATCTTGATGATAGAAGACAAGCTTAAAAAAAAAAAAATCTAATTCAGTATCTCTTATTTAGATGCATCAGTAACATCAGTTTCTTTCTGTTACATCCCATTCTTTGCTGTGATTTGACCAAGTTCTTCAGTCTTAGACCCTGAGCATCTTCAGGCATTTTCATTCCAATTCCCCATAAAACTTTAATCCTTAACTTAAAAGCAAACAATTCCTTCTGCAGCTTTCATCACACACTTCCACAAACACACCAGGTCATACTTACAGGAAACAACTTCAAGTCAGGCAAGCCCTTTTCTAGGGAAATTCCTACAAAACCAGCTGCCCTTGTTTCTCCCTAAATCCTATTTGTGCACCTTTGTTTCTATTACCAACAAGTTACCTCAGGCAGAAGTCTACACTAAAAATAATGTTTAATCTACAGTTATAGATTTGGCAAAGCTTTGCAGTGGCTTCACAGAATGGCTCAGTCTGGAAGGGGCCTCTGGAGGCCATCTCCCAACTCTGTCACTTCATTTAGGAGTTTATCAAGTAAATCAAGTGAGAATTACTCTTGCTAAGGCTTCCTGGGATTCCCAAAGAACAGGGCTGCCAGCAAAGACCAAGACAAAGTATTTCTGCCTTCTCCATATCCTGTGTAACCAGATCCCTGGTCTTGTTGAAGTGCCCACATTTTCCCTGGCCTTCTTTTCATCACCTGTGTACTTGCAGAAGCCTTTCTTATCATCCTTGATGTCCCCAGCTAGTTCTATTTCCCTTGGAGCTTTAGCTTTCCTACCTTCCTCCATGGATGTTTGGACAAGGTTTCTGTATTCCTCCCACATGATCCTCTCTGTTATTCCTTTTTGTCTTTCAGTTTGGCCAGAAGCAGCTTGTTTACCCACAGAGGCCTCCTGGAATTTTTGCATGGCTTCTCATTCTTTGCAGGAGAACCCCCCCTGAGCAAATTCACCTGTATCCACACCTGGTAGATTTGGGTTGTAGAAATAACTTGGAACTCTCTTTTGTTCTGTCATGCCTGTTCTTACTGATCATCTTAAGCAGAGTCAGAGTGACTGCTCTTCTTTTATTTTACCTCTGTTATTTCTCTTGACTCTGAGTCCCATGATTGCCTCCAACACCTGAATTTTCTAGCAGAAAGCTTTGCTAGGCATAGTATATTCCTAAAATGCAATATAATTTGCTCCATTGAGGAACTCTTAACTTCTGTATAATTCCAAATGCAACTCAGTAAAATTTGCCAACACTCCTGTGGTTAATTTGGAACACTCTCAGTTAAAAAAAAAAAGAAAAAGGTTCTAAATTACAAAATATTTAATATGAAGAAAACTGAGATAAAACTAATAACAGTTCAGAATTTCCTCTCAAGGCAGAGTTGTACAGTGGTTTATACTAACTTACAATAACTCTTACAACTCTTCTGCCTTAGAACTGTCCTTCTGTTTAATGTAGCCTGAGGATTAGAAAATTCCCAGATGTCAACCCCTTGATTACAAGGAAGCAATTAGTAATAGAATCTAAATTTATATTTCTCAAGATGAAGACATAAAACCCCTATGAGAGTAATTTCTCTGGGCTGCATTTCAGAGGAAAGTACACTTTGGACAAACAGAACTTCTACCGTGACAAAGCAGTGCAATATCATTAAAGTTATGGCAGATAGTGTTGTTATACTTTAAAATAAATAAATTAGTGAAGTTGTGTTTTCAATGTAAAAAGCATTTCTAAATAGGAATAGGCTTTGATAATTTAGATCATGAAATTTAAAATGAAAGTCTTTTAAACTTGGAGCTATTTAGAAACGTAAAATGAAACATTTCAGACAACCTGGTCAATATGTCTTTAGAAATTCTTGCAACTTCATTGCCAGCCCACATAAATAGAAAGATTAAAATTGGATGACCAGTGCTCCCTAAAAAAATTTTGTATTTTCAAAATTTATTCTATTCATTATTTCAGAAATTGTTATTAATGTTTTTGGTTTGCAATTAAATATGCTATCATTACCAGGAAAACTAAACAGAAGCAATGCCTTTGGCATGGCTGATATTAAAATTTGTATCAAGAATGTGAGAATTAACAGTTATTTTAAGTGTGTTATGGAAATGAGCTATTTTGTGGAGAACTTAATGGTGCTGTTTGATCTACTGAACTGCAGAACCAGGATTTAAAGTTCACCCTGTTTATTAAAGAGTCACTGTTTCCTTAACCTCTTCTAAACTCCAAATGAATTACTTTAAAGTCTTCTCTATTCAGTGATACTCTCAAACAAAGTACTGTACAAGGTAGTAATAATTTGGATTTGGCAAGGCTGAGTTTCCCTGAGTTTTAGTTCAGGTCCTAACTGTGTTTTAAGAAGATTTTTAAGAAGATTTGTATTAGATGCAATGTCTTCAGTGCAGTTCACAGAGAAACTGTGTGTGAGAAATAACATTTAAAAACCTATTTCTGAAACCAAAGATAACAAAACAAAACAAAAATATTTTAGAATCTCTAAAATAGAGGAGAAGATGATAAGAAAGATTTTAATCTTTCATCTTTAATCTTTCTTAAAAGCATTTAATTAGAAAAAAACCAATTTTTTTTTCTTTTTAAGTTATCATTACTACTAAAATGGAAAAATATAGTTCATACTGATAAGGAAGAAACCTGCAAGGAAAGACTTATGTTCAGTTAATTTTTCCTATTGTGGTTAAAACTCCAGTTTCTTGAGATTTTATCCAAGAGAATGTCTTGTTGGTGCACTTTTGTGCCTCACCATCCCACTTGTATACTCCTCTACCTGTGAACTTTTAAATTCAATTATAATGTTGCATCATCACAACTATCACAGCACTTAAATTTATTAGACATTTACATATGGTTTTGTGTTGCAGTGTTGCTTGTGTCAGCTTCCAACCTAACATGAATTGCAAATTCATTTCATGCTTACAGGGTATCTTTTGCATAAATTATATGTTCACTGGATCTTTGGGATCCATCACCTAATTATTTCATTCCCTGGTTTGTATTTACTATTATCCAGATCAATATCAATGTGATTTTTTTTTCCCTTTGTGGTAGTTTAAGGGTAATAATTCAAGCATTTGACTGTTTATTTGTCCACACAGATGCGTGGACAGATTATACATCAGTGGTGGTGATGATAAACACTTAGTGAGTGACTTTCTGGCTTTTTAATTTCCTTCAGCTTTTTATCTACTGTGTGACATTTTACCAGCTCTTTCTTTACATGATTACTCTATCTCAAAGTCATATACTTTGAACTGGATAAAAAACAGTCAGAGTTGAGAGAGCAGCAAGTGGAGACAAACCTGAGGTAGAGCTGCTCTGAGTAGCTTAGGTGGGATTTGTTCCTGAGAAATAATCAAAGTGTCACTGCAGGCCTGTAATTTGCCTCTTCTCTTCTTTCTGGTGTTCAAGTTGTGCCACAGAGGATCTAAGGTGTAATGTGTTATCCTAAGGAGAGGCTCAAGCACACACCTAGGAGAAATTCACTCCAAGCTAAGTGGTGCTTTTAGTTCAGAGGTGCAGAGCTGGGGGAAGAAGCACAGCCTTTGCTCCTATCAGCAGCCCTGGCACTGACTGGCTCTTTCTCAGAGCTGCAAAACAAAAATGCAAAGAGGAGGATTAAAGTACAGTCTTCAAAAGGAGATGATGAGAAATAGAGCCTGGAGTGCACTGACTGCTAGAAAATCTTTTAAACTTCTTTAAAGCTTAATCTAGCTGAATTACACCTACATGTAATTAGTCACACTTCCAGCTGCACTATAACACATCCACTTTGGTTTTGTTTTTTCTGAATGATGAGTTGTTTAACAGTGGTTGCTCACCTCCATGGCTCTTCGAGCTGGACTTGCTCTCAACTCTTGCTTTATGCCTCTCTCTCTTCTTGTGTGAAGTGACAAATGGTTGAGCCAAGAGATCAAGCCTAAGGGCACGGAAGAGGGTGAAAAAAAGCAAGATTATAGCTTTGTACCTCAGGAGAGTAGAGTTTGTCCTCTTAAATTATATTCTTAGGAGAGTCACCTGGGGATAAGGCACTGGAGGGAGGAGGGATACAAGAAATTGTGTTAGCATTCAAGGACCCCACCTCCACCTTCTCTGGAAGGATCTTACATGTCTGAAGTTTTATGAGCCTTGCCTTATGAGCTTCTCTTGTTGGCTTCTATTAAGTGTACTAAATACTCAAATTAGCTCAAAGCAAAACAGTGTCAGAGCCTGGAAGTAAGCTGTGTTAGTTCAAAGGGCCACAGACTGGCATGTTACCCAAATCAGCATGCTAATTCAATTTTTTTAATTGCTTAATGAAATTCCTGCCCTCTGATTTCAATGCACTGTCTTCAAAATGTGCAAAATGAAAATGACCTGCCTGACACAAACCATTTAGCTGCAGAAAGGACACATCATAAAACCTACTGTTGGCTCCTGCAGTTGCTAAATTAGATTATTTTGATCTCCAGATCCCTTAGAGTGTCTTCTTCTTTTTAATAACAGCAAAACCACTTGGAAAGGAATAAAACCATAACCTCTATGAATTTTCAGCATGAATATGAATGAAGCAGTCTGCTGCTCTCTCCTCCATCTCCCAGGGCAGGGTTGCAGTAGCAGGAATACTAGGCAAGGGATAATCACAGTCTCTTGATATAAAATATTAACCATAACCACTGTACTCATTATTACATGTCATGGAACTGCATCCACAAGTATGTTATATATTGGTCTCGACCAAGCTTGGATTTTTATAGGATTTGGCATCCCAAACAACTCTGATAAAAAATCAAAAGAACTCCGTGACAGAGGTGATCATTTATTTTTCATTCCCATCTGTTTTAAACCACAAAATACAGCAAATTACAGTCAGTAGGCAGCTAAACAAGTCTCCTGAGATGGGAGTTACAAGTAACCTCCTTCTACATCCATTACAAAGATGAATAGAATAGGTCAACAAAAACTATCTTTAAAAAAAATCCCAAATATTGATAAAAGATTTTACAAACAGCACTGTGCAAAAGGCTAACATGTCTATAAGAATTCAAAGGTTGCATTAAATTTCCCTATCAAATATGCAGAATTTTCAATAAAGATGCTTTACTGTCCTAATTTTCCTATAGAAATTTTCTCTAAACAGCAATAGATATCTTAAAGTCTTTACACCTATAGAATTAAGGCCAAGAAAAGGAAAAAGTCTTTTCAAAAAATTGCAGTCCTGAAAATGTGCTGCAAGTGAAAAAGCATTTGACTAGAAGGAAAATCCTCAGTCATTAGAGCTGTATCTTTGCATGAATGTGGCATTCATACATTCATTAGAGTAAAATAAACATAAATTCAGTTAAGAATTCTGGCTTATATAGCCTTTAAGAGAAATACGTATGTATATAATAATTTTTGGGTTGTTTGAAAGTTAATTCCTAATTTAATCTCCTACCTAGTTGCAGATATTGTTCTTTAGCTGAAGAAACTTTTCCCTGCCTCAATTTGCACCTCACATAGCTGTAGACTCTACTTCTTGACCTTTGTTAGGACAGGCTTGTTAGAACCTTAATAAAATGCCCAAGGCCCTGAACATCCTGTTAGTAAATATTTTCTAAAGCTGTTAAGATTTGCCCATTTTCCCAAAATTAACATGCTTAATCAAACAAAATACAGAAAATGTTAATCCAGTGATTAAATGAAGACAAATACTCATCTATGTTCTGGAATTATTTTTTTTTTTTCCTTAAGTAAAAGGTGCAGAAATAACCCACAGACAAGAAAAGAGCTGAAATAGAAGCAAAAAAAAAAAAAAAAAAAAGGAAAGGACTGGCACCCTGGTTTCATAACCTGTGATCACACTAAAAGCAAGTGTGCATTTGTGGCCACAAGTTGTAAATAAGAATATTTTGTAAATAAGAATATTTCAGTAACAGCCTAAAGATACTTCAAATGTTGTGAACTTTAAAGAACTCTTTGATAAAGAGCTCTGATAAAGAATATGTAGAGCTCTGTAGGCAGAAATATGAGCATATATCTTCACTCTTCAATTGAGAAGAGATCATGTATCTTATGACAGATATTGGAAGTCTGGAGACACTTTCTATATTCTGAGCAAGATATATTGCATAGATTTAAGAAATCAAGACACATTCAGGGAAAGAGCTTCCCTTGATGGGTCAGTAAATCCCTTAAACTTGCTACATGAGAGCTGTTTGTCCCTACTGATATTCCTATATAACAAAAGAATTTCTCCTACTCTCCTAAAATCTGAGAATTCTCAGATGATATGCATGGAGTACTGTGCAGCAGGACAGGGTGAAGCCACTAACATGTGGCCCCTTTTTTCATGCCCTGAGCATCCCAAAAATACACACACAGCCCTACCCTCTGGTCCCCAGGTGATTCCTCCCTCCTCCTTTCCTCCCCCTTGCTGCAGGGGAACATCTCAGTGCTGTAATCCAGGGCTGAGAATGAAATCCCATCCTGCACAGGCTTCACCTGCAGAAAATCCCAGGGCATCAGTTCAGCAGCTCCTTGTTCTTCTGCATGACTGTAAATTAAAGGCAAGTTAGGGCAGAGGCACCACCATACAGACTGCTCTCTTCTAGAGGCGCTGGAGGGGAAAAAAAATTAAAATTCCCCCTCCACCACAATCCCATAAAGGAATCCTATAAATTATTTTCATATGAAAGAGAGAAGTCCAAGTAATTTTTATTTCAATTATGTAAATTGAAGATAAGATTTTATGTGTGCTTATGTACCAGAGCAGAATGATTCCCAATCGTAAAGAATACATTGAAATAACTGAGAAAAGAAGAGGTTAAAAACAGTTTAGGTTGGTATGTTGAACTCATAAATAAAAAAAGAACAGCTTAAATAAGCAAACCTGCAATAGTTAGGAGTAAAGTAATACTGATTCTCCTTTTCTGTAGTTACGTCAAGTTTAAATGACTCAATTTCTGATACACGCCACGACAGCTTTCCTTTAAGGATCAATTTAGTCAGGAGTTGGCTGACTATGAGTGTTGGGTAGTTTTAACTCAGAGTATTCTGTCATATTAAAATCACATGGGTAATGAGGAAAGTGCTCGCCATATAACATGTTCTTTGAAAAGAAAATTGTCCTCAGTGAGATGAAATTAAAACTCTGGGATACAGAATAGCAGTAGTTGAACTCCAGTTTACTTTATTAGCCAATTGCTCCTGCTGTTTTGAGCACTCTAGATGTCTCTGTGGGAAAAAAATTATTCCAATTTGGTTTATCTTTTTCTTGGAACTGATAAATGGTACAGAGCAGATTCTCCTCCAAGAGAAGAATAAATCACATGTTTCTGTTAGGTGGATGAGGTTACAGAGAATTCATACAGTAAGGTCTTCCTAAAATTAAAGCTTATTTTACATTTTAAATAAATGGTGTGATGTGGACGAGTGGTGTGTGTGTGTGTATAAGTATCCAGCATTAATCAGCAGGCACATGAAATTGAGCATTGGTTAAATGGCAAACAAGCATTGTGATCCAAATAATGCTGAGAGCATAATGAGGAAAGAACTTTCAGCTCATATGCCAGACTATGATTATATTTATTTCTATTTCTTACACTGTGTTTCTGGCAGGGGATGGAAAAGTAAGTGATATTTAATTGCACCAGTAGTTTCAAACCAATAATAAAAACAATGCCAGTTTGCTGTTCGTGTCATGTCCACTGTTAGGCCAATTTATTCCCCTTCATAAATCAATTTGTTTTTCAGTGTAGGTGGAATCATTACAAAAGGGTCATCTCATAAGCATTTGAATTTGCTGACTGTCTGGGTCACAGTCATACATTGCTTATTCACACTGAGAGCCATTTATCTGTAAGCACAGCCTGACATGGGAAGGTTTACTTTTTATTAAAGCTGAGTGAATAATCTGAAATTTATTTCTGAATGCACATTTTGGGGGGTTATTCCTAATTGATTAACCCAGTACTGCTAAAATTGGGCAAGGGGATGAAGGAGAACAGGATATGGACACATTATGGAATGGACAATCCCTTCTCAAGGCCTTCAGCTAGGAACAGGTCTTAAAATTCTGCTGTTTTCAACATTTGAAAATTGCCTGCAGGTTTCTCCACTGAATAATTCTCAGGCTGGAAAGTATTCACACACAAATTGATAGGAAAAAGTGTTGCTTTTGCTATATTAAAAAAGACTTGACTCTCTGTTATGACTACTGTTCTCATTTTGTAGTTGCCTATGTTGCTGGTAACACAGATAAATCGATTTTTTTCCCTCTTTAAAACTTGTTCATTTTTAACATTAACTGAACCACTGATTTCTCTCCTTCCCACAAATGAACTTAGATGCACATTAGAACTGCTGCACATTGCAGCAGGATTAGTAGTTATTCTGTGTTCTTCACTGCTCTCCCTCCCTTACCATCCACAGGTTAATTATGCTGACTTCCATGCTGCTTTGGGACCCACCAGCACCTGGATGCAAAGCAAATACTGAGTTTCTGATCCCAATCCAATGGAAAACGAGCTGTCTTTTCCCTGGTACCCACTGAATGTCTACCAGAAGCTGTCCCTCTCTGAACATCTCTGTGATCTTTTTCTCTGAGGTTTTGTCCCTTGACATCCATGTTTTGTGCACAAAAGCTCCTAAATATTAGCAGCTGGATACAGATCAGCAGCACTGCTAAAAATACAGTCCATGCTGTACCAGGCAAAAAATTATTTACAGCACTTCTAGGAAGGGCCTCAGTATTTAATTCAATGGAAGTTGCTGAATTGCGCTGCTTCCTGCAGTGAATGGTGCACACGTGCATAAATGTTCATCACTAATATGGGGTGTGGGGCTTTTGAACAAACATGGCCTGACTGCCCAGATATCAAGGAAATTAAAACAGAGGCATTTCTCTGAGATCAATTCACTCATTAAAAGACAAGACAATAAAAGTTCTCCTTCATTAGTTTTCTGGAATGAAAAATTTTGTTTTACTAACTGGCTTTACACAGCTCCTCCCCAGTCAATGTACTCCTTAGCTTATCCCTCAAATCTAACTCATCAGTGGGTATTTAACACCAAAACTAGTCCATATACCTGTTCTTTGGGACAGAAATTGCAGGCTGACCTGCACATGAGCCAGTTCTAGTAAAGCTCTGTGTTTTCCCTCAGAGGCTCTTAATCAGCTGGTTGCTGTAAGCTTAGGAGGTGTCCTCACATAAAGGTCATTTAAGCACTGTGAAACCTATGAAAACATCTTCTTGTGCTATTTTGAAACCAGGCATTCTACCTGGTCCAAAATATTCCAACTTTTGGTGTTTACTGAGACCAATGTGCTCTATTACAAGGTCTGAGATGCAGGAGAAAGGACAGACTTGTCTAACCTATGGGTTAAAGGGCTGGCTTGGCCTGCAAGAGATTCAGATCCAGTTTCTATGAATAATTCACAGGAATCTGTGTCCACCCCACTATCTTGGATCAGTTCAGCATGACTCAGGTCTTTACTTCCTACATTCCAGACCAGTGCTGTAATTTTTGGTGGACACACAGAAACCCAAGTTTTGATTCAAAGCATCCCATACCAAGTCTATGCCTACCAACTGTTCTTGCTTTTTATTGAAAGCCAAAACATTAACTCAAAATAAGATTGTCATTAACTGGAATTTGCCTCTGTTAAATTCATATTCCAATGGTTATTGATTTGTTTCAAGTGAAAGAGCATCAGAACATCTCCAGTAGGAAAGGATTATAACTTCAATGTAAGAAATACAACTCACTTTGTATTCCTTTTTCATCTTGCTCATTAATGCAGCCAAATTTCACATTAATCAGCCCAAGCAGTTAACATGCTATATGGAAATTTAAAATGTCTGCTGACAAACAAAAAAAGGAGGAAAACAACCCAAAAAACCAACGAAAAGCAGCCATCTGTAGTAATTACTCAAAATACAAACATTGCACTAAAATGTGAAGTTCATACAAGTTTTCATGAGGATCACAAAAGAGATCAGTTCATCAACCAAAAAATGTTTCCAAGTATGTTTTTGTAGAACTCACTAGAGACTCACAGCATTTTTTTCCTCTTTGGCTCCCTAGCTTTAGTCACTAGACACTATAAATATGATACAAATATAAAAAATACTAAGGACAAAATAATTAAAAAGTGGTAAGGTAAACAAACAAAAACATGTAAAGGGCACAAAAACATAAAAAAGCCCAGGTGCCAACAGAATTAATCAGAGGCTGTCTGAAAAATTCCACATGCAAAAGTAATTTGCAAAATCCTCATGCTAGAAACATTTTTTATTCTGTGTTTAGGGAGCATCCTAATCAAGTGATTCATATGTATGCAGACAATTTTTTTCCTTAACCTCACTAAAAACACATGTGTTTCTGTGCATATATTGTCCCCACCCCAGCAAAACAGTGTTAAAAAATTACAGCCCAATTTCCCTCAATTGTTTTGTAGTTAGCAAAAGAAAGGGTCATGTTTCTCACTTTGCAGCATTGTCTTTTTCAGAATTAGCTAATATAGTCAACTCTGATTAGGGGACTCCTGTTATCAAGTTCTGTGAACTTTGAGTTAATAACATCCCTATCTGCGCTGTGGTAAACATTCCAGGCTAGGATACTGCTGTGATTGGAGGCAGAAGGGATGAGAATAGAGCCCAACAAAACTTCACAGCCACTCCCAAATTACAGGTATTATTACACAATATTAGCTAAATTCCTATAATTCTCTAGTGCCACCTTCATGGTCCTATCACCTGACATTTGTGATAAGTTATCCAAATAAGTCACTATCACTCTTTTTTCCTAAGTTACTGACTCCAAAGTGATGAAGGCTGATTTATTGGGACTATTAAGGGTATTTTAAAGTTCAAGCAGGAAGGTGAACAGCTGCAGCAGTAGCAAGAATGCTACAGAAAAATAGAGCAATATTTGTCTACTCTATACGCTGTAACCTTTCCCTTTATTAGAGAAAACAGCTACTGCAAAAAGAGCCCTGGCAACACATGTTCTAGAAGGCACAGATCAGCAAACCAATTATCAATCCATCAATTGATCAGAACTAGTCTTGGGAGTAGTTTGCTCTTGGAAATGAAGGCCTATGCAGATGGCAAGCGTGCTCATGACTTGCAGAGCATCTGCACAGAATAGATAATTACAGAGTAGGAGACAAGAATATGAGAATTAACTTAAAGAAAACTAGAATAGGTAAATGCATAAGGAAATTAAACTATTTACTATTTTACTGCTAGATGGACTGAAATATTAAGTGATGTATATATAGGCTGTGTTTGGTTTACATTTACACTGTAAGAATATTGTGAGGGTAGAAAAGGTTCCCTGCCTCCATTCATCAGGCAGACTCAGAACTGAAAACAATTTTGAATCAGAACAGTAAATGAAGCACTGTGTATTGATGCTGCTTAAAATAGCCATCAGTTGGGTAAGGCTCTGAATAGAAGACATCTCTTAAATTTACTACAGGACAATGGTTCGATTGTTCAATCCTTTTTCATGGGAGGAGGTCTTAAGAAATTCAAAACTTGGACAATACTAAGGGAAAATTCAAGTTCAGGTATAAAAACAGATAAAGGAAGCAGAGCTGCCCATCTCAAAAATTGCCAAGGCCATAGAAGGAGATGGTTATAAGCCAAGCCACCGCAGTGGGAACTTGAGGTAAGTACAGAAGGAAGGCGTTTGTGACAGGAAGGCACTAATTCCTGGCCTGGTAGAACAGAGGTTTGATTAGTGCACCTTGGTTAATACAGGGCACTAATTCCAGGCCTGGTGGAGCAGAGGTTTCATTAGTGCACCTTGGTTGATACATCTGGACAAACATTTCCTCTGTGGCAAACAGTGGGAAAGGAAAAAAAAAAACCTGCTCATCCACACCCTGTGGATACCTGGAACCTCTCCCTCTCTCTCTCCCCCCATCTCTGACCCACCTTGTCCCTATAGTTATTGCATACTGGACACAAATAAGCACAGCCTAGTGGTTTGAATGATTTTCAGCTGTACTGCATTCATTTATATTTAAAATACTTTCTCCTTTAATTCATATTGCTATAATATCCTCTCTTCCACATATAACAGAAGTTGAATTTTTTTCAAAAAAAATTACATCTGAGATTAGTTCTAATGATTGTCTGTGGCATAGCTGTATCACCGTGATATTTAAGTGCTAAAAATAATCCAATTTAGGCAGTTTGGGCTTGGCCACTTAATTAGCTGGATAGAAGTTAAAAAACATCTATGAACAGGGCTCTCCCAGAAGGTGGCATTTCCAGACAGATGGTTCATTCTTAAACAGGCTCATGGTGCTGCCCTCCCAGACTGCAAAGGAGACAACCTCATCCTTTGGTTTTGTCCCTGCACAGTGTTCCTCTGCCCACAGGAACCCACAAGACAAACCAGGACCTGCACTGTTTGCATCTGCCCCTTAATTTGCAACAGGGTTACAGCGCAAAAAGACATGATTTGTTGGGCTTGGGTTGTTTTGAGCAGAGAGAGAAACACAAGACAAGAAAACCTTCATTGTCAGGCTTGAAGTTCTTGCCCACTTGCCTCAGGATTTAGCAGTGCCACAGCAGAAAGGTTTTTTCTGTCCCTTTTGCCAAGAATATTGGCATCCATAGACACTTGAGGAAAGGGCAGGCTGTGCAGTTTCCTGCCACAGCTCCCCTGGCATTCCATTACACTCTGGCTGCCCACACCACAGCTAGGGCACCTAAATTCGGTGTATAAACACAAACACTGTAGAGCAGGTCACAAAAGAGCCACTTTAAAAGCAATAAAGGTACTGTTTTCACCCTTTCCATGGCTTACATAAACCTTCCACAATCAAGTGCAATTGTAAATAAACCACCTTGATTAGAAATTTATGTTTTCCTTTATAGTCTAGTCACAATATTTTAACTTCATCCACGTAGGAAGTGCAAAGGGTCTCTTAATCTATTAGGAAAATAATACAGGACAAAGGATAAACTGATAAACAAGCTAGAGTTTCATAAACAGTGCATTTTTAGAATAATTTCTACACAGAATAATTAACATTTACTTACAAATCACCATAAAATTCATCATGCATCCAGTATAAATTTTCCAAGTAGTTTGTAACATTTTTTGTTACGCAAATGTTCTTTGCAGAAATGACTAAAATTTATGGAACGTGTCCCTCCTTGATTTAAAACCCTAAAGCCACTCTAAAAGAGCACATTCTCCAGCTTATTTCATCCTATATTCATATTTTCTTCTGTAACGTGACACTGAAATTGTTTTCTGATATATATGCACACTTTAAAAACCAGCTAATTAAGTCTGCAGCCATTCCCTAATCATGGCTGTAATTTGTTTTCTGCTAAATTTACCCTTTCTGTTATAGCAATTTGAAAAAATGTTTAAGTCTCTTGGACACGGCTGCCTTTTTTACGACCTCCTTACGCCCAGCTCCTGAGAAAGATTATCACGCATGCTTGCTTATTTTTGAGCACTTCATTAGGCAACTAAAGGCCCACTGGGACCCTCATGTTGCTAAAATTAAGCACAGTCATAGGTCTTTTCAGGATCAGAGCCTGACTATTTAGATGACAATGTGATTTTTTTTTTCTCTTTTCACCACGGCAGTCGTAGATCACACGCACAGCCAAGGCTGCCCAAAGGTTAGGCACATTCATTTATTCAGGGCTCCATTTTGCCAATTCAATTTTAACACAAAATCTGCTGAACTGTGGGGGCTTTTATATGAATCTGGCAGACTTGATGATATAGTAGGCTTTTAGTCTTTAATAAAGGATTGAAATGCTGTTTGATTTTGTACTCTAAGTAAGCTGTTTGTATTGGGAAACACTCTAGATTACCAGATAATGATTGCACACATGTATACATCTCTCAATATTTCAGTGCAAAGATTTGTTTGCAGCTTTGTTTTTTATATTTGACAGCTTATTTTGGGAGCATTTTCTCTTGCGTCCTTTACAGGAGTAGTAAATACCTGAAATTAATCTTCAGAGTGTTAATATTCAGAAATAGAGCAAATCACTGACAACATTCCTATAACACTCATTATTTACACATATCTTCCACCCCAGATGTAATCATAAATGACATAATTTTTCCCATGCCTTAATTGATTACACAAAAAACTCCATGTTTATGAGCAATACATAATTAATGTAATTTCAACATATACCTTCTACTCACAGCTCTGAAAAGAGAAATAAACACCATTCACCCTAATTAAAACCATCCAATCATTAATGTTTAGTTATTAATGGGAGAAAATGTCACTAGTGGATTGGAGGCACTGCAACACACACCAAGCATGACGATGAAAATATGTTCACATATTAAAAAAAAAGAGAAACCTAATAAATAAATTCTTTCTTTCTGGGGGAAAGGACTAAACAAGGGTTTGCACCATTCACCAGACAGGTTTAACCTAAAAAGCTCAAGGTCAAGATGATTAAAAAATGGAACTGAATGTCAGGAGAGAAATCTTCTCGTGATAGTTCTGGTTGCAAAGTGCTTCAGAGTTCAGGAATACTTTGGGCTTTATCAGTACAACTCACTCCTGCACTAGGCTCAGGTCACCACTCCTGAACTCCCACGAGCTTCTGGGAAAACAAAACTCTTTGTAAACATGAGTACTTACAGAGGTAGTGTAGACTATCACACTGATTCAGAAAATGGGAAAAGAGGCTGGGTGATACTGTAATCTGCAGATTATGTTGCTCTTTACACACAGCCATCAGCAGAATAAATCATGCTTGTTCAAGTAATTTCAATGCTTGAGACTTCACAGAAAGTGAGTAAAATAACTTTCACCTGGTTAGCTCAGAAAAGTTTAAAAGATCTGAAAAGTGACTGTAATAAATTTATATATTTATTATGCTAACACTGTTTGGTTCAAAATTAGTTTTCTTAGCTTGTTCACATTATTAAGATTTACCACCTTAATAGCTGTTCAAGCTGCAACATATCTTGAGTGTTAACTTCTGACAAAACATTTCTAGAAACCCCATGCTGAAGACAATACCCCTTCTATCCCTTGGTATTTGTTTTTTTTCCTTCCTCCTCCTCTCACACGATCCCACATTTCAGCCTGGATGACACATTTTTGTAGGCAAGAGCAACCCATCAATTCCATTTGAGATCCTACTGGAGATCTCACTAACTCTAATTTAGTGAGAGAAAATATGAATGCACTTAGTGGACATTACTGCCTCAAACACTTTTTACATTTTGCCCTCTGTGTTGGCTCCTACTAATTTTCCAACTGTGCAAAGGATACAATAAATAAAACGATTCTAAAACCTGGACACCGAAAGCTTTTATGCTCATCCCTTGCCCTCCAGACTCTTAATTAACACTTTCCCTCAAGCCAGATTTAGACCTTTTTTCTTTTAAAACAAGTCTGATCCTCCTCTCTCTGTGAAAATTTTCAGTCTTATAACTAATAAATGTATTTTTGGCTTAATCTCATTAAAGTGTCTCAGAGATCAATGGTGTATGTATAGCAGATCAATGCATAAGCCATTTCCCAGTAAAATTGTCAGATTTATCTCTTTTGCAGCACTAGCAAAGTAGTCCTGTGGCAACCCAATGCCTTTTCCAGGAGATGGTCCATACATATTGCTAATACATATATTTGTTAACAAAGCATTTAAAAGTGGATTTACAAATTACCAGGATATTTCTTTGACACCAGAGCTAAATTAGCAGTACCAAAAGGGCCAAAAAACATTACTTTTTCCCCCCAAGTGCTTGCTTCATCTGAGTTACATATTGATCATGTTTGGTTTTGGTTGACTGAATTTTACTGGCTTTTCCCTGGGTTTTTTGGGATATTTGAACACTGCAGCAGCAGCTGCAGTTTGATCAGGAGATTATAATCAGTATTGCCTGTATGTTTGTCTAATCTGAGAAGAGACTATATGATATATTACGTACATGATATGTTACCATACACCCAACCTCATTTCAGGTGGGTAATTATGAAACTGCACACCAAGGAAGCAAGTATCCTTCAATGAGATTCTTATAAATTTTATGAAAATCTGAAGAAACAACCTCAGTAACTACAAAGATAACAAGGATTACTGGGAATATACTATACCCAAGGGCAGAGGTCCTTCTCTTAAATTAGTAGTTCCTGGATGAAAAGAATTAAACTATCTAAACTAAAAATCAGATATTTTTCAGGCATTTTTCCCCTCCTGCCACAACCCCAGGACTATCTAGGGCTAAAGTGAAGCATTTTAGATTAGTGAAGTTTCTTCCTCAACAAGAATATAAGTTGTTGTGCACAAGGCTTGCTGCTGGAACTCAACAATGGCAGTGATTTCAGACACAAGCAGACAGCCATCCCACAGTATAATAATTTCTCATTAGTTTTATGCATAGAAGCTAACTACTTTAATTAGGTAAGTACATGGAAATAATGGTGTGCAATTAAATACAATGCCTAATTACAGCTATATAACTAATAACAGTGATTCTGGACAAATATGATGTTTGGCATAAATACTCAGACATGAGAGAAACAAAGTTCAGTCACTCATCTTGTGTATGGATGGAGTGTGTAATCATGGATTTCATTTTCTGAAGATCTGACTGTAAAACTTAGTTATTTTACATGTTTTTGCATGTATAGCAGTGTATATACAAAGAGATTTTACAGTTGAAATTAGTATTTTAAAGGCAGTTAGCTTGATCTGATCAAGAATCCACTGAAACAGAATAATATTACATCTGCCTCCTTTCTCAGAAAACATACAAAGGTGAACTATTTTGTTCCTCTGTGCAACAATTAGCAAAACACCATTTCATTTAAAAGTAGGGTATAATCATGGTCCTATTCTAAATCATGGTCTTGAAATAAATTTTAGCTCAGCCCTTTGTGGCAAACTAATTCCTTGGCCATTTTCAGTTTGGGTGTACCGACTATTCAGTCCTAGAAAATAATTCTTAATTATCACCATTATAAAAAACAGATTTAAAAAGGAATGGTGATTGCACACCATCTGGAAATGAACTCAAGCTGTCAAAAGAATCTGTGGATACCTCCAGTGTACAGTATTCAAATTTCAGCAGGAAATCATACTTGGTCAAGCAGGAAGAATTCATTCAGATTCATGCCTTTTTAAAAATCTATTTGGCATATCAAATGAAGTACAAAGACACAGTTAAAGAATTTCACTTTAAGGGATTATAATAGCATGCATGTTAAATTTATATACTGCATACATTAACAGACAAAAGAAATAAATTAATCAGTCCTGAAAGAGCATTCATAAAACGCCAGAACTGTGACAAGCGCAGTACAGAGACAAAAGAATATGGGAGAAAGGAAAGAAAATGAGCTTTAAAAACAAACAAAGAACAAGTGAAAGGAAAAAAATTAAATCCACCTTTCTCCCTATTTCCTAAGGCATAGAAAATAACAATAAAGTAAACTCATGATGATAAAGGAAACTCAGGGTATCACCAACTTCTCTGAGCAATTACAGATTATGAGAGCTCCCCTGCAAACATTCAGCCCCTGCTGGTGCCTGCTGAGGTACCCTGGCCTCGGTGTATCCAGGCAACAGGGTCTGCAGAGACCCTTTGGTGGGGACAAAGTTGCCTTTAAGCAGTCTTCCATGTCTAACAACCTGGCACAGCTTTATTATCTCAGTTAAAATACAATTAAGCACATTTAGCTGCTCTCTAATGTACAGCGAGGAACGAGGAAATGAGCTCTGTCCTTGCTGCTGGAATTTGGTGAGTGCAAGCTGTAAATAACAGGCAACCACACATCCTGGGGAGGGGGGGAAATGAAAAAAGAAACACTTTCTACTTAAGAGCATCATTAGGAGAGCACATTGTGTACAGAAGCCTTTTAGTAACAAAAGATGCAAGGGTACTAGAAGCTATGAAAGCAAGCTGTGAGAGGGAGGACAGTGATTTGTGCAAGAAGGCACTGTGGGCTACAGGGCAGGGAAGCCAAAATCAGGTGAACAAGGCCTGGCTGGGCTCCTGAAATCTGAACATCAGTAGGATTACACCACTGTGGGACAAAGCAACCAGCAACAATTGTGCTGGTCTGTCATTCTGGATGTAAGAGTGGTTAGAGAAGCAGATTTCTTAGTCATTGCACATTATTTCAATAAAATAGGGCTTTTAAGGAAAGAAAGCTATGATGAAAGATTGTAAAATATCACCAGCTTACTCACAACAGTTATATCTCTGTCTCTCCTTATGTTGTGACACCTAAGTGTTCATCTGAGTTTATTCAGCCACACTAAAGAAACCCAGACATGGATTTGTTTTGTTTAGCAGTACATTCATAAAGTTGAAACCAGTTACAGCAAAACATATTCTAAATCTTCATTTTTAGGAAACAAGTATCAATCAATGAGATTTTATAAATATTATGAGAAACAGAAGAAACAACATCAATAACTACAATATTGCAAGGGTCACTGGGAATATGACATACCTTTTTTTTTATCTCCAGTAATTTATTGGTGTAACTAAAAGAAGTAGGAAATGCCAGAACAGAACTCTGTCAGTTCTCAGCAGTGAAAGATATACTTGTAATCATTTACATACCTTCTCATTTACTTATTACTTGTTTTCCAAAATAAGAAGGCTGCCCAGCATGGAAATAATAANGGCAGAGAGAAGAACGTTACCCGATAGACTTCCTTTTGGGTTGTTATGGGTAACAGGGGAGGCAATGGGAGGGTGGATTTCCCTTCCTGTGCACTTCCGTGGAGAAGTCTATGGTGCAGGAGAAAGACTCCTCTCTCCCTTGCTGAATTGAAGATTAGTTTTTTTTTCAGTGGAAACAGAGGGGAATGTGAATGGAACAAGTTTGTAAGTGTGGAAGGTTTAGAAACTGGGGAAGAGAAGAAAATGTTCAAGAAAGTTTTCATTTCTATTAATTTGTAGTTGTAGTTTAATAAATTTTGGTTTTTGTTTCTAAAGTCTGAGCCTGCTCTGCTCTGTTCTCAATCACATCCCACAGCAGATTTCACCAAATACATATTCATAGGTGCACTGGCACCATTGCCAGGGCAAACCTATGACACAATAAAATAGGGCTTTTAAGGAAAGAAAGCTATGATGAAAGATTATAAAATATCACCAGCTTACTCACAACAGTTATATCTCTGTCTCTCCTTATGTTGTGACACCTAAGTGTTCATCTGAGTTTATTCAGCCACACTAAAGAAACCCAGACATGGATTTGTTTTGTTTAGCAGTACATTCATAAAGTTGAAACCAGTTACAGCAAAACATATTCTAAATCTTCATTTTTAGGAAACAAGTATCAATCAATGAGATTTTATAAATATTATGAGAAACAGAAGAAACAACATCAATAACTACAATATTGCAAGGGTCACTGGGAATATGACATACCTTTTTTTTTATCTCCAGTAATTTATTGGTGTAACTAAAAGAAGTAGGAAATGCCAGAACAGAACTCTGTCAGTTCTCAGCAGTGAAAGATATACTTGTAATCATTTACATACCTTCTCATTTACTTATTACTTGTTTTCCAAAATAAGAAGGCTGCCCAGCATGGAAATAATAAAACTGTTGACCATATATAATGTGTAGCAAACTCAATTTCAGATAACTACCATAAATAGAAGCAGACCTTAGAATGGTCTGCTCTGAATAAAATACATGTCATAAAATAATGCAAGCCTATTAGCTTTGTAAACATTGCTTCTCAGGTGAAACAAGCCTTTTTTTCTTTATTTTTTTCATGGCAGCGCTTTCTAAATCAATTTATAACAGAATTTGTACTGAAACTTTAAAACTCAGCGTTAAGGGTTAAATAAACTCGTGAAAATACTTTGCCAAAAGCTGCCACAACCACAGCCACATTTCTAAATTCATGTCAGCATCTCTACAGCATTACTGGAGTCAGGGACGATATGGGAAAACTCTCCCTCTCTGCCTTTCTTGTGCTTTTCACTGGGCAGCTGCTGATAAAGCACCAGGAAAAGGCCAAAGCATTGCCAGCAGGTCAAGGGAGATGATCCTGCCCCTCTGCTCAGCCCTGGGGAGGTCTCCCCCCAAGTGTAATGTCCAGTTCTGAGCTTCTCAGGACAAGAGAGACACGGAGCTCCCGGAGCAGATCCAGCAGTAGCTCCAAAGGTGATGAAGGGGCTGGAGCATCTCTCTTAGAAGGAAAGGCTGAGGGAGCTAGGCCTGTTCAGCCTTGAGAAGAGGCACGTGAGAGGGGAACTCACCAATGCCTGTCAGTTGCTGAAGGGAGGTGACAGGAGGATGGGACAAGGCTCTGCTCCGTGGTGCTCAGCAATAGAAGACCAGGAACAGATGCCCAAGAAGTTCCACCTGAGGAAGAACTTCTTTACCAGTGCTCTGGAACAGGGTGCCCAGAGAGAGTCGGGTATCTCCCTTACTGGAAATGTTCAAGAACTGCCTGGACTGGACAATCCAGTGCTCTGGGATGGCCCAGCCTGAGAAGGGAGTTGGAACAGATCACCCACTGTGCTCCCTTCCAGCCTTGCCTTTCCAGTGATTCTGTAACAGTATGTGCCTGTGCTGTGCCCATGCACTATGACAGTCATGAATTTAATTTCTCCTTAGATCATTATTATTTCATGAGGAGGGAGCAAATTTTTCTCGGGGGCATGTTTTTGCGTAGTAGGTACTTTGAAAACAGGCACAAGGATTTTCCCTGCATCAGTAACACACACATTCCAGATACTCAGACTCTGTTAAAGGCAGCTCAAATTCACTCTTAACTCACAAAGGCACTACACAACCCTTTAGAACTGGGCAGTGATGTTCCAACAGCCTTTGCCTTTAGAGGTCCCACAAGTGGACATAAGCAAGAGCTGGTTTCACAGCCATATTTAACAGAAGTAAAATTTCTTACGGGGTCAGAGGGAGGAAGTCAGGCTCACCAGTTCTCCTTGCTATTGCTGTCCAAGAGGAAGCTGTGAGTTTCTAGAACAGTGTGATGAAAGTGGAAGGGAGCAAAAAGAGAAGCAGAGTCCGTGGTGATAAGAAAGGACCATAGAGACTAAAGTGGCACATGAGAAGAAAAGAGAAGAGCTGTAAAATGATGAGCTGGAAGTCTTTGTAGAGAACCTTCCCCTGATGACCAGCAAACACCTCTGAGGCCACACAGCAAATAAATTCTGACAGCTGATGCCCACAGCCATAAATTCTTGTGTACTATATCAGGCAGTGCATACTGTGCTGTGTATTGAAGAAACTCGCCTTCCTGGCTACCTGAATAGGGAAGTGGTGCAGTGACACCTTCAAGGGAAATATTTGGCCTCCCAAATTACAGCATAAAATAAAAACTGGTGTACTTCAGCCATAAGCTCTCTTTCTGACAGACAAAAGGCAAAGCAGTTGCTTAACCTGACATGCTATTGTTTAGCTAATTCCATAAACCACTGTGACTGCTTCAGATCGTGATGATGAACACCAAAGAAGCCCCATGAGGGAAATTAATATTTCTGTATAAAGTGCAGCAATTCCATGGTGTGTAAAAAAATACAGCACCTCTACTTAATGAGGAGCATAATGAAGAATCATTTAGTAGTTTCCCATTTAGTAAATGCTCTCTCCCCTGTGCAGTGGTGAGTGCTAAGGTTTCACAGAGAGGCTTGTAGTAAATTATTATGTAATTAATGGCCACAGCAATGAAAAACAAAAATGACAGTACAAGAGAAATGAATGGTGACTTTAATTATGGCTTCGTTCTAACTTCAGTGTTTGACTTCAAAACCTGAAGGTTCTTGTTCTGGGACTTTACATGTAAATGCAAAATCAATTATTTAAAATATTTGGCCAAGCACTAAGAACAAGCCCAGAGAGCACACACATATTTTGGATTAATGTACATATTTGAAACATACTTATACCATACTCAGTTTTACACAGTAGAGAAAAAAAAAACCCTAGAACTCAACCGAGCTTAAGAGGAAAAATCATGTTTTAAGGATTGTACTTACCATCATACACTCTTCAGCCAGCAAATGACTTTTAAGTGTTGTTTTCTTTTTCCTTTAGAGAAATCTTTAAGATGGTATAACCATGCCTGGAATAAAAATATTAAATAGCTATATTTTTTTCTTAGATATCTCCACCGGGCCCAGAAAAAAAGTTTGTGTAAAGAGCATTTGCCAGCCCTTCTTCTGTAATTTATGGACTCTCAATGTGCTTCAGTTGGATGGGAAAGCCCAGTGGTGCAAACAGACCAGGGGCATGGGTTAATACCACATCAGAGTGCAGGCAGACTGTGAGAAAAATATTACATTTGAGGTGTGTGAAAGTAGAGACCTGGGTGAGTACCTGCTACTTCTGTGTGCCATAAAATACACAATTTTTTTTCTTTTTTTAAAGAAATTAAGGGTTTTTGTTTGGTTTGATTTAGTTGGTTTTTTTCCCCGCTGCAATAAAACTCCCTGTGCATGTGTTGATCAGAAAAGTAGATGGCCCATCAATTGTGCTGACAGGGTTACTGCTTTTTACAGTTCTTCCCATTAGCTTTTTGCAGAGTCCTGTGGGAACATCCACAGAAGACGTGGTGCTATCAAATGTTTTCAGTGAAAATGTGTTAGTCTACTTTAGAGTATCTTATATACAGAAATGACTTAACAAGATCACAACCCTTTCTGACTGCAATGTCTCTGACAATGAGTTATGTACATTAATAAAAAATTCACTGTTTTTAATTAATTTCCACTTTGCTTATTGTCCTTTGGTTTAGAAGGAAAGACAAGGAAAACAATTTAAAAAACTAAACTGAATTTTGTTCCTTTTCTTACTTAAATGGAATATTGACAATTTACTTCTCATTCTCCTATTGATAGTCCAATTTCTAGAACTTTTTCATAAAACGTGAGGGGTTTTTGTTTGGGTTGGGGTATTTTTGGTTGGTGAAATTCCTCTCTAAATCCAAATTGTTGAGCTCACTACACAAATTGTGATGAATATCCCAAACATTTGAAGAAGCAATAAGCTGGTTTTTTTACCTTAATCCAACGATGGGAAAAGGAACGTAAATGAGATTATCAGCCCCTCTGCAGCTTGGAAACCTCCAGCAATGAGGACTTATCCATGTCCCTGAAGTGGTTATTCCAGGGGATGAGTTCTTACTGCAAAAATTCTATTTCTTGTGTTGACACAAAACCTCTCCTTGGTGCAAAATGTACTCATCACTCCTTGTCTCCTCCATGAAGACTCCATCAGCTTTGCACCTGCCTTTTAAGTACTGGAAAACCACGATGAGGTGCTCCCAAGTCTCTTCTCCAGGCACAGCAAACCTAACATCTTCCTCATTGTGCAGGTTACCTCACTTCTTTGTTCATCCATTTCAAAGTTTAAATATCTGTTTTCTTTTGAGTCATTTGATTTAAAACATTCATCTGCGAACTTAAACCACTTGATGCTCCAAAAGACTAATAGCCACCGGTTGCTTGTTCCCATGTTATTTAAGGAGAGTTTGCTGTTGTACACGATATCTCTCTGTCAACTGAGCTGCTGTTAGCACCACACAGATCTATAACTTCACTCAGGATTTATGGAGGGAATAAGACAATGAAACACCACTAAATGACCGAATGCAAGTGTCCATGGAAATGAAACTGAAAAACCTGACAAAAGGAAGAAAATTTCCTTGTTAAAAGAATCTTTTCATCAAGAAAGAATCTCAAATGTAAACTCCTCAGATGACACTTGTCACTCCAGAATTATCTATCAAAAACATCCATCTTTGACCCAAAAGGACTTCATCCAACAGCTGAATCCATCCTATTTCCCCTAATTCTTTTTCCCTCCATTAAATAATACATTTGGTCAGAAATGTATAATTTTCCACTAAAAGATAAGAGAGTTAATAATCAGCTGGTTAGTAGATCATTAGAATTTATTTTTTTTTTAGCAATTTCACATTTTATAGACCTAGAAATATATGAATAGGAAATACATCAATGAACTAGAATCAGGTATGGATATTCAGTCCTAACACATTCACACTCAAAGCTGTATTCTTATTCACTGACAGTTACAGATATTGGCACAAACTGACCTGAAGTTAGCAACAAATCAGAACAGAAAACCTGGGAAAAATGAAGTCCAAGGCCAGCAGCAAGTGAAGAGAGAAAGCAAAGCAAGCCCTTCCTTCTCCAGACATCTGCTGGCAGAAGAACCACGGAGAAGACAACTGATGGAGATGGTGGATCATGAACTCTGCAGGAAAAAGCAACTGGTTATGGCATGTGCACCAACCTTAATGCCACAGATAATGACAAAAAGTAGGTTTTAGACACAACAGACTGATTTCATTTCTAGATATTGATGTGCTGTTTTAGGTTATTCCTTTTGAGATTATCCAGAGGTTTGGAGAAATGAACATTACTTTCAGACAGCTAAGGGTATGACCATTCAAGGACTTTGGACTCTCTGTGAAATGGGTGTTATGGTCTGCCCTCATTTGTTCTTCTGAACCCTCAAAGGGTAGCAAAATTTCCAGGACTGTTTCTTGTAATTACAGATTAATTTATTAATTTCTTCCATTATAGTTACCAGCCAAACACTTAAATACTATAAATCACTGTCATGATCCAATGTTCCTCGGTTTTTCTGTTTTCCTCTCCCCAAGGAAAAGGTTTCTGATGCAAAGGAGTTTTGTCAACCTTGCCCCCACCACGTATTTTTACTCCCATGAAACAATAGCTGAATTTCCTCCATGAATAAATCCCTTCAGTACTGACCTGTCACTATGGAGGCACTTGATTAATGCTCAGCAACTAAAGCTGCTCTAATTTGGATGAGTTTTCTAGGTCTAAATGCAGCATAGAAATCCCCTGCCAGTTTCCAGGGTGCTAAATATTGCATGTTGTTACACACCTGTACTGAATTTCAGGTGCATTGGCCTGTTTGCTGTGCACACAAATGGCACTCTCATAAAAACCTTTTAGATTTACTGAAAAAAACAACCCTATAATTTGAAGACTATTAAGAGTTTTATTTTGTGTCTTCACTAAGAACTTCTTTCTGAACACTGGAATAGTAAATTAGATATGAACAGAGAACTGGAGAAGTTAAATCATCTGTAAAAGAAAAGTTCTAAAAATAGTATTTCTTCTGGAATAACAACTTTAATGTGAAGTAATATTCCAATCACATTTATTCCATGGCATGTATTAGGACAAAGTTTTATATTCTAATATTTTGGTTGTGGTGCTCTTGGAAAGACCTGAAAAGGATATATTTAATGTGGTAGATGTGGAGGAGTAGGAAATACTGCACATAGCACAGACACTTTTCCATTAACTGCAGGGAATTCTCTTTTTTTTGCTGTTTCATTTTGTGATGCACAACCTCTTTAGGATT
This sequence comes from Alaudala cheleensis, assembly GCA_013398995.1. Classification (NCBI taxonomy): domain Eukaryota; kingdom Metazoa; phylum Chordata; class Aves; order Passeriformes; family Alaudidae; genus Alaudala; species Alaudala cheleensis. Next base: position 313,134 of record VWYE01022102.1, on the reverse strand, counting down.
TGTTCCTAATAAGATTTCACATCTCTGTAACCTACAATAACAATCTGTCTGTTTAGATTTGTATTCAAAATCCATTGGAACATTACATTTCAGACAAAGGATCCAACATTAAGGACTCACTCAGGCTTGCAAACTTCTTAAATGGGGAAAGATTTATTTTCAGGATTTATTGAGAGATTTCCTGTCCTTTACAAGTAGGACTGTGTTATGTTTTCAGGATGAAAATATGAATTAAATCAATGGACAAAAAGTGCCTCAGCAAAAAATGCAAAATTCTGCCTCTAGCTGTATAAGAACTTAAGAATTATCCACATTTGGCCATTAACGTAAAAATAAAAAAATAAACAAAACAAAACAAAAAAGCCCACCACGACTCACAGAAACAACAACAACAACAACAAAAAAAAACCAAACCAAACCAATCAACAAACCCCAGAAAAAGCCCCCAAAACCAAACAAAAATAAAACAAAAATAAACAAAACACACACACACTCCCACCCACAAATAAATTCCCCTCAAATTAATCTTTATTTAGAAACATTCTTCCTAAGGTCATTTTTTGAAAACATCCTCCCTGATTTATGAGTAGGAAAAATGAGTATCTACGCTTATTCTGAAGTGAATATCTGGAGTCAACTGGAAATGAACTTGGCCATTGCCTCACCCACCTATTTAAAATTTCATTGTTCATTAAAACTACTGTGAGAAATCTGAAGAAGCAATTTTTGAGCCCAAAGAAAGTGAGAGAAGAAAGTGAGACAAGAAATACTGATGAGTTTTGACCAAATAAGTTTTTTTATATGTAGATACTATACACTGCCAAAATTTGAAACTTCCCAGAAGGGGAGAGAATGGCTGATATACAAAACTATTGCCTTCTTTCCAAACATACGCACTCCTAAAGGAGCCCTGCCTGGAGCCCTACACATCTGAGCTTGTTTATGAATGCAATCTTTGTATGACAAATTAGGTCAGCTTCATCAATTATTGAACAACCTCAAATTAGCTGAAGTGATAAGAGTTTGCAATAAGCAGATGAAAGTTGTTTTTTTTTTTTCAAAGTGTTAAAGATTTTTTATACCTGGTAGGTGGCTAATATTTGTATTCACCTCACAGAACTTGCATGATGACATGTATAAAATATCCTGAATTTCCATCTGAAACCTACTAAACTGTCCAACAGTTTATCATCATTACAGCTGAAATAATTCCTGTGGATATCTGCCTTGCCTCTTCTGTGGTTGCTGTAAGAGAAACTGTAGAGCCCCTGTTATCAAATTGTTATCACTATTCTTTTTAACTTAAAAAAAAACCCCAAAAAAAGTCAATTCATTGATCTGCAGCAAACATCTATGTACATTTTATGACATTCATACTGTGAAAAACATTCAACAAAAAAATAAAAAGATCATTAAGACCATATGTGATTGGTTAAATGCTTGGGACTTCCCACAGGGCTTTGCTTTTCATAAAAAGAAAAACTTTTTTCAGTTCCTGGAATATCAGTATTGACAGTCAGTTTTAAATTGCATCTTTCTCTTTCAATTTCCCTTTTAGAGAAAGGGCACAGGCACACAGATACCAAGATCTTGAAACTTGTTTAAAGATAGGTGACCTGTAACTAACTCCAAAGCAGCTCCTCTTTTCTTCTCCAGAAGAGAAAATAATGGCAGTAAAACTGAAATGGCACATGGACACACCATGATAAAGGTGTTTTGTGACAAGTTTTTGATTGTAGCACTTTGTAAAAAAAGCAAAAGGAACTTAAGAGCTTTGTAACTCGCCTCCAACAGAGACTAGGTGATTAGAGAACTTGTAAAAACAAAACTGGAAATATCCTCCAACAAGTAGAAGAACAAATTAACCTCAGCTGCCTGAGAAAAATTAAAAGAAAGAAAATTTAAGCAAAAAATTAAGCTCAACACAAGCATAAAGGTAAGGTTGAGCATCAAGTGTGTCTGCTTACTTGACTGGGCTGATCCATTTTGACCAGTGCTCTTCATGTCACCAACACAACAGGATTCACAATCAATTTTGGCAAAGAGCAAAGCCCACAAAAAACTCCAAATCCCAAACCTAAACAGAAGAAGTCAGTTAATAAACATTTGCATGCAGGTGTTTTGACAGGTTCTCATCAGTAACAAATAGTGGATTCAGTGTTTTGAGGGATCCTCTTAGAACTGATCTCACTGGGTAGAGGTTCACTCAAAGCTGAAAGGGTAAGCACTGTGGATATGTGTGAGAAGGAGGCACAGAAAAACCATCAAAGCAAAACAAGGAAGAGATCTTTCCATGTTTACATCTGGTCTCTGCATAAAACAATTTCCTCCTTCCCCAGGCATGAACACTCAAACCCAACTTCAACATTTGTGTGATGAATAATGAGTATTCATTTCTGCTTGAAATAGGTTTGCTTTAAACCTATTTCAAGCAGCCTGTGAGAACTGTTCAAACTGCTACCTGGTGGACCTCTGTTGGGAGGTTGTTCTCCACAACTGGGAAGGTTCTATAGTTCCACAGCTGATTTCTCAATGTATTCCACTATGTGAACCAAAAGAGCATTCAGAATACCAAATCCAGGCTGATAATTTTACTCCAATAGTCCTTCTTGATCTCCAACTCCCCTGTAAAGTGTCCATGTGGAGCTGTGATCCCAGGACAACACTGGCACACACAGAGGAACAATATGATGTTCTCTGGCATTTCAGGGCTGACATTTCAGTGACACTGGGCCAAGTTTGACCAGATTTTCTTTGTACATTGGTGTATCTATGCAAAACAATGTTTTCCCATGTTATTGTTTCTCACTGATGAGCTTGGAGCTCATGGAAAAATCACCTCATGAAAAATTCACTAATGAGAAGAGTTTCCAAGAGGCACTCAGGAAAAATCCAGGCAAGTCTGTCTCATGTGTTTCTATGCAAGAACAAATACTTGGAACAAGGCAGTCAAAGTAAAACAAGATCCTCCACTTTTTAAAAAGCTAAGTAACAGATCCACTACTTAGAATAAACTCAACAGAGTGAGATCAGCAGAAATAGGTTCTCTTAGAGGTAGAACCTCACTCAGCCATTTCTAACTACCATTCCCATCATGAATATGTTTTCATGTACACATGAGTTGCACACAGCAACTTTAATTTGTGTTACCACAAAGCAGAAAGTTTGGGTCCCTGGAAAATGCATACATCTTCACTGTTTTCATCCTAACCTTTCTGTTTTTCAGAAATCTCTCATCCCTGAGCCATGTGCTGCACTATCCATGTACCCAAAAACTCAGAGAAAGAACTCGTATTCTGAGCCAATAACTGAGACTGCACTGATTTCAATTGTTAAATCAATGCTCCTACTGCCCAAAGAGAAAATGCATTAAAATGTGTCTGAACTTACAAATCACAGCATCATTTTGCGTGGTAAAGCTGTATTTAGGTGCTTCAAATGTAAAGACGTTAATTAATATATTTCATTTTTGTTTCTATTATACAATAGCTTTTTATAGATGTTTGACATCCATTTTTAACTGATATGCCCATCTACCTTTCAAATTCATATGGAAAACAAAAAAGTATACCCTAAACTGTACAGGTAGTCTTTTTAAGAGTGGCTGCATGTTTTTTAACTTTGCCTTGTTTCTTTTTTTTTTTTTTTTGAGTTTTAATCGGTTTTCAGTGTTTAGTATTAACAGTATTAATAAGAAAATAAGCCATTTCCATTCAGAACTAACTAATTTCTTCAACTTGGATAATAATTTAATGCAGATTATCATGTGCATCTTGTAATGCCTGGGGCTTGTTCTCTACGCTTTAACCCATTGCCTTTAAAACAAACAAAAAAGTAAACAATAAACATTAAACCAGAGTTTACTGCAGATATACAAGGAGAAGTCCCCTTCTCTCCCCTACACATAAGGTTCAGAAAGTATGCTTTTTCATTTTCAGAGCTCAGAGCAGATTTCTCCATAATAGCCATTCCCTTCAGGGTCCAAACATTTTATTCTTCCTTTGGTCCCCTCAGTAAATCCCATACATCATCAATCCCTCATATGACCAAGATGGCAAGAAGAGATAAAAAATGGAGGAATATACTGAGGTTTTAAATTTATATCAGAATGAAGCATTGACCAAAAATTCTCCCATTTTGGTTTTTTTGGGGTTTTTTTTTAGTGATGTCATTCAATTCTCTGGTTTTGAAATAAAGCAAAAGGCCCCCTGTTTGACATAAATTAATTCGATTTGTCATTCAGTCAAGTCAACAAACAGAATTATATTAAGTCCTTAACCAATTTAGAACACATATTTTAAAATATGGACTTAAATAGATCTATCACCATTTGGGAGTCTTTGGGGAGTTTTTGTTTCATAGAATAGGGCTCTCATGCCATCCTCAAAGTGAAGCTGGCTTTTCCTTTAAAAAAAAAAAAAAAGGTTGTACTTGATGATCTTAAAGGTCTTTTTCAGCATTAACGATTCTATGATTCTGTGGGTCTGTGATTAACATAAGCCAATGCTATTTATATGAGCTAATTATGAAGTCTGACCTTCAGACTTCCACTTGGCTGTAGTGTTCACTGTACAACACTGTCTGTACCTGGAAGAGGAGCAGAAGATACAGGCAACTTTATTCATGTTATTGTTAATGTGTAACTAGTCAGGAACACCAGGAGAGGCTGGAAGTTTTACTGGGGCTAAACAGAGCTGAGGGAAAGGGCTTGATTCTTTTAGACAATCTCACTGGGCATGGAAAACACCACTGCACATTTGTTGCAAAACTAAGAATAAAGCCCCCAGTATTTCTGGTACAACAAACTGGTCAACAGGGACATCAATAATGCACAGCCCTCCCAGGGTCCATGGGGCTTTGGGTGAGCAGAAGCCTTGGCTGCACACTTGGGAAGGAAGGGTCTGTCTGTACACCATGCACCCATAATTATGGTTTGGGGTTAAGGATGACTTGCCTTCTAATCCTTCCCTCCCAGCAAATGTGAAATGTGTACCATAGCTGACATGCCCTGTGGCAAAGTAAAGCTAAATCAGGGGCTAAAGCAGGGCAAAACATTACAATATTGTTTAGGGTATTTCAGCACTAGCTGCTTGGGGGTTTTTGGTGACATAACATAAAAATATAAAATAGTTGAGCACAATATTAAAGAATCACAGAGAGAGGAGGGAAAAAAAAAGGAAAACCACAAACAAACACCAAAAGCAAAAATCCCCATGAGTAAACCTTTCATTAAGAAGAACTTGATCAAAACCTGGAAGCTCATGCTCTCCTTACAGCTCCTCTGCCTGCCCATTCCCCATCCTGCTGACTGATAGCACTCCCAGCAGTTCATTAGCATAACGTGGAGTTAATCAATGCTGCTTCAGAAGGAAAATGCCATCTAATGAATCCCCAGTGCCACTTTCCTGTGCACCAGGTGCTTTTGCTGCAGGTGTACCAGCCTGGAGCAGATCAAGACTACCTGTTTAATCTGTGGAGTCCGACATGCCCCAAGCTGTGCCGTGTTAGCAAGGATGAATTCAGGTGCAGTAATGAACCATGTACTCTCCTTCTTTGAAGACATTCTGATGCCAAGTTACACTCTAAGACTTGGTGATATGTGAATGGCACTCCAAGTAGCTCCACTCTGAAATTTGTTACCACAGAAAACGAAGAAACTTGGAAAACTGCTTTTAGATGAGCTCAGATGATTATCCTTGTTTCTCCTTGTGTATGGTTATGGCATGGACATTCACATTGCTGGCAGATTTATTTCTGAACCAGTATCATAGCCTGACACTTTATGGAGCAAGGCTTACAAGTACATCTCAGTTAAAGCATGGCAGATTTGCAGAAAAAATCAGTTTCAATTACAGCAGTGAAAAAAAAAAAAGAGTAATAGAAAACCACCTTGTAAAATCCCTAAGGAGCTTCATATATTTTCCTGTATTTTTGCTGATTTTAATGTCAAGATTTCTGTAAACTTATAAGCCTTCCTCAAATCCAGGGGCTTATCCCCTGCTGGAAGAACAGCTACAAAGGGCTAGTGGAGCACATGGTTCCCTGTGTGTGATGATGGGCACACCTGGAGGGTGGCAAAGGCTGACTGCACCCCACCAAAGGCAATCCTTGGAGGACCTGACCAAATTCTTCACTGATGCAGAGCAAATGAGCCGTAGGAAAGTCTGCAGCAAATTTATGTCACTGATTAGGGTGTTCTTAAAAAAAAAAAAATTTGAAAGTCAGAGTAGCAAGACCTTGTTCTAGGTCGCTACTTCCAAGTGATGTCTATATTTAAAAGGTTTAGTTCACGGCTTTGAAAGCTTAAAAAAATCTCTAAAAATAAAAATGTTAAGGTCAGAAGCAGCTGTTTTTTGCAGTATTGAACTACAAGAGCAGCACTACTTCACTTAAACTTTGTAGGAACAGAGTGAGAAGCCGTATTTCAGCATTCTTTTAAACAGCAATTCTCTTCTATTTTCACTGTCACTCAAACATAGCACCTCCAGTAAACTGGGAGGCAGAACAACATCTCTATAACATTATGGTTATAACTGACACACAATAGTATTACAGCATTGTGTTATTGCTTGTCTCAAGCAGTTTAAGGAACAAATCCATTATTAAACTAGTTTTATTGTGATCATTCTGTTTCCTGAACATAAATATGCACTGCTTAAAATTCAAGGTAACATTTCAATTCCCTATTTGGGAGGCTTCAGAAATCTATTTTAAATGTCATTGAGACAGTCACACTGTTTTGTAGGTTTCTCAGTATTTTGTTCCTTTTAGTCTTTCTCATTTTCTATTCCTTCTGTAGAAGGCTCCATACTGATTTGTTTCTTTCACCTCATTGTGGAGCCTTCTCTCTTCCCTTCTGGGATCTCTCTCAATAGAGAAACCAGCGTGATTTAAGAATTTCTGCTGAATTTTCTTCCATTCTCATTTTCTATTTAACATAACAAGGCATAACTTCGGCAAAAAAACAAGCAACTGAGCCCCAAATTAAGAGTTAGTACTGCAATAGTTCATGAAACAATTACTAAAATCTATTGCTATAAATGCAAAATATTTTCATGCTTGAGAGAGGAATTTTTCTCTAAAGTAAATGTTATTATGGTTTAAATTAAATTTGAAAAAACAATAACACCAAATCTGAATAGTAGTTAGCAAATGTGTAATAAAACCTCAGGATGGAATTCTGGATGTCTCACGTTCTTGTGAATGACAGCTGGTTACACCGGGTTTAAAAAACAAAACAAAACAAAAAAGTGGATAAAAGTTTTCCACAAAGATGACATCTAAAAAAAAAAAAAAGCTGATTTCTAGGTACATCCAAGAGAAATTTTATTTAAATAAGGAGATCTTAATGATATCTCAACAAAAAAAAAGCCACAGTACATCATGGGAAGGAACTAGTAGAACCATTTTGAAGAAAATAAAAATATCTGTCTCATATGAGTTATAAAGAAGTTGTGTGCAAAAAATGTAGCTAGATGACTAATTAGGGAAAAGTTAAGGTCAAAAAATTTCAAATCTCTGGACCCAAATCTCTTGGCAGCTAGCCAGCATTTCAGACAACAGAAAGGAAGCTCCTGTCTTGTTATTGCTTTAATGGCAAACAGAGTTCCAGATAAATAGAAAAGTTGGCAGCCTGACATAAACCACAGACAAATCCAACACAGGAGGAATAAAGATATAAGAAATGAACACATTTTTAAGGAGTGATATTAAAATTAATGCCAATCATCATGAACAAGTGGAATGTAGGTCTTGGGAAAATGGAGTCATGTTTTGGTGAGATGATAAGATTTGTTAGTTGGTTGGTTTTTTTTTTTTTGGTTTATGGAATATTGATGCAATGCTGTTAGCTTTTGGGACATTTAACTTGTCACTTCATATCTTCAGCAGTACAACAGAATGTTGGAACTCTCTTTCACAAGTTAAGTAGATTAAACAGGTAAACACAGAGGTTTCATACATAACTGACAGAGAGAATGGATAATCCATGGGTTTGCACAGCCCTTCTCTAAATATTTTTTGCAAATAACTTGGGGCGGGGGAATGTCTGAGCCAAAACATTTCTCAAATGATATAAAGACTGAGAGGAATCTGGAAAGTTATATTGTAATTACTGAAAACTTTCAACACTCATACCCTGATAAATCTCCTTAAAAAGCCCAATTGTAGTCTCCCTTTTTTCTCTGTATCAGTTACAAGTGAAAAGAAAGTCCAAACCAAACATTACTGATTTTCCTTTCAATTCCCCAAACTAAAGAGTTCTTATGTATGTGATTATATCTCATGTGAGCATTCTCTTCAACTTTAATATTTTTAAATTTATTTTATAAATCTTTTACACAAAAGCAGAACTTAGAGATACCTGAAAAGTTTGCAAAATCAGTTTGCTTATATCAAAACAAAACAAAACAGCAAAAATACATTATGGTGATTTTAAGAAATGGAATTCAAGAGGCTTTTCTAAATGTGCATACTAATGTGAAAGTTCTTGGAAGATGTCAATTAGACATGAATGGAACACCTTGGGTCTTTCTTCCATAGGTGGCCACGTGAAGATCTCAAAGATTAAGTTCTTAAAAAGTAATTTAGAGGAAAAACAAAAACAAAAAAAAAACCACAACAACAAAAAAAAAAACAAACAAACAAACAAACAAAAAAAAAAAAAAAAAAAAAAAGGAAGGGAAGAGGACTGCTCAAGAGCCATACCTCACATCAGCCTCCTCGTGCTTGTGGCATGGTTCCTGGGGTGACTGAGCTGTGCTCTGGCAACGGTGTAAGGTGGAAGCAGGAGACACAAGGGGCAGATCCTGAAACAAGAGAGGTTCAAACAAGACAAGGAGAAGGACACGTGGACAATGGCCCTGCCTGCCCAGAGAGCCTGTGGAATCTCAGTGCTCAGAGGTTTACAACTCAGCCAGAAAAAGTCCTGAACGACCTTGTCTGACTTGGCAGCACTCCTCGTTTTGAGCAAAAACTTGCAAGATCTCTCAAGGTCTGCTCCAAGCTGAGTTGTTCTCTGATACAACAAATATATTACAAGAAACATAGAAACAAACCAACCAAACCAACCAAACCAAACAAAACCTAGTTGTTTTATTTATGAGTTTTCTGTGAAAAGCAAAAGCACGATCAGAAAGACTGTGCATTTACATTTGGACAATGGTGAAAATTATCACATTAGCAAGCAGAATATTTTGCTTGCGTAACCTAGCAGGCTTAAAATTGCCATAGTTCAGTGATAATCAAGCAATTGTTTTTTAGTTCTGTGGGAACAGACGAACATTGAGAACAGTCTGTTTCAAAAGCAGAGCACCAAAAGAGCCCTCCCCCTGGCACTCCCTGTGAAGTGAATTTTAAGGAAGAGGGAGAACACCAGACGATCAAAAAATCTTTTTTTTTTTTTGCATAAACTTTTCATTTTGACATACATGCATATTTAATATAATACAGAAATCTGCCTGTGATGCTTGTTTTTAAAATGTCATTGAAGCTGACGTGAGGAGTATTTTGCCCTCTTTTCCACAGAGAAATCCTCGCTAGGATGAAAAGATTCCCACTGAACAAACGCGGACGGTGCCTCAGAGAGCTGTGCGAGCTCTGCAGCAGCTGCAGGGGGAGGCAGGCACTCCAAGGTAGGTGCTCCATGCCAGCAAGTGGAGCAGAAAACAGCAAACATCCAGTAACCCACGGCACAAACACCACAACTGTCACTAAAACACACAATTCCCTCTTCCCTCAAGTTCCAGTGGAGCTGGTGGGACAAGCATTAGTGCAAATAGTGGGCTGGCAGAAGGTGTGATTCCAGCCCCCCCGGTGTCACAGATACAGCCCATAACACACAGCACACCCGTGCTGCTCTGCTCCTGGAGTGTGACAAGTGTGACGAGCCGAGGGGCTGCACAGCCAGCAGCGCATCAGGGACATGTCACTGCTCTTCACAGAGCCATGTCTGAGCACAGCTTACACGTGTCACTAGGAGGACACAAGTGTAATGTATTGATCTAACACAGGCTCCTCTGGAACTGAGAAGGTTAAACACTGCTGTTTTCCCAGACTTTTTTAAAGTAACATTTAATTTCCCATGTTTTCTAAGGCCCGCTGTGTGTTCCTCTGAGAACGTTGAAATTTTATCCCTGACCCTTTTTCCATTCGAAGGACATCTTGTGCCCATCAATTCCCAAAGTGGTCCAGCAGTCCTTTTATAAAAGATAATTTTGATAGAATTTTTCTCTACCTTGATCTTCTGTTGCCATCTTTCCTACCCACTTTACCTACATATATGTCAAAACACGTTCTCTTAAGGAAAATAAAATCAGAGTAAAAGGCAGATTACTTGTTATCAAAGTTACATAGAGGAAAACAAGTTACTGACTTAGTATTTATCACCAAGAAAAATAACCTGTTTATCACCAGTCCAAATTACCCAAGCCCTGAGAATCTAACAAGAGAACAAATGGAGCAATCAGATAAGGAACCCTGGAATGCCAGTGCTGGTAGATAGCAGGAGTTAAACAAAACTTTAAATAATGAATGTCTGATGTAGAGAGCAACAAATAAGTGTATAAGAGCAGCTAAGCAGAATGTCCCAAGTGACTCCAAGACCCCAACAAAGACTCTGATATCAACGTGATTGTCACACAAGTACAATCAGGTGTCTTTTTAGCTTTTGTATACCTAAATAATACCAAATAGAAGAAATAAGACTTTAGAAGAGTGACCAATTTTCAGATCAGTGGCAGGAATTTCTGAAGTTGTATTATTCTCCAAATCTTAGTTCTCAACCAAAAGAAGTTATCATTTAAATCAAAAGAAAAGGAGTATGTACCAACCAGCAGCTCCACCCCCCCCCAAAAAAAAAAAAACAAAACAACAACAAAAAAAAAACCAACCAAACAAAAAAAAGGTGGAGGGACATGACACATGCACAAGAGTCTAATAAAAACTAAAGTTTCTTTAAAAGTCAGGTTTGAATTTTTCTAGATATAAATTTTGTCTTATAATCCTCCCAGCCTGGAATAAAATACTTTTAAAAATACTTTTGTTTACATTTTTGCCACTTTCAATGAGAAAACAGAAGTCAGCAATGGTCTGCTCCCTCCTTGAAACTAATTATGACTTTCTAACTTACATCACATTGCCTTTAGTTTCTAACTAACCATAGAAGAAGCAGAATGTAAAACATCAACTTTGAAAGTTTCATTCTTAGTTGAAGGAAACTTGGGATGTTTAATGCCAGAGTTTCCACTGTAAGGAGATTTCAATAAGAATAATGTTTCATTAATAATGGACAAAAACTCTGTAAGATGGTTGGATACTTAATGGATTCTTTGGGGGGTTTTTGGAAGGGGAGAGCTGTTTAAGATTTTTTGATTTTTTGGTTTTTTCCCTTGTTGTTAAGCCTAAAAGTAGAAGTTACTCATCAAGAAGCCTTATCAAGGAGAACATTTCAGCCACAAGTGAAATTAATTATGCATCAGTGCTGGTAGAGCAAGGCCCCATTTAAAGTAATTATAACCCCAATTAGAAATCAAAGAGAACTAATCTTAGGATTTTATTTGTATCAGGTAACTTTTGTAAAGGTGTTAAAATTCCATTGTAAGTTTTAATTCGTAGGGCAAAATTTCAGCCCATTTATACAACATTTATATGTAAAAAAAGCCCACAAACAACAAACAAAATCCCTACACCTACTCAAATGAAGCATAAAGGGAAATCTGTTCCTGTTTTTCTTCTCAACCTTTTTGATTACTCCCCACCCCTTACAGTGCTGGAAACTTGATGCTTTGAGAGAAGACCTATGAGGCTCTTAAATCACTCCATCCTCTGAGAGATTCACCAAACCTATTTAGTCAGTCAAAGTGATTATTACAATCCTCCCATGCCCTACTGGTGCACCTACTGCAACAAAAGGGGTTTTGCAGCCCTGCAGATACAGAAATCTCAAATAGGATTATTTACTTCTGCCAAGCTAACCCTTCTTCCAATTAATCTTCTCCAATTTTTTTTTTCCCACTCTGGCATCTTGCTACCTGTAACCACCTGTTTCATCATTTTAGAAGTCAGCAGTTTTTAATGTCTTGAAAATAATATTATTTTCATGTACAGATCAACAGTCAAATTCAACCAGCATACTTATTTACCTTGAAGAACTGCCAGATACTGCTTAATCTCACTTTATAACCTGAATTTTCCTGCCAGAGAGCAAGCAGGGAATACAGGTGATGGATGTGCCTTTAGCTGGTAAGATTAGTTGTTTATAAAACCACACAATATGCTTGCAAATTATCTCCTTTTGATATTTAAGATAGAAAGAACAGTGAGCTAAAAGATAATGCCTCTGTCATAGTGTTAACAGAGATAATTGTTAACTGATTTTTGGTTGTGTGCCTGAGTTTCTTAAGTTCTGCTCAAAGGTGCCAAGGGATATTTGCTGCTGCACACTGGATAAAGTTGATTACTCAGTAATGCTTTTTTAATTATGCTTTGTTCTTTCCTTATGTTATTTTTCCATAAATAAACATTAGACATTCTCTCTATGAAACCCTGTTTTAATCTGGATTAGTCCTCAGTCTAAAGCAAAGTGTTTTTGTAGCACTACAGTCAGAACAAATAAGTCTGGTTTAATATTGTCCATCCCCATATATCTAACAGCATGGTAATGTAAGTGTGGCTACAACTAAATAAAACCTTTTGCACCCTATTTTTTAGCAGTTTATAATTCTACCAATCAAATTATTTAAACAATCTGTTTTGGTGGATGTGTTAGAATTAAAATACTGGAGAAGCTCAGTTAAAAGAAGCTCATCTATCCAAGAGTAAGTGACAATAAAAAACCATAGTTTATGTGTTTTGAAGGTTAAATATGCAAATCTGTTGCCTCCTGTATCCTTCAGGATTTTCAGCTTAGTACAGTAATTGATTTCAAATAGGAACTTAATTTTTTCTAGGGTTGGAAAGGAAGAGAGCATTGTTGTTACCAAATACATGTGCATTTGCAATTATTTTGATTGTTCACATGGCTTTTATTGAGTTTTAACCCGTGATTAATTTATATTGGCTGACCTGTTTATTTTGACAGGAATTTCACTTTTGCATCCTCAAAATCTTCATCTCCATGACAGGATCTACTCCACGTAAAAGAAATCTAATAGATGATACCAAATTGCAAGTGGAGCCACAGGCACCACAAAGGTCTGAAAAGTGAAAGGAAAAAAAGCGACTATAATATGCTGTAGAGATGAGGTATGTTAGAACCTCAATATTTCAGCACATACTTCAAAGGCTGCTGTCTCAGAGTAATACAGTTTTCCTCATATTGTAAGAGTACTGAATGAACTTATTTTGAAACGTTAATGTCTTGCTTTAAGCTGAGAAAACAGATATTTCTATTTTAGAATTATTTTTTAAAATCTCTCATTCATACTTAAAATCATACTCACCAACTGATACAATAATTCAGCATTTTTAAAATAACATGGCATCTTCCTTGTCTTTAATCTGCTGCTTGTATCCTTCACAGAGTCTTCTTTCCCTAATACAATATGATTATTTCCTCCTCAGGAGCAAATGTATTGGAGTGTAGCAGCAGGCTGTGAAAACATTCAACATCCACATAAATCTATTTTAAAACTGAGATGGATTTGGTTTTGTTCATTTTTTTTTAAGAAACAGAGAGATAGACTTGTATTTAGTGTGACAATGATTCTTACACTGACAGAGAAAAGCTAAAAGGTCACATAGACAACATAACTTCAATATTCAATGATTCTTTCCACATTATTAAAAAATTATATTACCTATTTCCCATGTATTTTCCATATTTAGTAAGGAACCAAGCAGCAGGAAAATTTATTGCTCTATATGGTACCAAAAGACAGAATATACAGAATAGTTGGTGGTTCTGACAGAAGAAATGAACATTGAAAAGAGGACAGGAGTGAATTGGGTCCCTAAACTTTTCAGAGTAGTTATATGTAGAATTGTTATTTACAAGCATCCTTTTCTATCATATGTGTTAGGAAACAAGATGTTTGTAAGGCAGAGTGGGATCAAATTAAATACATATTTCCTTTTCACTTCTTGCAAAAATATTTCAGATCTGTTTGAGGAGTTGTTTGATTTTTTTTTAATGTTGATTTTTGTTGACTTTTTTCTGGGATTTTTTTCTGTTCATCAACTCAATTAAGAAAACAAGCAATTTTCACAGCCTTATAAAGGTATCCCAAATCAATTACATTAAAAAAAAATCAAAATATCAAGGTGAGAAGTTTTAAATTCAAATAGGTCCTTAAACCAAGACACTATTTTCTTCAGGAATGGTATAGGTGGCCACAATTCTGTTCTACAACTTCTCAACTGCATCAGGTTATTCTGAAGTGTTTACAAATATTAGAAAATGGGAGACTGCTCTTAAGGGTGTAAGATTTAGCATGGAAATATTGATTAAGAAACCTAATCTTTTAGACACTGGAAATATGTCTCAGCTACTCTTGGTTATGTCAGTTGACAATTTAGATAATGAAAAGTCTAACAAGGTGGAGCTGATATTTCTGGGAGAACCACATCCAGCCATTTCAGATAAGAAAATAAAAGCATGGGGAGCGCACAACAAATTAATTCAGTTTGAAGCTAAATCGCCTTTGCAGAGATCACCTATTTTATAGATATATAGAAAGATGCTGAGACATCGCAGAAAAGATACTAGGCTTTTATGTCCTGGGTCTTCTATATGTTTTTGTCACTTAATCTGAGATAAGTGATGTTTGCCAACAGTCACAAGGAATCAGCAAGATGCTGCTTTTACTGAGTCATTTCAGGATAAGGATGCAGCAGCAGATATGGAGAGCTAAGAAATTTTCTTGATCCAGAGGAACGGGAGTCCAGATGCACTGATAGACAGATGTGGTTTGGTTTTTCCACTAGCAGGTTTGTGGAGTGAAACAGCTGGTGCTTACACTCCCAGGGTAGAGGCTCCAAGGGAGGTTTATGCCAAAGTGCCTCTTGGCAGGTGCCATTGCCAGGACACTCTTCAGCAGCTGGAGCTGCTCCCCGTGCGCGCCCAGAGCTCGTCACCTGCTGTGCTTAAATGGGAAAGGAGCCACAGGACAGCACGGGACAGTGAGGGGGGATTTGCTTTAAAAAGCACAAGGCTGACCTGTGCAAGCAGGCACGTGAGAGACAGAGGTGGGTAAGGCTTTTCTGAGTTAAAAGACAGACTCCCTAGGCCTGGGAGGGCTCTGCTGAAACGGGTTAGTTGCCTGTCCATGGAAAATGTACTCAGAGAAGGCACTTCGTGTCAAAGCCACTCAGGCTCCAGAATTCCTTCCTGCAGATGCCATGAGTCCTGTAGATTTCTATGCATTCAGGGAGACACTGAACATGTTAATGAGAAATCCAAGGTGTTTCTAAATACAGAGAAACACAGGTCAAGAAGTACTCTGTGAACTGGAAACAGCTGTAAAGACAGGACAGATCACTCTGTGGCTAGACCTGGAAGGGCCACACTCATTTTCTGTGTTGCCATTTCCATCATAGACTCTTTCCAGTGAAAAAGGAAATATCAGGTTACAAATATAGAAAGATAGGAAATAGAGAACCTAGAAATCTTGCTACAAGTATACTGAAAGTCTACTGTGCAGCCAGAGCAAAGTAATACTTTCAGAATGAACATGCTTAACAGGTACTTCTGAAAACAAATGTGTGAAGACTACAGCAGGAAATATCAGAAGTGATTGCATCTGCTGCTTTTCCCAAAGCCTTTAATTTGGATGAAAAGAAGCAGATATCAATGATTGCTTCAATAAGAACAAACACCAAATATAATTCATTTCTTGCTTTGGCAAACCTGTTTGACTTTTCTCTCTGTTCTCTAATGTGACTGCCCAGAAGAGCTGGGAATAGGTAACTCACCTCAATCTACTCCAGTAGTCAGCAAGTAACCAGTTCAGAAGGTAAGTAATTATAGCTGTGAAGGCTTACACATATTAAAGAAAGACAAGGTTTTTAATATGGCAAATTAATGAATATGAGAAAAAAAAAAAGGCAAGCTTTTCAATGAGGAATATTTTTGTGGGGGGTTGAAAGAAATATCTTTACATGAAAAAAAGTTAGTGCTGAGAAATACACTGTTTTTCACAAGTCATGCATTTTAGTCTAGTAAATAGTACTAGTAAATAATAAACAGAAGTTTGGCTTTTTGTCCCCTCCCAAGATATATAAGTTGGTCTAACAGTGGCACTTGCAAAAAACTCCCTTCCTCTACAGTCTTAATTGGATGAAAGTAAGTAATTTTAAATTAAACTTGTCAAATACTGGATAAGTAAGAAAATCAGTTATGCTAGTTATGGTTAGATGAAGGGAGGAGCCAGTTTTATGTTGGATATGAAAGGCTAGACTGAGAATTCTGCAGATATTTAGAGACTAAACAGCACCCCCAAGCACTACATAATAAAAATAAAATAAAAAGGGACACTGAGTACAGACAGACTCATTGCAAACACAAGACTTCACCACTCTGACATACCCAATTCAGTGCTGCAAGTCACTGTGATTGTCAAGCTTTAAAATAACACTAGCTATTTAAAATTTTACTTGGCCTACAAGTAATTCTTCCATATTGCATTTAGCATTTTTTTCTTTTTACTTTCTGGTTAAGATGCAAAGAAAAGTAATTTACAATAACTAGAAAAGTAATTTTCTATGTGATAATGTTAAAAAAAAAAGGGGACATGGTAAAACAGTTACCTAGAAGCTGCTCAAAGTGACTTATAAGAGGAAAGACTTGACTTGTTTACAACAGAAATAAAAAATAGCAAGCTTTGAGAAGGAAAGAGCTAGGATCTGTCACAGAAAACACTGAGAGGGATGTATGGAGAATGTGGCAGCTAAATCCTTTCTTTACAACACAGTGTTACTCACCTTTGCTACAAGAGGCTTAAAAGAAGTGATTAATCTGAAAGATTATCTATTATTCGATATATATTATATTATTAAATATATATTATATATATTATTATACATTAAAACTTAGTATATACATAATTTAAAAGAAATATACATATGGCTAGCCTTTACTTGTGTATCCATGAAAACAATACAAGAAATAGAATTAAACTGCTCTTCTCAAACATGATTACAGTGATGATTTCACCCACACATGAGGCTCTGTAATCCACTAGAATTCCTTAGTAACACCTTTTCTTGGACATTCACATGTATTTCTTTGAGGAGTTTAAGTTCATTCATTCCACATTGACCAACATACTGCAGTCACTTTATTTACACTATCGCTTTGAAGCATTTTTTTCTAGATATTTTTCAGCACCTCAGTGCTGAAGGACAAAATAACAGCAGAAATTATCTTTTACCTCATATTGTTTGAGTAACTCTTCATGGGCCCGATTTTTTGTTGGAAAAAAAATGATGTTTCCCTGAATTTTGATATCAGTTTATATGAAAACACATTCAGTTTAGGTGTTTACACAGACTCCTTCTGACATAAGTGTTCCTACAAGCAATTGAAGGTGAGAAAGTCTGTGTAATGGCTGCATAAACAATTGCAGGTGCAAAAAGAAGTCCTGTTCAAGCACAGGTGTTAAAAAGAACTGAACAACACTGACAATAAAGAGCCAATGAAGATTATTCATGTTTAAAAGCACCATCAAAATTCAAATCAACTATTTTCTTTCAAGTCTTGATTTTACTTTAAAGTAATTGCAGCAAGGTTAAATCACACTAATTCAACCTTATCTTATTTTATATAGAAAAAGCTATGTATTGTTTCTGTTCCTTGATAAACACTTAACAAGAAGCATTTATTTATTCCTCAATAAATAACCTTATTTATTGCAAGGTTAAACATACTTGCAAACATTCAGAGAAACACAAAACGTTAAAAGTGGAATTTTCAAAACATGTGGAATTTAGCTATAGAAACCTGCTGAAAAAAATTATCTTCAAAATCTTTGTTTGGAGTGAATACTCCCCCAAAACTTCACAGGTCTTGGACAAAGTCAGTGAGGCAGTAATGAACACATAATCTTGTGACCAAAGTTAGAAATACAGAAAATTCAACCTTTGAACTTACATTCTGAAGTACTTTAAAAAAAAAAAAATCTTATATTCAGTGTATACTGAAAACTAAAATATTAAATGAAAAGTGACTTTTTATTCCATGCACTACCATACACAGGTCTTTGCACAACGCTCCCCTTTCTCTATCTTTCTAGGTCTTCAGGGACAAATATACCAGGATTTCTGATCACTGTCAAAAAGTTGTCATTTAGCCTACATTGTCTAGCTTTTCAAATATTAGCTACAAGCCTGTGAACTGCAGGGAACAGTGCTAATAGCAGCATGAAAGACATGCATGCAGCACTCGAGCAGCTGTGCCTTCCACAGAACTGAAAGCCTTGCTGTGGGATGGTTTAAAATGCATCCTGACAGAGAGAAAAAAGGCACGTAGGATTTTGTTGAGGGACACCACTGATCTGCACATCCATATATTGCCTTTTGGGAAGGGCACTGGAGCTGTTCCTGCATTTGTCAAACTGTTCCCATCCAGCAGGGAGCCTTATCCAAGCAACAGACACACCCCCAAACTCAAACCTCAGTGGAAAAAACAGCTGTGACTGAACCCATCACAAAGGGAACTGGGATGCAGCCACAGCTCATGGGACAGATGGAACAGTGGGAAGGGAGCTTTCATGGCTGGAAGCATGGAGACTGAATCCTGGAATTGGGAACGGGCACTGGCAATTACACACCTGAGATTTCCTCCAGCTTCTCTCAGAACAAAAGGCAAAAAGGGAACCAAAGCATTGCTCTTAGGGCAGCAAGGTGCTTATTAGGATTGCCAGATGACTGCATCCAACACAGCCCTGGTTGCTGATTCCATCAGGGGAGCACAGCCCTCTGCAGTATTTCCTTCTTCTGAAATCCCTGCATCCAGCTCTTCTCCCTTGCCTCCGCCCCACAGGATACCCCATCAAATCTACATCAAAGCCTCCTGTTTCTGAGGGTTTGTAGTCCAGTTCAGCATGGTGGCTCACTTCCATTTCTTTTCACAGAATTTACAGCCTCCCTCTTGCCAGCATATTAAACTAATTCCTTCCATCCGTTACATGCTGACTGCTTGACTTCTGCTCCCATTGTTCAAATTCGGAATCTTTGGTCTTTTTATTGCCATTCATCCCATGCTTTATTACCTTATTTTACCTTCCCTACACGTGGCTTTATTTCAACTGCTTCAGTTGTAACATCTCCCTCCTGCCAATAAATCTCATTTTTCTCAGTGTCAGACTGACTTTTAACTATTTTTGTAAGTTCCATTTTCCCTCTTCACAGCAGACATGCAAAAATACGAAGACACAAGAATGAACAGGCCAAGTTGGATAGATAAGAGCCAAACAGAGTTTAAAATGGTTTCCCATTTCCTTTAGTAAGCCCAAACAAAACTATTGATAAGACAGTTTTTTGAATTTCACCTTCCCTTTCAAATTTGGGTTGACCCAAAAGCCCCCGTAAATGTATGAGATTTCTTTTTTATTTCACTTGAGAGCACAGATTTAAGTGACAAACAGCATGTACCATACCACTATAAACCACATAAACCATATAAACCATATCCTGTTAAATACTCTTTGATCCAGATGAGTGCATGTATCTATGCATACTCTCACATGCTCATATCTTCTGTCTGTGAGTAAAAGTATCCCCACATTTAGTCTATCCTGGATATTAAAGTTATTCTATAATGATTCCAGGCCCTGGTCAGCTGATCCCATCAAAATTTCAGTACCATCACTGAAATAGAGACTATGATTTTGTTTCCATCATTCTTCACAAATTTGTCCAATAATGGAAAGTCACTGTAGTCATTTAATAGATAATTCAGAAACCAAATTGTGTAATTTAGTAATATAACTTCATTCACTCAAAACTTTTTCTTTAATTTTAATAACTGCATCATAAAACAAAAATAGAAATGCTAATTTGGAATGCTTTAGAGTTTGATTAATTAGCATGCTGTTTTAAGTGAAAGCATTGGACGAAAATACAGGGGAAAGTTATTTGTGTTAACAGCTCCCCATAAATTACTTACAGTATAATTCAACAGCCTTACCACAGAAAAAGTTAGAAAATAGATTCTTAATTATTTTATTTCCCTAGCCATTTCATGAAGGATCACACAAGAAGAGAAGAAAATAAATATCAAAGTAATGCATAGAATAGTGAATAAGACTTCATCATTAACTAGTTATAGCTGTATTTCAGAATTCTTACACAGTTCTCATTCCCAAATTCATTTGGAAGAACACATGAGAAAAGGTTTGTAAATTGAATAAAAGTAACTCTTTTTAAATTCTTTAGCTGGCTTAATCTGTTTTCTTTACCCACCCTGCTTTCAACTCCTCCTTAAGTGGACAGAAATGGTTTTGGGGGGAATGGAGCATTTTTTTATTTGTGGGACTCTGAAGAAAAAGGGTGTGTATTGAGGATGAAGAAGATGAGGAAGAATTTTGGATGCTTGTCTGCACATCTCAGAGCAGAATTTGTCCCACTGCGTTTGACAGCTCTGGAGGTTTCAATGGAAAGCTATTTGCACAGCATGGTGCAGAGTAAGATTTGATCTGAGAAAAAAACTGCAAGCTCAACAAGACTTTCTGACTACTGAGAGAGTTGATTGTGGTCTGTAAGCCATGGGTAAAAAACATAATAAAAAAAATCTATGAATCCTTGCAGTCCAGTTTGCAAAAAGGCTCTTTGTAGTGTCCTGCTTTTGTTTGTTTAAAGATAGAGGAATGTTCCAGATCTAAAATCTACACAGAAAGGAAAGGGCTTAAGATAATTTTTTTCCTTTCAGACCCTCTTCAGTTTTGTTTTGCTATAACTAATTAAATTTGTATGGTGAAATAATTGCTTATCTTCAGCTCTGTGCTTTGAAAGAAAGCTACCACAGAGTTTGTTCTGTGAATCTACTCAGCAGCCATTTATTAAGCAAAGTACCTTTCCAGCTCATTTACCTTCATACGACACACTTTAAACACAGAAAACATACAGGAAAAGATGCAGGAAAAGAAGTTCCTCTCAGCAATCTGTCAACATAATTTACCTGCTAGAAGCAGGCCCAGGCAACGCTCTCTAACTCAATATAACACACCAACAGTTTCCAGAGGAACAGAATCACCCACACAAGTCATCTTTTCAAAATATTATATCAGATTTGGAGCATTGTTGCAAGTGGTATTATAGGTCAGTTTATATCTATTGTCTACCAAAACTGCTAAAGTCCTGAAGTATCTCTAAATCACTGTGAAAGAATAACTCAAAACAAGGAAAAGTTGTTTGTGATGTTCGTTTATCACAATGTCCTTATTATCTGGACAATTGTTTCACCAAAATAAATCAATAGACAATAGGAAAAAGTGGTGATACTCTAAATATAATTTTATAAAATTCCCTCCTAAATATACTCAACACTAGGAAAGCAAGCTTTTAATTGGCAAAGGCTATTCTGAATAAGGAAAAATTAAAAAAACAAACTTTTAGTTAGAGAAGGAACATGTAAGTATATCACAGAGCTTCATCTATATTTCAATTCACTCTCAAAAAATGAGTGGAGTTTTATGATAATTTAAAAAAGAGTTGGCTGTTAGAAAAGTGTTGGCTAACTTTTCTTCAGGTTTTATCCCTGATGTTCAAACTGTGCTTTGTCTGAACTAACAAAGTCATGCTTACTTTGCAGTATCTTTCTTTTACACCTTCAGTACAAATATAGAACCTGTGAGTGGCTTAAAATACACTAGTCATAAACCATCCCCCAGCTTACAGTTGTTATTGAGATGGTGTTGTGATGTTTGCACTTTCAGAATTCAAGTATGATAATTAATATTTTCATTTACATAAAAGCAGAGCAACTCTTTTAATAGCATCCTAAGTGTGACTGGAAAGGCCCTCTCAGGTTCACCTGTAGGTATAATGTAAAGCACAGCTTTATTTTCATTCCTCTCTTACCAAGGTTACCTGTCAACAACAAATAGTTTCTTTAAAAAAACAAACAAAAGAAACCCAGAAATAAAATACCTAAATTAGCTCCCTCATAGTTTGCATTTCCTGTACTTCCACGCTTCTTTAAATATTTAAATCTTGCAGGAGACATGCCTGCCCCCTTCCCACTCAGCAGCAATGCAGGAATGCTGACACAGGAGCACAATCAGACGTATTGGTGAGGTGACTCCTGTTCCAGTCACCTGCACAGACAATTTGTCCTAAATCAGCTTTACAGATACTGCACATCGAATTCCTCTCCCCGAGAAAACCTTTTAGTCTGAAGCATATCCAAATAGTTGTAATGGGATTTTTCCAGCCTGTGTTTATCTCTGGGTCTCCAGCTGGAGGACCAGGCCCAAGGTGGTCACAGCCAGCATTGGGCTCAGACAGCTGATGGAGCAGCCTCTGTGCCTGGTGAGCTTTTCCTCCCCCTTCCCAAGGCAAAGTGTACTAAAAATATTTGGGTGCTTTAGACAACACCTCTCACTTAGGCTGATGCGAATACACACAGACCAGAACTGCCTAGAGACTATATACGAAGATAAAATCATTTTAATTTTAAATTAAACCTTGATTTTATCCATTTCAAGAGGGATAAGCAGTTCAATATAGTTGCTAACCTATACAGCTGCACAAAACTTTTCTGTTGGTTTCTCAGGGAACAGGTTGTCTTATCCAAGAGATCATCTTTGTGACAGCTTAGCAGAGACAGGATTAATAGATTAAATAAACATTTTGAGTTTTATGAAAGCTGTCAATAACTTGTCTTCCAACCACTATTTAATAAAGCTAAATAAAAAATGTACCAATTATTATGAGAATTGAGTTAATTCTTAGGTGTTTTCATTTCTTGTTAAAGCCCAGAAGATGCTTTGTCTTGAATGCTATTAAAAGAGAATTTCAAAAGGCAGGAGAGGAAAAGGCTCAGCCTCCACAAGGCAATGTGTCAGACAAATGCAGTGGTTTGGTATTAGACCAGCTCTAGAATAACATTTCCTGTGCACTTCCTCAGAGCTAAGGCTTCACTGGCAAGCAAATGAAGAGAACTCATCTCTTGTAGGCAACTTGAGCAGAAACCCCATCATTATAATTATTCCACTGATAATTAGAACAATAACCACATCAGACAATATGACGAAGGCCAAAATAACTGGCTGCAAACTTATCTCACCTTACCTTTTGTGTGCTGAAATAATTAATTGTTCTGAAACTATTTGTTGGTCTTCACAATTTGCACTCATCAAGAAGTTTCATAAGCTACACAAATAATTCAAAGTACAGAGCATACATTTTTTTTTTAAAAACCTTAACTGGACTCAGGAAAATGTCACACTCCTGAGTTCCACAGCAGTTCACAACTCAATTGTTTGTGTACTAACAGAGACCCCAAATCATCCAGGTTTGTTCTGGGTTTTGTTTGTTTGTTTAGGGTTGGTTTTTTTGGTCCAGGTAGACCCCTGACACAGAATCATCTTATTTCATTATAAGCCTACACAAGTTTAGTCTGTGACAAAACTCCATAGAAAAACTTCTCAAAATGGATTATGATCATCTGAAATAAAGAGATCCACAGAGTAATCTATATTAGAGACAGAAAAAAGAGGAAACTGTTAGACCAAATAGTAGCATTGTCTTTTTTACTTTTTACTGTGCAGCTCAATTTCCTTTAATTTGCTGATTTAATTAAAATTGCTAGGCAATATATTTTATTGCAGAACATTCCCTCATGCAGACAAGCCTGAAAGCAATGTGGTGCCTGATACATGCATTGACCTCCTTTCCACAAAATTCTCCTCCCCCAGAAAATTCAGCTCTTTGCAAAAGCCAATGCAATCAAAAATTGACATCTGTGCTTCTCACCTCTAGTCCTAGCACAATTAGAAAAGAAATTAATTGAAAACTGTTCATTATAGACGAGCAGTGGACAGCAAAAGCTATTCTCCATCTAGCTCATTTCATATTGGACACAGAAGAACTGAGACAAGTTCAACTGTTCTTATTAAGTGTACATTAAAAATACATACAGGGGAACTATTTTGCCCTGCCTACTATTGGAAGGAATGATGAAAGATGAGAGGAATACCCTGTAAAACTCCTAAGCAATCCATTTCAGTTCCTTGCAGGATAAGTATCAGAGTTCTTGTACATGTTCTAGAAGTATGCAGGGAAAGTATTACAAGCCATCTATACTCTTTGTGCTTCACTTCTGGAATTTAACCTCAGAGCTCCTTAGAAGAAAGAATTTGCATTTCCCTTTTAGGTCTCATGTTTTTGTCCCAAGTGGGAGACCCAACAGATGTAGAATTTTTCTTTTTAATGCATTCTCTAATGACTCATTTTTAAAGTGACTGAAACACTATCTCTAATTATAGCCGCAATATGTTCCTCAGCGAATTTCACATCCTGTCTAAGCATCGCATTATGTTCTCCCCATAATTATAGCCTTTCTTCCACCCTTTTTTTGCTTTTATTTCACTCCAGTCAAAACTTAAATTCAGTCTTTAACTTCATTACCTTAAGCTTCTCCCCCATACTAGTTGCTCTTTGGATGTTCAGGACTAGCTGCTGTTGAAGACCACCTTATGAACATTTCAACATGTTGATTCTTTCCCTGGTGGATGTACGTTGTACTTCAGTTTGAACTTTCAAACTCAAATTTTAAACTTGATTCTGAAGGCTGTCCTTGCCAGGAATCTAATTTACATGCATCTCCATGAAAGGATGTGTTTTAAAAGAAATAGGTATGAACAAATTCATTTCATTCCTTTGTCATACATATCTTTTCTCTCATGGAGAGAAAAATAAAGATTACTGGGTCAAGGCAGATCACTGTCCATAATTATGTGTGTTACAATAAATAAGTTGGTTTTATCAACAGCAGATAACTTCACCAAGTGCATTCCTTTGCTTGGTTCTTTGCACATGAATACACACACCCTTCTCAGTGTTGGAGAGACAGCTGGGATAAATGTGAAAATTTATTCTTGAGCTGTAAAGTCACAAATTAAGAGTGGAATCAGTTAAGAGAGCTAACAGTTGCACTCGTCCAGTCCATCAGAGGAAACTTCATGAGGATGACATGAAAATATACCTGTCTGTCAATGCCAACAGGAAAACACTATCATTGACAAGAGGAACATGGAGAGCCAAGGTCTCGAGACAGCTCCCATCCACCATTAGCAGCAGAAAGGGAGGTAGTAGGGAAGAGGTTTTTGAAAAGACAAGTTAGAAGGGTAAAATAAAACTTCAGCTGCAGAACTTACTTAAAGTGTGTTGAATGTGCATCACAGATCTTCTGATTGCAGTCCTGAAACAAGGCCCCATGGAGAACCTGCCTGGGCACATCCATGCTAATTAAAAGTTGCCATCCCAAAGCTGTAACATCCTGTAAGGGATGTACTTAGAATAAGCTCAGGAATCTCTTCCCACAATTCTGGTTTTTTGTTTTTTTTTTTTTGTTTGTTTGTTTTTGTTTTTTTTTTTAATTTTATTATTTTGTTTCAAATTGAAGATAAAGTCTGCCTGTCTGAATAACAGGGATCCAGGCCTCACGTCTCAGCCCTACACCAACAACACATTCCACCCCACAGTTTGTATTAGGAAAACAGAAATGAAGAAAACACCCATTTTCAGTATTAATTTCCAAAGACAAATTTCAGAAAAGGCCAGAAACATTCTCCTGGTTTTAGTACAAGCAGAATTTAAAGATAATTGTTTTCACTTACAGATGGGATTTAAATGTTAACAGCTGTGCATAGCCAGTTCAGATGGTGTGCATTTTCTCTAAGAACCTATATAATTGTTCATACTTTTTGTTTAGTATTATTAAAGAAGACTGGATGGCTTGGGTAATGACAATAAATCCAAACTGCAGGTCACACATCAGATGGTAATAAAAATGATACATAAATGGGAATTGAGATACATGAGCATCTGTGAGAAATTATTCCGACTTAAATATGCCCAATAAAATTGTGTCTGGTTAAGTTCCTGGCTGGTAGGATGAAAAAGATGTTAACAGGCCAGGAGACTTGCCACACATTTAAATCTTTGCTGTCCCTAATGCTGGAAGGGCAAATGGAAACTCTGCAAGAGATACAGAACTAGAATTTCTCAGTGGGTCTTTTCACTCTCCAGAGTAGATGAACAAGTCTTTACTGCAGAGCCTGTGACTAGCACAATGTACAGGGTTAAAGCATCTGTGCATATATATTAATATATATATATACACACACAGAATATATTTTAAATAAAATCTACAATTCTTTATAATCATCCTTAGCCTGTACATAATGAAAGATGCATTGTTGACAACTTAAAAAGGGCTTTTATAATCCTCTTTTGCCATTCATGCAAATAATTAGGATTTCTCTTTGATCTATTTTTGAAGTTTTTTTCCTTTTCTTTACAGAATGGATGATCCAGCTTCAAAATAGGGCAGAAAAATTACGTGTTGTTCACTGGAACAGAGATTTACATTACATACGTACCTTGAGTGAGCTTGAAAACAGAAATATTGAAGCCAAATAGGATTGATCTTTGGCTGGCTAGGAGTTGTTATTTATCTCCACCAGACTAAAAGAAGTGTGACACAGAGGAAACAAGTTCTCAAATAAGCAAACCAGGAGGGGAAGAAGTGGCATCATAGAAATGATGTGACTGCAGTTTCTTACAGCTGCTATGATGTAACAATGGACATGAGTTTTAAAAGTGTATAAAAATGCATTCTTACTACAGTAATAAAAGCATTGGAATTAAAGTAATAATCCTGTTTAATTAATTCCATCTGTATCAGAAACTCTTAAATTAGCCACTCAATGCTTTCATTCCAACTCATCATTTCTTGAAGAACTACAGGCAAAGCAGTAAGTCAGAATCACCTGGAAAAAGAAGATAGCTTGCAACTTTAGAGCAAACTATACTACACAAAAAGAAATACTTCTGTCTAGTCATATATAAAATTCTGAACCATTTTGGCTGACTGAATAATGGCCTGTTGAGAGAAGCATTCTCTTTTATATTTCATTTTGGTTTTTTAAAACTCATCATCCCCAAATCCTTACCAGGTCCGTTCAGCAGTCTGGTGCTCTCTCTCTTCAGTTTCCATCCTGCTGTGGGTTGATCCTGTCTGGAGGCCAGGTGTCCCCCAAAGCCACTCTGTCACTCCCCTCAGCTGGACAGGGGACAAAACATGACAAAAAGCTCGTGAGTAGAGCAAGGCAGGGAGAGAACCTTCACCAGGTGTCATGGGCAAAGCAGATTTGAATTGGGGAAATTAATTTAATTTATTGCACATCAAAATCAGGGCAGGGTAATGAGAAACAAAACCAAATCTTAAAACACCTTTCCCCCCACCCCTCTCTTCTTCCCAGGATCAACTTTACTCCTGATTTCTGCATCCCCACAGTGGTGCAGGTGATGAGGACTGAGAACTGAAGTCTGTTCATCACACCTTGCCTCTGCTGCTCCTTTCTCCTCAAGTGCAGGACTCCTCACATTGTCCCCTGCTCCAGTGTGAGCTCCCTCCCATGGGACACAGTCCTCCATTAACTTCTCCTCCAGCTCCTCAGTCCCCCATGGAGTCACAATTCCTGCCAGAAACCTGCTCCAGCATGGACGTCTCTCTCCACAAGGGATCTGCAGGATACCTGCCAGGAACCTGTATTTTAGGACACGTCATACAAAGCATTTTTGTTGTACACAGATTTTCAGTGGAGCTAAAGCATCCATTAAATGCCCAGCAACTTTTAACATATCAGGCCATTAAAATATCCATCAGGAAAGAAAAAGGCTTTGGATGTTACTTCGTACTTCAAAAATATCAGTAATTAAAGCTATGAAATAAATAGAGCCTGAGGTCAGTAATATTAATATGAAATACTCTGAAGGAGAATAAGTAAAAAGCATCAAATAAGGCAGAAAATATAAATAAGTTTTTATTACTACTCATCTTTAGCATTCTCTCCAAAGACTCAAGTAACAATCCATAGGTGCATATCACATCTCATCTGCCTTGCAGGGACCTTGTCCATATGAGTGGGGTTTTTTGCATGTATGTGCACACACCAGAGGATGCATAAAAGGGCACAAAAGACACTTTAGTGATAAAAATAGTGTAACTATTGTGAAATAAAAAAAAACCAGATTATTTTGGAGGTCCTAGCTTATTTTCATTTCCTTTCATAAATGTCTATGGAAAAACCAAAATATGATATGCATAATGACAGGGCAGAAGCACTTTCAAGTTGATTTTGATAGAAAAAATAACCAGTAGAAAAGAATGGCTTTGCCTGCAAACTACCTACTATGGACAATCATTGTAAGTTAGAAAATTCCTGATTTCATGTGCACATCCTGGAAGATATTGGAAGTACTCTGTGCATAGGAGATGTTTTCAGAAAGCTAACTTTTTCAATGGGTAATTGATTTAAACATAAACCAAATCTTATTCTATAGGAAAAAAACAGGAAAAAAAAGCTGGAATACAAAAAAACCCGTGTGTCAAAATGGTGCAACAGCAGGAGCTCAGAAGGGAAATTGCAGTCCTCAAGTCTCTTCCTACCAGCCAATTTGACAGAACTGCAGAAGACACAGAGATGCTATCAAGCACTGATAGTGCCATTAAAAAAAGGCTGGAAAACATTGAGAATTAGTCGGGAGGAGCTCAGATTGAGACGGCAATGCTGAAAGAGGAAAGCAAGACACTTAAGAACAGAGGATAAACAGGACAGAAAATGGAATAACCTATCAAAATGATTACTTAATAATGGCAATTAAACTTTCAGTGAGATGAGACTATGCCACTAAATTAGGAGCTGAGCAGCAGCTAATAAATTCTAAACTGTGTGCTGTCCAAGGAGCTGAGCTATTTGATAAATTTCTCCACAATGGCAATTAGAGTTATTGTAGCTTACAGCATAATTGAAAAAAAAGTCCAAGATCTGAAGCTTACATGTGATCAGATCACAAACCTTAAGTTTTCAGGACAGAGAACCTACAAGTCCTGGATGCCCTAAGGCCAGACCTCCAGCTGATCTGAGGGATGCAATGCAAGTCACAGCAGTGGAAGAAGTTGATTATAGGAGAGAGGTGATCCAGAAAGGACCCATTGCACCAGAGAGGGATTTTCACAGACACCACAGACACCTGTGCTCATCAGAAGCAAACAGTCTAATAGCTTTTATAACTGCTTTCACAACTATGAACACCACCCACTAATCACACCCCACACACTTTCCAGGAACCCAGGGAAAATCCTCAGAATACTTTTTAGTAGTTGTGCAGCAGATTTAGTCAACCATAGCCTTGTTCCCTGTTCCTGCCCCATCACACTTCTTAAAGTGAAAAAATCTCTGCATTATGACCTGTGATGATAAGGAATTAGAAAAAGTGTATATTTTAATCACATCTCCTATAATGTCCTGTGTCATCTTAAAATATTTATAACTTCCTCTATTCTGAAAGGTTTTGTGGTAAGCAATGAATCAGAGAAAAGTTAAAAGCAAAAAATTACACATAGTTGCATCTGAATCACAAAAATTATCCACCTGTTTGGTTTTGATTGCAAGTACAGCTGCAGTTCAGTTTCTCTCTGCTCAATGACCAAGTTGCATGAATGGACCAATACTATTTTTAGGTATTTATATTGTTAGATGGCTCATGGAAAGAGGACAGTTGATCATGTTGCAGATAATGATGGAAAATACCTAGTGTATTATTGTAAATAATATTAATGCCACTTTGAATGTATGGTCTTTGCATCTGCATACCAAACAAATTTACTGCAAATAAAGGCAAAACCACTTGTTTTTGTGTGTTTTTTTAGAAACACCATGCAGCATTATCCAACAATGATTAAAATCTGCCATTGAAAAGCTCTTGGTAAAAATGGAAAATGACAAGTTCAGTAAAGACCCTCCTAATGTCCTAGGTATACTTGGTTCTCTTGTGCCTTTACTTTTAGACCTGAAACATCAAAAATCTGTGCACATAATTTGATGTTTTAAAGTGCTCACTTATAGGAGATCAGCTTTCTTTATTTTTCCTCTTTTGTCACTGGTGTGGAAAACAAAAATAATCCCTTAGTTAACACCAGGCTGCGAAAAGTCAAAGAACAATGCTTCAACAATATTGTGAAGAAACTAGTTTGAACCTTTAATGCATTTTTAAGTCTTCTAACCTGGCTTTATAAACCCAAGACTAACAATGCTGTAATTCACAGAAACTTTAATCCTAGGATATATCAGTTACTTTTTCCCCTAAAGTTTGTCTAAACATTGTTTAGGTATGTTGCTTCATAACAGTGACTATTTTAAACTAGTCATTTTAAACCTGAATAAAAAATTGGGTCTTCATTCTCACCTCAGCCTTCTCCTTTCATTATTTGTACCAAAAGCAAGAAATGACACTGACAATCGCTGGCAATTTCCTTTTTTGTCAGAGAAAACAATAACAAAAAGAACAACCCTTCAAAATCAACCAACCAACCAAAGATTAATCCTCATCCCACTGTGTAGTCAAATGTCATCACTTGACACATATATTTTAGAATTTGGCAGGGGTTGGACTGGTGATTCATGACAAATTGCATGGAACTAACTCACTAAATATTTATTTTGAATCTATGTAACTCATGTCATAAGGTCATACTACTTGAGCTTGTTATACCACTGTTTAGCCCAGAAAGGAGAGGATAATTTAATCTCCAATTCTTATTGTGTATTTTTGTGAATGTTTGCTGTTTATTAAACTCTGCAATGAGAAATACAAGTCATTTTCCCACTTAAGAAATGGAGGATGTAGAGTGTAAATTTTTGTCCCTTTATTGAACACACAATTCTGCACTGACCTGATGGAAATCAGTAGCTGTTCTTCACGAGTGGGAGTTGACCCTGCTGACAAAAGTCTACCTGCATTTTAAAATTTGGGAACAGATTTTCACGTGCTGGTGAAAATCCCAGAGTTTTGGGTTTTTAAACAGTCCCTTTATATCATTCTATTTAAACCAGTTTTTCCTCTTGTTGAGACTACACAAGGTTGGTCAGTGCAGCTCATCTTCCCTACAGATGTCCAACTTTCATTCCAACAGAACTATTTGCTCTCTGACTGCACTTGAACAGACTGAAATAGGGCAGATTTAATACTCAGTTTCATCAAACTCAAAAAGAACCCCCAAAACCTGGAACAAGATGCCCAGACATCCACCCACAGCAACGACATCCCCAAACTGGTTAAAAACTGGTTTAATCCAACTGGTATAACCCAAGCTGGTTTAGATCTCCTGTAGAATGTGTGTTGGAAGACTGACTTTCATTAAAGACCTGTAGTTTCTCTCTAGCACCATCACATTTGTGATCTGCATCTGCAAGAATGAATCACCCTGGACTTCTGTTTTTAGTGAAAATGCCTACAGTGCTTTGCAGTTTTCAATTGAAGCTGTAGAGTACCAGCCATGATCTTCCCCTTTTTTTTTCCTTGTCCCATGAAATTTGCTGTGATAGCTGTTGTGATAACCCTGCTGGACAATTTGCTATTTTTCTCCCAGGAAATCCCCAGGGCAATGCCAGATTACAGTGCCATTACCCTGATAGCAGATTATCAGCTTCAAATATCACTTTCCAATTCCTTGTCCTTAACACACCAGTTTCTTTCCTGTTCATACCATGTGGCAAAAGCAACTTCTGCTTTTCTTTAGGGAAGGTGAGACTGATGAAGCTGGCAGACTGAAGAAAAAAAAAAAAATAAAAAGAAAAAAAGGTAAAATAGACTCCAGATATTGCTGACCCCATGGCCTCTCTCTGAAATGTGAACAAGTATGAGTATTACACTAAGTACTCTATTCTATCTTGAAACAGAGGAATTTAAGTACTTATTTTATAGTTCTATTCTCATTTCATTTTAATTGCAATCTAAAAATCATTCATTAATTTGACCAAAATTTGAACAAGATGAAAACAACTCAGCTATGCTAGAAATCTTGTCCTGCACTGGAAAAATCCTTTAGCTACAATGTTTAAAAGGATGAAAGAATAACCAATATGCACTTCAGCAGTGTAAGCACAATGATATTTCCTCCAGTTCCACTGCTTGACCTGCTTTAACAGATGCTGCTTTGACAGGAAACTCTGTATGTGATTGACATCTTAAACAGAAACCTATTAATAAATAGAATTAAATTTTGCTTATAAGGAAAGAATATTAAGGCTGCAGTCCAACATAAACCTGAAGTTATGAAAGTTATGAAGTTACAAACTTTTGCATCTTAAAACTCCTTTAAGCTATCAAATATGCAGAGAGGCTTTCAGAATTAGGCAGCTAAAGGATGTGTGAAGAATATGGATTTAACCAGACTAAGGTCACAGCAGTGCTGCATAGCACAGCCACTAAAATCAGGGAGTTCATCAGAATTCTCTGTAAGCAAATAATACTTCTGATTTTGCAGGTGATGTGCTCCACACACACTGAGACCAGGCTCCCCAGCTGCAGGAGCAACACCCTGAAACAATCACACAAATTCCGGGCTCACCCCATGGAAAGGCACATGCATAGATCTCCATCTACCTCAGTGCTTACTAAATGGGAAAGAACAAAAATCAATAGCAGGAGAAATTGCATTTGCAGGTTTCCAAGTGCTGCAAGTAACGCAGAAGAAAAAACTCTTGAAAGTAAAGCAACCAGCAGTGTCCTTCCCATGGAGAAGTTACTTTTGTTTAGCATTTGCATTGGTGATTTATGGTGATGTGGCTATGGCTCAGAGTAGTGCACTAATCTGGAATACTGATGAAAACTGCCCACTAATAACAGGAGCTAGATGTATTATCATCATCTCCCTGTCTGCAAGAGACCTAGTAGATAATTATGAATATTTGAGTGGGATAAGGATTTTAACAAGTAGTAATGACCTCATAATTCAGTGCTGGAGAAAAGCCACTGATTCTCTTAATTAGTGTTTTTCTCACAATCTGCCTATTAATTTCAGGCAAAAATGGGGAAACTCTTATGAAGCTTCTAAGTTCTGGCATATAGAATTTGCAACCATGACTGTCACTTTTGATGAATGGAAACATTATTGACAGCTTATATTTCAGATTTCTGTTTTTCTCTTACAACATGCTCAGGACTTTAACTTTCAGTATCACTTGAGCAGTTACAGTTTGATGAAAGACTATTTTAAAAGTATTTACTAGAAGTATTTAAATGCAATACACAAATTTCACAAAGAAATGAAGCAATTCATCACTCCAAGACAGACGTACCCTTCATTTTATGTGGACCTAGAAGATGTGCTTTGTTTTTGCTACTAGGTTGTTTGATTTTCCATTAGCTTTATATGCTGCAATGTGTAGTTCTATCAAAAAACAAAACAAAAAAAAAAATCCAAACAAGCAAAAGAACACACCCTAAAACCAAAACACATACACAAACCAACCAACCAACCAAAAGAACCCCAAACAAACAAACAAAAAACACACCAAAAAAACCCCAGACACTAAATCATCATAATCGAAAACTTATTTTGTTTTCTATTATGATGATTTAGACATTAGTGAATGCTCTAGAAGGGTGCTGAGAAAAAAAAAATCCATCACATGAACAAAACACTATCAGAGCCAAATTAAATGCCAAGACATTGAAGAGCTTTGTACAGAGAGTGAAATTATTTTAAACAGTGCAAACAATTTTTGGATTATCTCTCACAAAGTTGGCCTTCAACATGTTTCCTTGTTTTTGTTTACTACTTAAGTGTAGGGCATTTCTGAGGAAAGGAGTAGTTATTTTCTTGGTCTCTGGCCAGAGGACAGGTTCTGTCCTGGCATGAATGTTTGGGTTCTAAGCCCAAAATGAGCAGTGCTAGTTGTTAGGCTACAGATCAGGCAATAACTATCCAGCTCTGTTCAAACTGATCTAAAAAAATAAAACTTGAGTTTTAGGGATCAATTCCTTTTTCTTATAATGTGCATTATAGCCTAAATGGTATCTTCATACTGTTCCAGTATTACATTGGTTCAAACTCCCAGCTCCAAACACATTCTCAAGTATTTCATCTTTCTCATCATTTATTGTTCTTTAGATTCTCTAAATATCAAGGGAAAAAGATTCTTGAAACAATGAACAACGGATTGCCATAACACAATTTTAAAATTAGTTCTTTACTAGAAATCGTACACCATCCTCAGATTTTCTGTGGAACCCTTGCCCATCCACAACACCTTTTGAGTCAGTGAACAATTGTGGGCCTCAGCTCTGGCTCCCCACAGCTCTGATTCCACTGTTGCTGCAATAATCAAGGCTCAGCTTTCTTCTTATTTCCCCCTTACCTGTGACTTCCAAAAGCTGTGAGGCCCAGGCTGCAAGGAGTGTGGAATGGCAGAAGCAGGTAAGTGCCCCTGCACAGCATGTGTTCACAGAAAGGTACCCTATTGTACAAACACACTATTTTTAGCCAGAAGCTGGTTCCCTCAGTGTGGTGTAAGGAATTTGGGAATACATTTAAAGTTAGCAAAATAAGGCTCTCCCTACTTGTACTGATCTACATTCTGAAAACTGAACTTAAAACCATTAATAATAGTATTTAAGATCATAAATAACAAGACTAATTAAATCCTGGTGTGGGAAAACCACTTTATTCAATTCTATTGACATTCACACTGTTTTATTGGAATGGGAAAAACATTATATCATCCTTAGGTAGCATTTTAACACATTCTAGGGGAAAAAGATGAAAGGCAAGTGTATCAGTTTGATTGTGCTTGCAGAACTACTGTGAATGCAGATCAGGATCAAATTTATTAAGATACTACAAGCAAATAAAACAAGCCCTCTGCTAATTATGGGATTTGAAGACTTCTTGTTAGCCAAGATAAAAGTTCCTCTCTGTAGAAATGCAGTTTTGTTTTCTTTCTAATTTTAGCCCAGACAAGATCATGCCTTCCAAGAGCCATGGAGGAAACACACAAAAATCTTAAAGGAAAGACTGATTTCTGAAAAGAGTATAACAGCACTTCAGTAGAAAGCTGGTTCATGGACCTAACTAATAATTTGCCTAAACTTGCATGGGCAACAATAAATATGCTTTATTTAGGAGGATATGTTACTGGTAAAATGATGGTCTTGTAGCAATACCAATTAACTGATATTATCATCATAAAGCTGATCATCTATTTCAGTAAGAGACCATCCCTGTTATTTGAGCTGAAGAACTTGAACTTCAGAATGGTATTCATCAGGAGAGAAATATTTATCAAGCTTGCAGGAAAAGCTGTTCCAGTGGTCTTTCCTCCTTTTCCCTATGGTAATATTAGTCCCATGCAGCAATTGCAAGCTGCATTTTTGCATCTAAACCAATAAATACTTATGTCCAGGTTATAATTGATGAGTGGAAGGTGTTTAAGGCCAATAAGACCACATAGAATTAGAACAGTATGGCAGAAAATGTCTGAGCATGAATGTGCAAGCAACTGTATCAGGACGAGAGCATTGGTGCTCAGTGCAGTGAGAGTCTCATCATACCACTAAACTACACTGTGCCAGAGTTTAATGCATTCAAAATGTGTTACATAGAAGGTACTAAAGGATAGCAACTCTTCAGATTCATTTCAGGCTTGTCTTTATACATAGAAATATTTCAAATATATTAAAAAAAAATCTATCAGGGGAACAAAACACACCCAAAGACAAATTCAACGTCGTGACACTGAAGGGTTTTGTGTAGAGGGTGAGATGATTTTAAAAATAAATAAACCACCAGTGTCTCTGATTTGTGACAGTGCCCCAAAGGTCACAAAACAGCCAAATCAGTTGTGTGATATAAGCAAAGCAGACCTCACTGCTTTAAGACTAATGTTGGCCCTACCAGAAGCTGTTTTTTAAGTATTTCAATACTCTATCATTATCCAGGGTCAGATTTTTCATGTCAATAATTAATAGGAGTAACCTTCATTGCAATGGCTGCAAAATAAAGCTTTCACTCCTTTTTAGGCGTCTTAATTCAGAGTGAGAAACCTCAAGCCTACATTTTCCTCAAAAAAGTTTATGAGCTCAGTTCATAAACTCTGAGGGAAAAGAAAAATGTCACAAACCTTTTTTCTTTGCAATTATTCTTACATATTATACAGAATTAGCATACTACAGCATAAAAATAAAACATGCAGCAAGTCCCTCATTCACTCTTTGTGGGGAATTTCGAATATGCCTTATTGCGTTTGTGATTTACTAATGAAATACAGCCAAGGAGTCCCTCGTGGTGCACATTATTTGTCACTCACAGTGACAAATAGGTTTGGTCTGTCATCACCCAGTGCAGTGACAAATAGGCTCCCGAAAATCTTTGAGACAACTGAAGTGCCAGGGAGCAGTGCTGAAATTTTTGCAGTCAAGAGAAACCCATATGCTTGCCCCTGCTGAAGGCAGCTTATATTTGCAATTAAGAAATAAAACAACAAAAAAACCCAACAAAACAACAACAACAACAAAACCCCACAAAAACTACACAAAACCAAAAAAAAAGCCTGTAGTTAGATTGTTCCATTGGAATTACGTCTTCACAATTTTAAGATACTCCAAACTTTACCTCGATTTTTTTTTTCTTTTTATCCCAGAACTTGTTTCTGACATCTTGTTTTGTTGTAAGCATTCGTCAAATACATCCATCTTCTAAAACGTTTTTAGGGCGGCTCCATCCCTGTGGGAGAGGTACAGAATGAAAGCTTACAGAATGAAAGCTTACAGAATAAAAACAGGCAAATCTAAATTTCTGTTAAAACACTGAAATGTCTAAAGAGCCTCATGATGATAGTCATAAGTAAAATATTTTAAACAAAAATGGAGAGATGGAATTTTCTTGGAAAACAAAAAACACATTATTTTATACAATGTAGTTGGAAAAAAATTTTCTGCCATATGATCTACTAGCAGCAGCTTTCCAGTAAAGTTTCTGAAACATCACTAGTTCAGAAAAATATTTCAGAGGCAAGATTTGATTATTTCTCCTTCAAAGACAAACTGAGCTCCTTGTGCTTCCTGAATAAAACACCATTTCAAGGAAAACTACTGGATTCTAGTTGCTTCATATCCAACTACAATGCTGTGTTGAATATTCTGTAAATATTTGTATTCTGTCAATAAACAGTTAAAAGAGACACTCATTTATCTGATACTTTCCAGTGTGATTTTCTGGTAGATGAAAAATGCTCAGTTATTAAAAAAATGCAAGACTGATTAATTATTCATAAAATGATTGAACTAATGAAAATTGTTTTCTTTAAAGAGCAATTTTAGAATTAAGAGGTTTGCTTTGAAGAATCTCCACAGGTCATCCTCATCCTCAAAAAGCACAGAAACAGCTAAAAACACATGAAATTTTGCCTACACTTCTGAGCTGCACCAG
The DNA here is from genome assembly GCA_013398995.1 of Alaudala cheleensis. Lineage (NCBI taxonomy): Eukaryota > Metazoa > Chordata > Aves > Passeriformes > Alaudidae > Alaudala > Alaudala cheleensis. The sequence continues at coordinate 275,699 of VWYE01022102.1, read as the reverse complement.
CTAATCTACCTTTATTTACCATTGCAATTTTAGGTTTCTGCATTTTGTTCTAATTTTTTTCCAAACTGCAACAAGGTATCAGCACTCTGGTTTTAGCCAAGTTTCTGGACCTTTTCAAAAATCCTGCTCTGTTCTGCAAGAAAATTACAGGGTCCTACTGCACAATGAAATGGATGGATTCAACAAGAAAGGAATAACCCAAACAAGACTATCCTGGAATTGCTAAATCAAAAGTGTGATGGTATTCTGATGTTTTTTAAATTTATTCTTTTTTTTTTTTAAGAGGTTTGTGCTCAGTGAGTTTTTTGTTTAATTTTAATTCTTATTAAACCTCCTGTTTATTCACCCCAATTTAGAAATGTATTATTTCTAGGACATCCTTTTGCCTCTGCCTGGAGAACTGAAGCACACTCATTCCAGCCAGAACATGGGACTGAGAATAAATTCTGCCACAGAGACATCTGGAAATAGTCAGAGAAAACTCCCCCATCACCTCCCCAATACCAAGGGCAATATCTCAAATCTCAGCTTTCCAACTGCAGCAGACTCCAAAAAAAAATAAAAAGCTCACAGTGTCCCAGGCAAGTATCGCTGAAACAAGAGAACCTGGTTCACCTGCCTGCATCCCCTAATGCAATTCTCATGGCTTTCACACATTTTTATTAATCTATTCACCAGCCTTCATCAAGAATCAATGTTTTCTACCAAGAAAATGGATTCCTCCCCCAGTTTTTACCTCCTAATGTTCAACAATAGCACTGGGAAACACAACTACTCACTTTCGACCTCCAGTTTGAGGCTTCGAACACGCATATTTAACAAGTGGGAAATTTTTGTGCATTTTTTAAAATGCATATTACAGTTTGTTTCGTTTAAACACTTGGACTTTAAAAATATTCCTCATTATCCATATAATATATAGATTGCTTCAAGAGTTATGTGGCCTGCTTAATTTTATTTAAATTTTTAGATTGCACTCGAGAGATGTTTCTCTTTTGTTTTGTCCGCTTCCCCTGATTAGTCCCTGAGCAAAGTATTACCACATTGTGTTCATTAAAAGTTTACTGAAACACAGAACCTTGGCTCATTTGTAAATTAGCTCAGAGAAAACAGAGCAGAAAAGTGATTAGCAAAATGCAAATCGAGTTCCATCCAAAAAAATGCAGGGATTTTGTCACAGTAAACATTTAAACTCAGCACTGACTCAGAGAAAGGCTGATGCTTGTACTGCACAGGTTTGGGCAAATTGTTTATGTGACAAATCAGTTCACCTGGCAGGAAGAAAATTCTTGCTATGGTCACAGAGACAGCAGTAGTAAATATATATTTTAAAGATCACTTTAAAACCAAGTACATAACATTTATCAGTTTTACCAAGTTTTGAATTCTTCCCAGCTTTGATTTTATCCCTGATTAGGATGGTCCCACCTTCACAGACACTTTTTTTCCTGCATTGCTGATGGCTCTGACAAGTATCCCCTTGTGTAGTATTTTTATTCTTGGTTATTAAGAAAGTAAGTATAAGTAAGCTCAATGATCTATTTCCCCTTCTGACATCATCCCAGTCATGCTTCCACCGGAATTCTAATTAACTTTATCCTTTAAAACCTTCATGGGACAATGACATCAGGTTATTTTTTTTTCAAAAATACCATAAAAAAACAACAACCTAACCAAACTGTAACAGCTCCTCCTGGCATGATGTTTAGTGGGATTTCTCTTTCTAAGCCAGTTAAAGGGCCTTGAGGGATCCTTACAAAGCTCTTTTCACCTTATTCACACTTAAACCTCTGTCCTGCATGCTCACAGCATTCCAAAATATTTCAGAGCCCTCAAACACTACACAGAGCACGAAAAAGATTGCAGTTTTGGCCATGATGACAAGTTCATTAGCCTGTCCCCTTCTTCCCGCTGTCAGCAGGAGCCCAGAGCAGCCTCTGTTCCTATGTGAGCACCCAGAATATCTGTTGGAAAAGGCGAGTCAGGGACTACAAATGAAGAGAGACATATGGCACAAGGGGTTAGCCCCAGGAAGGATGGCAATGCTGGATGTGGGACAGACAGAGCCCAGATCTGAGCACATTCCTACATCTGTCACACAGTTTTAAGCCACAGTTTCGACCCATATCACCCCCTACAGAACACAATCCTTATTTTGAAACCAACTGATTCATCTCTGGTTTTTACCTCATTGCAGATTCAGAGGTTGAACTCTGGACTAATATCCTCTGCCCCTTCCAAGAAAAAACAGACTCTATTTTTACCAGAAGAAAAAAGGAACTCTCCTTTCTGATACAGAATAAAGATGTCTGAAAGTAAGAAAGAGAATTTTTCTCAATGTATGATAAGAAATAATAATACTGCTGTAAAATATGTTACAGTAGAAAGAATTAAGCAGTTATATAATACTTTTACTTTTCTTAACACAGAGACACATGAGTCCAGGCAATGAATTGCCATTTTAAATTTATAAATAAAGGACTGTTGAGATGCTTTTAATATACCTTTTATTAAATTAATACCACAAATGGAAAATCCTAAAGACATCACAAATATGTAAAAACTAAATAACATTTTTTAAAAAAAATATGCCTTGGAATTTCCATAATTTTTTGTTATTGTTGTCTGTTTGCTTTTGGGTTTTGTTTGGTTGGTTTTTTGGGGGGTTTTTTTTTTGGTTTTTTTTTGAAGTTCCATAAATTTGTTGTTGTCTGTTTCCTTGTGTTTTTTTGAGCATCTTATACCAGTAAATCTTTTTGAAAGATCAGTACAATTTTTTTGATAAGTCACACTCACAGACTGACTGTTCAGCCCCATAAATTCATTCTCTTACTGTGCACATTATGATGCAGTTCAGTCAAATTAGAATGATAGAGAAAATAAAGTTTAGGCTTATTCAGGCCTTTTGCTCTCATGGAAAAGGGAACTTAAGACAGAATCCTACTCCAGTCACAGTCTTTCTGAAATAGAAATCCTTGTGATTGTACAAGAAGACCATGTGGTCATAGTGGTCTTAATATCTCAGATTCATGCAGTCCAAGTTTACATCACTGTAACCAAGCTGTTTTCATGGAAATACATAGGTAGGTAGGTAAATAAATAGATGATTGATAGACAGATAGACAGACAGATAGATAGAAGATAGACAGATAGATTAGATAGATAGAGAGATAGACAGATAGATAGATAAATAAATAGATAGATAGATGATAGATAAATAGATATCTTCACCACAGACAACTAGATTCCAGATAAATTGAAAATTTGTTACTTTTGCACACTTGGCAACTGCATATTTTGATGGCACATATTAACTACATGCATGCAATTACAACCATACCTTGCAACACTTAAACCTAATCCCTATTCAGGTTTTTCAAAATTTTCCCAAGAAAAACAGAAATAAATGATGGGATTGCTGCCCAATAATGGATGATTTCTGTTGATATGAAAAAGGATAAGTGTTAAATCTCGTACCATCCAAGTGCCATCCGCTCCTACTCCGCAGCATGAGAACTCACCATTCCTACAAGAGCAGTCTTTCACTCCCCTGTGATTTGTCATTCATCTAAAAGAAATAAATGAAGCTCAAAAAAAGGCCAATGTTTTCATAGCTCCATTCCATCCAACTCCTCTCAGGACTAGACTCAGGGCTCCCCGATACAATTCTAATTAAATAAGATTGTTTAACTTAATTTTGCTTTAATTTGCCCTCATTTGTAAAACTCTTTGAGGTTGTGCATAAATACCACTGGCTGGCTGAGATGCCACAGTCATGAGCAGGGCAGGCAGGCTGGAGATGTGCATGTGCAGTTCTATTTTTACAGTGCAGGTCCATATATAACAGAAACCATCGTGGTTCTGCTGATTCAGAGGGAGTCCTGAAAGCTGTCAGCAGTTATAGATCCATTCCAAACCACTAAAAAGGCTTAAAAGGGGTCAGACAACAGGGATTTAAAAATCTCTCATGGTATTAATAACAGCAAATTAACTACTTGCTTGCTTTACAGGAAAAGCAGGTGACTGTTTTTGGTTTTTTTTTATACCAGCAGACACATATTTAACTTGGCCTTTCCCCCCACCCCTCAAAGAATATTCATTCAACCAAACAGATATCACTTAAACCTGAATTTTGCCTCTTCTGAAAACACAGATTTTATTTCATGATAAAATCCAAAATAATAGAAATGTTGGAGTCCCTAGGAATTTAAATCACAAAGGTTATGCAAAAATTATGCATAAATCATACACAAATCTCTTAATGCCAGATCACTGGTGTAATGTTTTATGTGTTACAGGAGAGCCACTCTGGGTAAAGGTACTGCAAAGAAATCTTACAAAGACCAAGGTGGCTCTTAAACTTCATTGAACAGAAACTGCAGGATTACTGGTCCCCTATAGAAAAGTCAAAGACAGCCATAGTAAGAACTGGGGTTGTTGTGATGCTTCAGTACTATTTAAAAAAACAATTAACAAGAACAAAACCCCTGACATTTCTAATAGGAAAATGCTGAACTACTGGTAAGTGAGGTACATTTAAGTTATCTGAGGTGTCTCTAAGATGTAGAATAACCCTCAGAGATGCAGCTCATAGAACTCATGTTTATTTTCTTTGACTTTAACAAGCCAAAATTAGGAATTTTATAAAAAAACATCCTATGGGGTGGGGAAAGCATAGACTGCATATTAGAAAGACTGCATATTAGAATTTGTTAGTATATCATCCAATAGCCTTCTTTCTATGATTTTGGGATCAGAATTCCTAGCTGAATTCATGCACAGAACCCTTTTAACCCTCCCCATACAAGGATTTGATTTTTAAGCAAATGCTGAGTGTTGATAGACTGAAAATGGCTACAGCAGACAAGAAAACTGACAAGCTGAAATTCTTTAGTGGGCTGTTGATGACTACAGTTAAGCATTGCCTTTTCTTAACTACATTGTTTTTACCATTATCAATACTGTGTTAAATCTATTTCATGAGGAATTTACCTGGCTGAACTAATATTGATTCAAACTTCCAATATCTGGTATTGAACACTGTACTAGAGACTATCCCATCCTTCTTTTGCTACACCAGCAAAACCCATTCAAGTTTGGACAAGCTCTGGGGGAGGAAAGGGGATCCCATACCAAAATAAGGAGGCTTATTCCCTATTTTATGAGTCAGTGTTCCATGTGGTCACATACACCTAAAGGTTTCCTCACTTAGAAATGACACAATCCATATCTTTCTAATTTTATTCAAATGTGAACTCCATTTTAACATGAAAGTAAAGGAAAAAAAAAACCAAAAAAATATTTTTAAGTGACAGTCCTGTTTTGGTACAGAGAAACTCATTGCTTTCTGTGATTCATATAGCTTTGTGCTATGGACTGGCACTCCAGTAAATGAAGTAGATAGGCCTTGAATTGTTTTTAAACATGAGTCCTTTTTAATAATTTTATTTTACACACTTCACGGGAAAAAGTCATATCACTGACTTAAAACTGCAATTTTTGTAGACTGGTTTAACACAATAATAGAAACCTTTGAAAAAGAGTCATGATTCAAGTAGCTCTTTCTTAAAATTTGTGTAGGTTTTCACTAATTGACGGAATGAGGAATTGGTAATTAATTTTTTAAAGATTGAACAGCAAGTGAAGAAAACTTAATGAAATAATTTAGGACTCATCATGTTAATGCTGTACCTCTCAACTAGGAAGCAGGAATAATGTAGGTGATTCCAGGCAGTTGCCTGAGGGAATGAGCTTTATTAGCCACTGTTTGTTTCACTGCCAGGTGGCCACAGCCCTGAGTTTGTTTAGAGCTCTTAAAATTCCTGTTGATTTAAAAGGCAGGGAATAAAACATAGGCTAGGTCAAGTAGCATGGGGGAATGGAGAATGGTGGAGTCAGTGATACACAAGGCAAATTTGGAGGAGTCCAAGAATGTCAGGAGTGGACATGTGCAACACAAATGGTCCCACCATAGGAGCATGAAGACAGCAGCTGTCTGCTGTAGAGACAAATTATTTCCATGGCTTAGATTTGGCTGGGTTGCAACTACTGAGTTACTCTGAGCAGGGGAGAAAAAGAAAAATCATTCCAACTCACATTTCATCTTCGCCACTCTCTTTTCATCTCTCAAGCTTCACAACTTTTAAGTTTTGTCCTCGCTTCCCAGCTGCCGGCGATAAATTATAAAATGAATAGCTCGAAGTGTTTGGCTACCTGGGGCCATAAACCCAGCAGGTCAGCAACAGAATCTGCTGGGGGACTTTCCATGGCTTTTGCTGGAATTAAAACAAAACAATCAGGGGGAAAGCATCATGGGTACAGCGATAACTTATTAGTTCTAACACACAAATCCCTGCAGATCACAGCCACCTCAATCTGCTTAAAAAATGGCTTCCTTGGGCCAGCCAATCTTTCTGTTAAATAGGTTGGTCTTCCCTGGAGCCAAGATCTGTCTCCTTCTGCATGGCTTATTATAATAGCACAGGCAGTATTTTCTGCTTTGACAATTTTCAAATAAAAATCAGTCCTATAAAGGCTGAGATTGTTTATTTTTCCTTAGGGCATTCCGTTGCTCTGATTAGGGACAGAGCAGAAGAAACACTGGATATTAAAACAGCAAAGCTGTTGTGAACCTGAGGTGTTAGTTTTAGTTTAATTAACAATAGAAGACGGCACATAAAAGAAATTAAATAATATAGCACTTAAGTTATGAGACAAGGACACACTATGTGACCTGCCAGTAAAGATCACTGTGATAAAGATAAAGGTAGTAGGAAAAACAACCCACACAACTCCAGAGCGGCAAAATGGGGGAGGAATGTTTGACAGTAATATCCAACATGCTCTCTGTGTAGCTTTATTCAAAAGACACATTTTAGGATATGTGTGAATTTTATAAGTTACTAACAAATCAAAGGTATTCTGTAAACATCCTATAAAACTCATCATCTTCCATAATTTCAGAAACACTGAAATGAGTGAATGCATCAAACAAAACACACATTCTCTCCAATTCATATGTACTTTTTTTCTTAGATCTTCTGGACTTTAGAGGAAAAAGGACCTCAGATTACTCACATATTACAAATTGTGGGGACATTTCTCCCCAGACCATCATGGGTACATGCTGTCACATTTATATGACATCACCCAAAGGTCATGGTTAAAACTTTAGGCAGCCTTTGTGATCATTAAATGGGAACTCTGAGCTTCTTCCCCAGACTTGGATCCCCTCATAGCTGTGCTTACACGATTTTGACTTCAAAAACCTTCTTTTCATCACAGGAGCCTCCAGTTCCTTTTCATAACCTCAATGGGTGAACATCAGCACCTTGTCCTATGTCTCAGTGATAATTGCCTCACATCTGCACATAGAGTTCAAGCACCTGAGGGCAGAATTTCGGGAGAGGAGTCTCTGGGAAGGGTCTGCACATCTGTCCTGATACTAACATATTCTGTTATACATATTATCAGGCTTCCTGTTGGTTCCTAATATTTTAGGCTAGATAATGTAAATGGCAGAATGTCATTCTCCTGCTTATGAATGATTCAGAATAATTTACAGCAAAGCTATTATTGGCACCACCTGGAAGTATTTTAGTTCTTCAAAGACTTTAAGTGAATTTACCTCTCTTTGGGTGAATGTTTCTGTGATTTTCATCAACATCACCATTCACATTTCATGAGAATGTTAAATAGCACAGACAGCAAACCAGCCTGTTTTGTCCTAGTGATGTGTATTAATTGCTAAAGTCTTTGATTTTTAGAACTGGATAACCAAAGCTCATCCAACAACACATGCAAAACCAGAAGGTTGTCTTGGTTTTGCATTTGTCTGTGATCTTTTTGTTGCTTTCTGGGAAAAAAAAGATATGTTTGTCTTTAAGAATGACTTTATGCAAGGCATCAATATGTATCCAGGAGCTAATTGAATGCTTTCAAATGCCTCACCTTTGCTAATCCCTAGCACTGTTTGTAATTGCCGTGACTAATCCCAGCCTGTCACTCGGGATTATTTCTGCTTCCTAACAGAGTGAATCCTGAGTATTCAACTCGGGATATTCATACGAATATTCTCAACTCATTGGATATTTATATTAACAAAATTATTTAGCTCTGTAATTGACCCAGGCTCACAAGCTCAGAGAAGTTTTCTGTTTTATGACTTCAGAGGCCAAGCTCTGGATCATTTTACCAGCTGGTTTAAAAAGCATTATTGGGGTGGGGAGAGGAAAGGGAGAGAGGGGAAAAGAGCACAGAAAGAGCAGTGGATGCATCTTTTATGCACCTGCTCCATGGGAGCCCAAGACAATCCAAAGTAGCAGAAGTTCAACACTTTTTCCATACTATTACTGAAAAGTTGAGGTACAGGAGGAGGAAGGGTGTGGAAGTTTTGTAAGTGTGCAAAAAGACACCCTTAGCACGTGATTAAAGAAGATCACCAAACCAAACTAATTGAGGCCAACTTCAAATTACATATGAGCAAAAGAAAAACATCTGGGACATTTCCAGCCAGCTGTATGAAATGGTAAGGAGCTATAAAATGAACTGGCAGCTGCCATCTGAGCTGTTTGCAAGTACAAGCCAATAGCCCACCACAAAGCAAAGCACTGTAGATTTTTTGCCTTTTTAATAGACTTCCTTTCCCATGATTAGTTGCAATTAACAGACTGAAACACTAAAACAATCTATCAGGTTAAGCAACAAAATAAAGATTAATAGACCAGCTTGTCTCTCCTCCTTTTTTTTGCTTTAGCCTTTTCTCCTGGTATTTAAAAATATGTGTTTCTTGTAGGTTAAATCAATTCTAGTTATTCCTAGAAAAAAAGAAATTCTCATTCATGTTATAGAACTTCTCATATTGCTTTTACTGTACTTAAAAAAAAAAGTCAAGCAAATAAACTAGCACATAAACCCTCTGGAAACCACCAGAAACCCTACAAAAGTAGTTTGAAGCCTTAGCTCTGAAAGCAAAAAAACCACCACAAGATGCTGCATATTCATATCCAGTTTACACCTGTAATTCCAGACACACTACTACTGCTGCTGCTGCTGCTATAACTCATTCTGGATCAAGAAAACAGCTTTATGTCAAACCCTGCTATTTCAAGCACAGGTATGATTAAGAAAGCCTATATTTTTAATTAAGGACTGTTCTGAAAAGTTGGTTCCAGTAATAAGTCTTTTTATGCATGTATATGAATTTCTGCAGTTTTAATGAAATTGGGAAAAATAGTTTTACACTTTAAAAAAAGCCCCAAACCATGAATGAAGGAGCTTCAGTAGCAATAAATAAAGAACAATAGCTTGAAAAATTTGAACACTAAACGTGAGATTCAATTTGATCCAAAGTGCTTCCTGTTACTTGGGCAGGAAACACGGGGAGAGGGAAATGAATAGTGACTGCTCTGAGTCATCTTCACTGTGGTTTAGAGACTAAGCCATGCATCAGGGAAGCAAGGAAGAAGGGAATTTTATGAGGGTGGCAGAAAAACCACAAAGCAATATGAGAACAATAGACAGACATAATTTAATAAACTCTTATTATTAAATAATTGAAACCCACTCTGCACCTAGGAGTCTCCTTCAGTTTACTGCACATGTGCCACAGTTTCAGGGCAGAGGAGGAGCTGAAGGACAGCTGCAAATACTACAGGTTATGATGTCTCTAATTTTTTTTTCAATATACAGTCATGAATCTGGAAGAAGATAGGACTGACCTACCAGAACCTTTTTCTTTTTTTCTTTTTTTTTTTTTTTTGTATGAGAAATGAAAGATATTGCTACATTTCTGTAAGGAGACTGATTGATTGTACACCTGTTACATCCCAAATTTAACTCTGGCAGGCTTAGTTATTGCAGTGACTAGAACTTGCTCAGAGCAGCTTTTAATATGTGGCAAGAAATGTACACAGTAAATCAAGCACTCCAGCTTGACAAAAGAACAGTTGGGAACCTACAGTCTCTTCATCCAAATAAACAAGAAAAGGAAATTTATGAACAGAAGAGAAATTCATCTTTGGAGGAGGGCAGATAAACCATCCCACACAGTACGAACTTGATGAAAATTCTGTATTTAGGGTCAGCCTAAATACAGAATAATTTAGATGTGTTTTGGTAAGTGAAGATTCTGCTCCTGATACTCAGTCGTAGGTGTCTGCCTGAGTCATGCTAAACCCTGTCTCTCCTAGGACACATCATATGGTAAAATCTACTTCACTGCAAGAAAAAACAATCTCTCACAGTCTGGGGAGCCTTTTAGTGCTACAAGCTTTAGAAGGCACTTACATTTGCCTCAAGGTTTCACAGCATTCAGTTGTGCATGGGCCTGGAAAAATACTCCTGTGAACTGTTCCACCAAAAGAGCTCAGCTTGGAGTGCTGGAAATTAATCACCTGGCTAAGTACTTCACTAGGTTCAAGTTTTGTGTTTACTGTAAGTATTTGAAGTCATTAAAAACACAGCATGAATGAAAAACAAATATATGTGATGTTCTGTAGAGGGTTAAGCTCCATGAAAATGTAAATGCTCAGTGCATAGATAAGTTGATTAAAAATGGAAAAGACAGCTTGAGCATAAATATATATGGTAACTACACAGCAGCCACTGACAATGCTGCATCTATTTTACAGAACATTTAAATCAGCAAAAAAAGTCAAGATACATTATTTAAATGAGCCTTTATCAAAAACATATCTTGAAATTTCTATGGAAGAATAGTATCAGCTGGGGTATACTTTAAAGATTGTAATTGGACTTCATCCTAGAAAAGGCTAAATAAATTGAAATATGTTTTATATCATTATGAATATTCTTTTGTGATAAAAATAGTTCTATATTTTGTAGCAGTTCAAAAAACTGTGCAACAGGGGAATAATAATAAAGGAAAAGAAGCAATCAAAATGAGAAAGGGGGAGATTTCTTGTATCCCTCTGCAAAAGAAGTAACAAATTACTTCTGTGAATAATTTCAAAGACTTGAATAAGCTGCATGCATCTCCCAGATGGCTCTCAGAAAGAAATATTAAAGAATTGTCTGAAACACTTGCAGAAAACATATAAGACTTCTCTTTTTTTAATCTCAAACATAAAAATCTGTGAACTACAATATTTACTGACACATTTTTATCAGATAACCCCGTAAGAGAATCCTACAATAGCATAATAGAAAGAGTCTATAGTCCATGAAATTTCCTCAGTAAACTGAAGATCCTTTCCAACATGTATTTTTCTTCATACACTGTTCAAGCAGAAAAGTTTCTTAACAAGTTTTTAAGGATTTTGAACAGGGCAAAGTTTAATACCTGTAAACCAGATGCAATCTACCTTCACTCATTTCAAAATCACTTAAATAAAGGGCCAATTTCACTGCTGTATGACAGTGGTAATCTCTCTTGCAAGAGAGTCAAAACTCTTTTTTTATATGTTGAACATACACGAGCAAATTAAGAACTTAATCTCAGAAGGGTTTAAAATCATGTTAGCCACCAGTTTTTTAACATCAGCATTTATAACTCAAAATAAAAATATATGTGTTCCTTAGAGACATATATTTAGATTATTTATAAACATTTAGAAATGTTTCATAAAGCACTTGGAAGTACATTTTATATGCAGACACAGACACCTTGCATTCCACATATTCTTTGCATGTTGTCTTTGGTTGAGAGAGGCAAAAGCTTTTTAATTTTTGCTATGTTATTTTGCATTAAAAAGTTATTTCAGTGCAGAAAATAGTCTTCTCAAAGGGCACTGGAGCAGGATTCCTGTCTTCAATCTGGACTGGAAGTCAGTTCTAAAATTGTTTCTGAGCAGATGATCAGTTCAAGCAGAAGGCAGGCTGCTATGGATTGTACTAGGATGAGACCAAAGCTGACATTTAAGGACTTGGAACATTTATTAAGACTGGAAGTGGATTTTTTTTTTTTTTAAGTGATGCAAAGTATCTGGGTCACCTGGAGGCAGGAGAGGGCAGGAAGGCACCTGTGTCTGAGCACCAGTCATGGGGAAAAACACAGACAGAGGTACCAGGGAGGGTGACAGAACTGCCAATTGTTGAGTTGGGGTACATTCTGATCTTATCATTTTTTGTCTCCTGGCTCTGCCAGCAGTCTGAAAAACAGGCTTTTTTCTTTGCTCCTATATGGATGGTCTTAAGGATGTAATATCAAGTATCTGCATCAGAAACATTTCTAAAACTAAAGCTATAACAACATAACTTTGCATTTCTGTGTGCCTTCTCTCTCCTTTCTTCCTTTTCCTCTAAACATAAACACAAAACCCCCAAAGCATCCATATAAATAGCACACACAAATGCACTTGGGTGCTCGTTCATTACTCACCCTGTGTTTCATTTTCTCACCTCAACAGGAGATATGATAGTTTTTTAGATAGCAGCCTTGTGTTGTCTTCTCTTTTTGGACCCCTCTGATACGTGTGCACCCATGCACAAAGGAATGGCAGAGCTGCCAAATATTTGCTTTTCCACTATTTATAACTCTGAATCAAAAGCTGTGCTAAATGAATTGCTGAGTGCTATCCCCATGAGGATGTATTTTTTACATTTACCCTGTCTTGAACATTTCCATGGCAGTGAAGTGGTGTTTCTTGTGGGGAAACCAACACTTTTTCAAAACGTCCATTTTTACAGGACAGAGAATGTGCCATTAGGTTACTCAAGGGATTAATAAACCTCAGAATCACTTGCCTTGTCTACAGTGAAGTGGCATAATGACTTCACTGCTGCTTTTTTTTTTTTTTCCTGTGAAGAGGGACATTAGAAAACACACTGGAGAGAAATGAATACATGCCCTAAGCCCCTAACCAGCACTTACAGTGTACCTGAGAGCATATTGGGAAAATAAAGAAGAATCTTCAATTTACTGACTTAAAATGATTTTTGTTTCCCTTTTCTCTGTGGACTTCAAAACTGAGTCCTGAGGAGCTTAAATTACATTTTACATGCAAAGCTTAAAACCTAATTTACCATATTCCTATCAGCCAGCAGATAAAGTCTATAGCACAGTGGCAGATAGCAGTTTCCAAGGGCAATGCCTGTACCCAAAGCTTTCAAAAGCTGGAACATGGAGGACACAATAGAGAAGGTGATACCCATCAGAATACTTGTCCCTGGACCCTTTCCTTTCAGCTTTGGGCTAGCTATGTATCTGACTGATCTGAAATGCTCTCATCCCCTCGAGAGTGTCACAGGCACTAGCATATATGGATTGCTGCAACCTCCTTTCTCTGTCAGTGCCACAGTTATCTCAGTTCAGGGACTCTGAAAGAATCACAGAGGGGACAGATAACTATATTTAAGCCTTAAGAATTGCCATCTTTGTGAGGGCTAGCCTCACTCTTCCCATCACAGATAAAAGGGACATGGCAGCTTCTTCTGAGACAAACAAAATTGCAAGGACCGTAAGGTAAAACTGGAGTAGCACCAAAAAAATGTACAGAGCTGTCTTATAAAAGCACAAAAGTATTGAAGGCATAGATAACTTCCTGAAGCTGGCAGCTGTAGTTCAGTGGAACTGTGCCAGCCTACTCCAGCTGAGCATCAGGCCTGCACTCTTCACAAAGACAAATAAACATTTTATTAAATCAAACCTTCTCCTGGCTGTGCTTTTACATCTAAGAACTTTTCCCAGCAGGCAACACCCAGCTAATGCTGCATAAAACATTTTAGAGACACACTTCCTGGGTAGTTCTTGCCTGAGAGGAGAATCTTCTCTCCTTGGTCTCTCATCACTCAAAGCACCTGGTGCCACTGCAACAAGCATCTCGTGCTTTGTATCTCTCTACTTCCTGGTGTATTATTTGTTATCTCCATCACTGGTGTAGGTCTTAACCATCTTTCCAACAGTAAACAATCAAAGAGCTTGGACTTTTTAACAGCATTAAAATGAATGCTGTGAAAATTACATTAATTCCTGTTTCCACCTTTTGAGTAGCAACCTGCCAAGAAATCACTGAGCTGATGTGTTTCAGCTTTCAGGGTGGCCAGCCTCTTTCTGAAGTTTATTTTCCAGCCCACATATATAATCTGTCATACTTTGATCCATCACAAAAAGAGGTCTCCCTCTACATTTCAGCTGCAATTTCTGAGAATTTTGCTTAATCAGGAAATCCTCAGTACCTGGCAGGCCAAGGTCAGGGCAGGATGCTGTGACAAGGGTCCCCTGTTTTTCCCTCTGGCTGCTTGGTATTAGCACAGGAGACAGTCTCACATTTCTAGGTGTGCTGCATTGGCAGAGAGATAATAAAGCTTGCTGTAGACTCTGGAATTCCCTTTGGGTTTCAAGGAACAAGATTTCCAAAAGTGGTTCACCGTATTTTTAAATATTTTACGGCTGCATAAAAAGTGCCAGATGCTGCTCAGGAACTGGACTTGGAGCTGGCCACTCAATCAGCAGAAAAAGGAAATTGAAACAACTTTTATTTGGCAGCTGCCAATATAAAGGGAAAAGTCTAAGCAGAACAGCTATGCTCAGGATATAGTTTGGGTTTAGAGCCACAGCTGAAGTGACACAGAACATTTTCCATTCAATTTGAGATGGCAGGTTCTGTATTTTACATACCTCAGTCTTGTTTTCTAGTCAAGACAGCTTTTTCCTTGTGTCAGTGGAATAGATGCTTGACCACCTGTTCTCAAAATTGAAATGTTTCACTAAAGAAACAGGCTCATTATGCAGAAGATATGCCATATTAGAGGTAAACTTGGAGGAGGAAGATAATGTGAAGAGAGACAGTAAAATAATTAATGGCAAAGTGAAGACAGAAAATTTAATGTTTCTGGATTTTGCTGAACATTTGATATGGTGCCCCACAAAAAATTATTTGAAAGAAATCAATTCAATAGCCACTCAGAGAAAAAGTGTTGTCACATTAATGAAAATCTGTCTAAATTGTTTTAAGGGGTGCAATGATAAATGAGAACTTGATTGAGATGGAGGACAGAGCTTTTTGGGGTACTATAGGCTTTGGTGTTTGCTTTCACACGTCAACAGATTTAAGAAAAAGTAAAGAATTTAGTCTTCAGTTCTGAAAGGTATTGCACTGCACCAACAATATCATTGGGAAGCATGGAAAGAGGGGGACTCTAAACATATGGTTGAAAGAAAGCAGCACCTTCCATTCAAAAAACATACAAAAGATTGTTCCAGGACTGTTACATGTTTTTTAAGACAGCATGGATAGAAGAATTTCACCTAAATTAGAGCTGGGAGAATAGGTATGGTGTAGAACTGGAATTCTGGCAGTTAGATATAAGAAAAAAAAATATTCTCTAATTTCTGAAGAAAGTTTAGGTTATCAAAGCCCAACAGGGAGAGAGGAGGGGGAGGATGAGGAGTGAGGTCCTTCCCATCAGAGGGACCTTAGCTATTATAAAGCTCATTGAAAAGAATTATTAGGACTAGATAAAACTATTCAAAAAATTATAGTCAGAAAGATACATAATGAAAAGCAGAAATTACATCATTTGCAATGAGACATGGTCCCTTGTAAAAAAACAAACCTAATAAGGCAATAAAAGCTTTTCTCTAAGAAATTCCTATTCTGAACAAATTTGTACAGAGAAAGCACAGAAGCCAGTGCAGTTATTATAGTTATGCTGGGACTCAATCCAACAGGTAAGGAATATTGCAATATTGTTTTGGTAGCTACAGTTCAACTAGGGAGAAGCAGGAGGAAACTCAGAGCACTTAAGAATCCACAGGAAATATAAAGAACAAGCTGCAATAACTTCTGTAGTTTATCTCAAACTCCCAAAGAGCACATAAGTGTTAAATAACAATCTGAAGGATTTTCACAATACCAGCTAACTTTAATGAAGAAGTCCCATCCAAAATACCAAAGTCTTTCTGAGATGAAAGAGAAATTTGCTTTGACTGAGTGATAAAGTCTGAATCAAAGAGTGATCTATTCCTCCTATTTTGAAGACAGGTTCTAGATATGGTCTCAATTTCACTGACAGTCTTTCAATAAGACAAATCTGAAATATATATATATATATATATAAAAAGAAAATACAGTCATGACCTCAACTATAACTAACTTAGTTAAAGACCCAGCAATCACCAGCTATGAGAGTGGCCCAACTCTAGTGATGTCCAAACTCTGTCCAAAGCTGATAAAATGCCAGCTCATATATGTCACATATATAATATCTTCTGTTGCAAGGCTAAGATAGAAATACTGAACATGTTTTCAATAAATTCACAAGGACTGATGGTTCCTTTGATCTGTTATGTATATTAATATGCCTAAAATTCAACACAACTAAAGAATACACATATTCCTTGATTATACAACCATAAAGCTACTTGCCAATTTGTTAATATTAAAAAAAAAAAAAAAGGTTGGAAATCTATATTGAGGAATATATATGCAGGTACCAACCAGACCTCATTCCTTAGGCATCATATCATATCATATCATCATATCATATCATCATATCATATCATCATATCATATCATATCATCCAGTGTAATGGATGAGTAACAAAGTTCATAGACCCTACAAGTTCACAATGGTAGCTGAAGAGTGTAAGGTAGCCTCCAGAAACTCTACATTCAGAGTGAGACATAAAAACACTTTAAAAATGTTGTTAAAAAAAAAATGGAATTCTCATCTTTTATCATTGTTTAGGTGACATCCTGGGCACATTAGAAGCCTAAACCTGAGCTAAACCACTCCGTACTTTTTGAACATCTCATGGCACTGCAAGACGTGTCACTGGCAACACAAATGCAAAGATAAAATGCAAGTCTCAATTTTAAAAAGTTACTGATGAAGGGAAATTATATTCGTTTTTCATGGGTTTTCTGTTTGCCTTTTTTTCTTTTTTTTTGTTAATTTCTTTTTTTTCCCCTTAACACTCCTTCCTTTCCTGGCACTTGGCAGCTGGACCCATTTGTACCTTTACCTGTGCACTCACCCATCCTCACCCCAGTACCTGCAGTGGCAGGTTCACGTGAACATCTGAGGCCTCAGTTCTGAAGGATTTTTATTTTGGTAAATGAAAAAAAAAGAGCTTTCTGTAGTTTTGCCTCTCAGGAAGAAAACCCAGTGGAGATCTAATGCCAGTACACTTGGGCAACTTTACAGTAATATTACTTAAGAAAAGAGATCAAAAGCTAATAACCTCTCTAGCTTGGCAAGAGCTTCCAAATGATTGCCTTCTAGACAATTCACCCAGAGAACTGCTGGTGCATTGTCCTGGTGGAGGAGAAACCAGCAGTTGGTCTTTGCAGCAAAGAAAGCCTTTTAAGCTCCTACCAGCAAACTTGAACAGAGGAAATGATTAAGGAAAAGTCACCTCCAGGCACAAAAAAATCCTCACAATAAACCAGATGGGATAAAATTAGAATCTGTTATCAAGTCTGAAAAGCTCAATGTTAATGCTGTAATTGCAGCAGTGAGAACTGCTGTAGAAGGAATTAACACAGGTGCTTGGAATTAAAAATGGTCAAGGAGTACACCACGTGGAAATGCAAAGGTTTAAGAAAATGAGTCCCTTCATAAGAGGAAACAAACTGCAGCATTTCACTTGATGTAATAAGCAACTCATCTAATATATCTCAATATTAAACTAATAAAATTGAATGAGTCCAGAGAAGACTGAAGCAGTGGCTTTCATCACTCCTTTAACTTCTACCTTGCAGCAGCTCCAGGACTAGATCCTGCATTTCAAAAGCAAATCCAGTATTATGGGCACAGTCATTGGCAGGGTTTGGAGTGTTAAATGGCAGATTACACACACATTACACAGACAGAGTGGGATGCAGCAGCCAGCTTTGCATGGACATTGGCAAAGAGGATTGTGGATGTGACTGATGCCTGGGCAGGTGCTGCCCTTCAGACTCTCCTGATGCAGTGCTGGCTTTGAAATTTGTAAAGCCCAGTGGTTTTGCTCTGCAGGGCAAAGTGCAACCATTCCCAGCACCCAGAATTTCAGTCTGCACCAAGTGAATGTGCTCTGCTCAAAAAGCAACTCAGCTGAAAATAAAGATCTCCTCTGGAGGAGTCACTAAAGACAGATGTTTAGAAGTATTGTGGTGTTTCATGGGCAAAATGTCTTAAACTGGCCTAAAATTGTTCTGAGATCTCATGAGCTTAGGTATACCTGACTCTGTATTCACATGCAAACTGTATAGCAATCTGCAACTACAACAATTTCCAGACAACCACATTGCATATAAGATTTTCTATTACTTTTTTTTTTGTTTGTTTCTTTTTTGGTTGTTTGGGAGGATTTTTTTTTTATGGGTTTTGTTTGTTTGTTTGTCTGTTTTGGTTGGGTTTTTTTGGTTGGTTGGTTTTTTGTTGGTTTTTGTTTGGTTGGTTTAGGGTTTTTTTGTCTCTTTGTTGGTGTTTTGTTTGGCTTTTTTTTTGGTGTGTGCTTCCCCAGGATGCCTTGTAGGATTTGGTGGGGTTTTTAAACTGCACAGTTTATTCATATTTGGAAATGGTAGTTTGACAGCAAGATATTTCAGCTGACATGATTCCAAGTTCTACCCCGCTGCCATTGACAGGATTCAACAGAGCATGACCTGGCACTGTGGTTCTAGTCCATCAAAACACAAACTATATATGTTATTTGAAACAAAAAGGTCCGTTGTTTGGCAGTAGGTTTGGAGGCAGAGAAGAAAAAATAATCTCACAAGGATCAATATAATATGAAACATCTCTATAGAAAAAGGTATTTTTCTCTTCCACTTGATGCCAGTGTAGTCATTATCCTTCTGAGACTATTCCACTGAGTCATATTCTACTGAGACTATTTATTTTTCATGTATCTGCCTGATGAGTTACAGTTTTACTTTTAAGTTCATGGAAGAGGTAAAATCCTGTCATCTCAAGACACTGTACTTGGCTGAAGTTGCAGATCTAATAAAAAAAAAAAAAACCAACAAAAAAACCACAACCAACCCAAAAATGAAACTGCACATGCTACTTACAGGATGGAGGTGACCTGGGTCTCATGCCTAAAGATACCTGCTTAATCTTTTGGAACATCCTGTGGAAAAGATCAGTTTTCAATTGACAGGAGCATTCAGTGTTGCAAACCTCCCTGCTGGCATGCAAACCCGAGGTCATTTATTACAAGGAATATAATGAATGGCAGGGAAGATCCTTGTAGTTCCATGGATACAGACCAAAAAAAAAAAAAATCTATCTAATCAAAGACTGCAAATTAACAGCATGTTAAAGCAGGCTGGTCTAGTGTCTGTGGTTACTGACAAGTCACCAGATGCTCAAGGTCAATGGATGTTTTGCATATTTAAAATATTCTTCTGGGTTTATAACTTAATTACTCTTATGAACTTGAGGTAGCTTTGGCAGACATAGTTTACCTTGAGTTTTACTGTTGTTTCATGAGCTAAAACAAGGTGCCAGCATGCTGATTTAGAGCCATGCTTTCATTTCCAGTTGCTCATCTGAGGGCTGGAAGGTGATGCACAGAGATTCCAGCGTGTCCCCCACAACACAGAGTTATGCTTGATTTCCTGGCAAATATGGGAAATCTGTTAAACAAAGAAAATGATTTTATAATCTTACATTATTTTTCAGGAACATTATTTTCAGTTTTGTGGACACTGGCAGGGCCTATAAAGAAAAGTTAAGGAAAATATTACAAGTCTGATTCAACAAGAGGGGGAAAAAAAGAACTACTTGTGACAACTGTAGTTGAATTTAGGGAAGAATTAAATTGCATGGGTGGCAATAGAAAGAAAGGAATCTGCTTTCCATTTAAAACAAGTGTTTAATTAAAGGATGTCAAACCAATCTGTCAAATTACAGGCCTCTCCTTGTAACCCACTCTCTGGAGGTGATTTATTCCTTAGGTTGCTGTTGAAGAGGTTCCTGGTCATGCTTAAGAAACCCTGGTTCTGCCACCTTCTGCTCCTGCTCTGGTACCAAAATCTTTAATTTCTCCCTGTTCCAGTTCTGCCTCCTCCAAATATTACAGAACATGAATTTTCTCAGTAATGATTTAACAAAAAACTTGCTTTGTACTTTTTAAAGTCTGGAGTAAGTCATATGGGAGCATGCAAGAAATACAGGTTGCAAGCAGCTAACATGGAGGAGAAAATTTACTCCTCACAAAACTGTGTACACAACAATAAATCCAAATAGAACAGGCTGATTCGTTAAACAGCCACAACCAATAATACATAGCATCAATCTTAAGAATTCTTTTCATAATTATATTGCACTATAAATTACTGGAAATAGGGATTTAGAATTGGGAAAAAAATATGCTAGAGGAAATAAATTAGATCAAAGATGGTAAGAAAGAAAAACATGAAAAAAAAAAGTCTTAGCAACTCAGGATTAAAATATATTTCTCTGTATCTGTGCACTTTGCAAAAAACACTTTAAAATGATTGATGGGGATAGACATTCTATCAACACCTAAAATACTTAAAATTCATAATAAAACCATCAATCCACGATGTAAGCAGGGCTCCTGTGGCATTAGCACTGCTAGTGGTTTTCCCCCATTCTCCTCAATTTTTTTTAGAAATATAGTCTATTTATGCATTTTTGCATACTTTCATGAACATTCATTTTTCATTCCATATTATTAGTTGGACCTAATTCCTGCTGCAGTCAGCATTCTCCTTCAGCTGGAACATGGCATGAGGTTCTATAGGCGTGGATTTCAGAGCTCTTTTAATCAGGATGTTTTGTTGTCAATAAATGACACAGCTTTTTGCACACCTAATCCTTCAAGGTAATTTTTTAAGCATTCTCTTTACTCTAGATTTGCTGTCATCGTGATGTGGATCATGAACTAAACATCAGTTGCACTTTATCTTTTTTGGAGGTTTATTTTTTTAGTTCAATCTTTTTTTTCCTTCTGGTCCCAGGTCATTATGTTACCCAACACTTCTGATCTATATCACAAAGTAATTTATATTAAGTACATGGAGGCACAGAAACCAGGGCCTTTTCTGATTTCATGGTTTCAGTGCTGATTGCTAACTAACAGCTTTGGCATTCCTATAGTTGTGCCATCTGATGACTACAAAAAAACCCCTCAAAATATTCATCAACCAAGCCACACAATACACCTGTGAACTAGATTTTTATCACACATGGGCAGATGGGGGAACAAAGACACAGAAAGGTTCAATGCCTTATCAAAGAGCCCAGAGGGGGCCTGTTGCAGAGCTGCAAACCAAACAGTTGGAACCCAGAGACACCAACATTTGGTGCTGCACATTATTATTGTTATTATTATTATTATTACTCTGCTTTACATCTCAGATCTTCATTCCAAGTCTCAGACCACAATCCCACAGTAACTCAAAACTCTTCTACCACTATTCCTCTTCCCCAAAGCCTTTCCATTGTCTTCTTTCTGTGGACAGCCCCCTGTCTGTCACTCAGCCATGTGTGACACTTCTGACTGCTCCAGATTCTCTTGTTCTGTTGGACACTTCAGAACCAGCTTTCCTATCTTTCCTTCACTGATAGAGTTCTTGTCTAAAGTTTCATCATATATCAATTTCTGCAATCCTTTGCCTTTGGTCTTGGCAATAACCAATATTTCTCCAGAAGACATTGCTCAAGAGATCATTTCTGTAAGCCCTTTGTTTTGTCATCTGTTCACTGGTTTCTATTAATTTTCTGTTACAAAGATAAGTCCTTGCTTTTATTTCTAAGTCCCTTATGGCCTATTCCTGCATTATCTCTATCACTCATTGGATATTAAAAGGTCAAATCCCACCACTGATGAGCCCTTACAAAGGTTTTAGGATGGTAAAAATAATACAAAACCAGTAACTTGCTGATACAACTGGTGTTTACAAGAAATAAAGGAAAATCATATGATGACTTACTAGCATGTAACAACTTTTTGTTGGTAATGTTATCCTCCAAATAGAAATTATAATTTCAAGGCCCTAAAACCCTCTTACTTGCGTGCTTGCTATCTGTCTGTGGAGGAAACTACCTACTCTGGAGCAAAAGTAATAACACAACCAAGGACAGAGAGAATAGGAAGAAAGAATTTCTCTACATCTTAACAACAAAGGGATTTATGAGAACTATTTCTGCTGAAAAGCTGTTCTATTGAATCCAGAAGCATTCTGTTGCCTAAGGCTCTGGACACTCAAATCACAAACATCTGTAATTTAGAAAAGAGTCACCTCTTTTTGAAAAACTGAAGATAATCATCAAAACCAAGCTAAGAAACAATATTCCCTCTTATTTTACTCTGCTATGTCTTGGGTAAACAAGTTAAAGCACATGTATTAAATAACTCCTTAAAGAAATGCCAAAACTCAAGTGTTTATATCATTATCATTGTTTCTTCAGGGATATTTGATAGGAAGTATTTAAACCAAGATAGAAGATTTCTAAAAAAATACCAAGACACAAATGAACATAGCAGGAAGTGCAGTTATATGAAATGGATTTCAGACTATGAAATAATCCTGTTGATCTGCTATTTCAGAAATCAATCCAACTATGAAAACTTCCTTTATACCAAGACTGAGTGAAAAGCACTATGCTGCTAAGAGTTCTACTGGTTGAAATGGAAGAAAATGCTTTTGGTTGAGAATATTCAGTGGAATTTAGATAATTTAGTTGGATTTAAACAATTCCAAATGCTGTCTGAGAAAGAGGTTACAAGAGATTACACAGAAAGGTCTTTCCAAAGTTGGACATTTTCCCCTTCCTTCTTCACAGTGCAAGACTCACCAATTTCAAGATGTTGTCAGTTTAGGATGTTGTGAACCTGGT
This sequence comes from Alaudala cheleensis, assembly GCA_013398995.1. Taxonomy (NCBI): domain Eukaryota; kingdom Metazoa; phylum Chordata; class Aves; order Passeriformes; family Alaudidae; genus Alaudala; species Alaudala cheleensis. The sequence continues at coordinate 252,938 of VWYE01022102.1, read as the reverse complement.
GGTGGTGTGACAAAACCTGACATTTGAGATAAATTAAGAATGGAGAATGGGTACAGTGATGGAAATGTGCCCACACCAAAGATGACACCCAGCAGCAGAGACATTCTGACAGCCATGCCCTAGGTTCCAGTAAATTAAGAAATGAAAAAGAAAAGGAAGAAAATGACAGAAAAATTAGCAAATAAATCAGTGAGTAAACCATGACTTTGTGCAAATTGAATATGAATATTGGGAAAGAAGTTATATTTTTAAAAGCTCAGCTTGGGTTAAAAAAAAAGCAGCAGTCAATCAACAATTTCAATAGACAACAGTATAAAAGTAAAATATTCCTTCTTCCATATCTTACACATGGGTATATATATCAGGAATATATATCAGGAAAGGGTTTGAACGATTTGCAGTCACAAATCAGTCCTGCAATACTTGCAACAATCCTCAGCATGCTCTGCTGGTACCTCTAGCAAGGAAAAGTCTGCCTGCACTCCTGAAATGTAGTGGAGATCAGCGAGGAGATGGTGAGAGAACGTNACAGGCCAGGGAGGATCACCCCCCCTGTCCAGACTCCTGCCCATCAGGAGAACCAGAGAGATACTCTGGATTCCCACAGGTACATGCAGCAGGTTTCCCCTGTGGAACAACTTCCACAAGTCATTCTCATGTTGTTAAAATATATTTTTTTTTCTGTATTCTTAGAATGGTATTTACACCAGGAGCTCTGACTGGCTATTAGTTATTCTCATCAGACTTACAATTCTAAATAATTCTAAATATGTGAGAAAAAGTTCTTGTTTGGTTTTAATGTGAGTTATTCTTTTAAGCTGTAGTACTCAGTATGTGATTTTATGACAGGGAATCTCTCCTTTTTCCTTCTTCTCACCTTCACTCTGAAGGGTCAAAAACCAATAGAGATGGTATTCTATAATCCATTTGGGAAATGTGTCCTCCTCCTCTGGGAGGATTTGGACAGGAGACTGAGTCTTTTTATTTCTGTTTTAGAGCAGAAGCCTTGTGGGTGTGAAAATAGATGTAGCCAGCAAAGGAAGTAAGACTGGAGTATGGGTGGCAGCAGTGTCTGTGAGAATTTAAAAAATGACAGAGAAATCAGCAACAAGCAAGAGAAAGGGCCCAGGAACTGCACAGACCAAGGAGCTTTGGTTTGGAGAGGGGGATCCAAGGTGTGTGAGGTGATCAGACTGGAAGAAGGACGGCTCATGGGAGGAGGTGGGCACTGCAGAGGAAGGATGTTTGAATCAATGGGATGATATGAACAGTGGAGAGGATGGGAGGGGTGAGAACAGACTGGAAAGAGGCAGAAAAGGAGGACATGGTCACTTCTGCAGAAAAGGAGAAGACAACCTAAAAAGTGGGAGAGCAGAGACTGTTGAAGAGATTCAAAGGAACAGAGGAGCCTTGGAGGTTATGAAGATGTAAAGTGATTCAAAATTGGGCGCTTTAAAATGATGTAGTTAAATAAAGGAACACAGTAACATGAAAAAATTCTTCCAGTATATAGAGATAATGTAGTCAGTCTTGATATAAAAGGGTACATACAAATGCCAATAAACCCTGATAATAGGTACAATGATTAATTGAAGGGAATGTAATGCAAGGGAAAAGTGATGGACAGAGATAATCCATTGAGTAATATCTTAATACCAGCATTTTGCCATCTCCTGAGACAGCAGAATCTAATTGAAGAAGTTAAACAAGAATAAGTTGCAATAATTGAAGTCCTAAAAGCTTGTGACATCAGTCAGCGTTAAAAAATTTTAATATCCTAGCACTATTTCTTATTTGGCAATTTAAAGTGTGAACACTATTATTAACAGGGGCTTTTTATCACAAAATTAGGTCTGTTAAGATCCTGAGTGTTCTTGGTCATATTGGATCAGATTGCTGCCTAAAAGGAGCTTTAAAGTTGAGGCAGATTTTAATAAACTCAAGCCAATTTCTAGCATTTTTGTATTAAAAGGCATTAATTATTAACAACTTCTGTGACATCCATATTTGCACTTTTGCTGAACCATCAAGCTAAATTTTATGAACATTTAACAGTGATAATTGAGGGTTTTAAAGCCTTAGCATTAGGTGCCAAAAACCCATGAATCTACAAGAGATGACACTTCTTGAACCCAGCACTTCAGGCAGCCTAATGTTTCTTTTGAGCAAGAATAAATGGCTTTGTTTTTAAAGACACTGCCATCAGCAGAGCAAACAAGATCCAAAGCAAAAAAGGAATTGGGTGCCCAGTTACCTGAGATGTGTTTTAAAGACCTCGTGATCTGCAGTTTCACAAGCTAATGACAGGAGCAACAGAAAAATGGCCCTAAAAGGAATGTGTTACAGACCCTTTGGCAAGCCTCCCTCACGTGGGAGGTTATTAATGGGATTGAAGTCAAGGAGACATTTCCTACCCAACTGTGCTCATTGTAGGATGGCTGCCACAGCTTTACCACTGGAGCTGTTCCAGCTTGACCCTCATGTAAAAATAGAGCATTTTAATAATGTCACAGTGAGCTTCCCAGATCCTTTTAAGAACAGCATCTCTCTTTTCATGAGGCATCTCTCTCTGAAGAGCATCATCAAGCAGGCTCAGAAGTGAGACGTTGTGTTCATTAACAGGTTCCACCTTGACTCCTGTAGGATATGAATCACTGACCTGTTCACAGGCAGGGAATTTTCTTTAAGTCAGATGGACAATTATTTTGCTTCATCAAATAAAAAAGGCTCTACTTTACAAAGAAGAAGCTCGAATAATGAAACAACCCTTCCTAGTAGTTTGTAAGGAAATCTTCTATTATTGAAATTAAATGCACAGAGAAAGAGCTATAAAATTTGTGGGCAGAAGATGAAGGAAGCTAAAGTATAATTTATGCTGCTTCAGGATTGGAATTAGAAATAGATTTTAAGTAAAATAGACTCCCTGAAAATTCTTCCCTACAGAAGATGGAGAAAATAAGTTCTTTCTCTGGGAATAACAAAATAATAAAGAATGTGTTAAAGGCCTAGAAAATATCTTAAAAAAAAAAAAAGTCTTCATGAAAGAAAATGTGAAATTTTTTTTTACTATTATAACACTACATGAGATAAGTCTCAAAGTTGCCTAGCAGCTCCTGCATTGTTTCCAGAGAATAACATGGGTAAAAATGGGAAGGGAGAGCCTGACAACTGCAACACCAAGGAAATGCTTTTTACATATTCTGACTGTTTTGATTACAGTTGATCAAAAGACAAAAAGTCTTTCAAGACTTTATGTTCTGATTTCATAATGGAGAAAAGGGGTATTGGAACAGAATTGGAACAAATTTCTATTTTTAAACACAGAGTGATGGAAAGATGTTTCTCTTCTTCTTGGTAGCCAGGTGATAACTGAGTATGTGAGAAATCCCCATTAATCAGCCACCAGACCCCTAATACAGTCTCATCTGTTTCTTGGAGCAGTAATTACAAACCAGACCACTGCTGGCTGCTGCAAACATTCTCTGCTTTGGGGATACATATTAATTACATATTATGATAAATGTTAATTTATGCAGTTAACAGCTACAATTTAATCTTTCATTTCATAGCTCTTCCTCTGTTTTTTCTTTATCCTGAAATGTAGTACATGTCATAATATCAGTTTGTGCTTCAGGAGCTACGGGAACTTGTTACAGGAAGTTAATTGAAAATAAAGAGTTCTAAAGGAATTAGATTATGTATAATGTTTTCTTTTTTAATTTTTTTTCACTACGTCCTCTACTAGTCAGCCTTTACCTGTGTTGATGTTAGTTTTTCTACCCATTCTTTCCTTTTTTTAATTTGTGTTTGTACATAGTGCAGTGGGAACATCATTTTCCTTTTCATTTTTTTTTTCTCGTACAAACAGCAGCAATTCAGTGGAACTCAGGGATTAGCACGAGGAGCAGAAAATGATCAGTGAAGTACTTTAAAACTCTTTGTAGGAACAGGAGTATTCTGGTTACAGTCTCTTAGACAACAAGTTGCTAAATTATGCTAAGACTGAATGAAGTTTGAGATCAGAGACAGTCTGCATTAGCTGATTCTGCAGCCAAAGCAGAAGAAAACAATGACCTACATGAAACGCACACAAAACGTTTTGGTTCCTTTGCAGAGAACATGAATTGGCCAATTTAAGCAGAGTTAATTGGGAATTGAGGTCTAATTCATTTCAAGGGGTACTATACAGGATGCAGTAATCTCCTTGCTACTGCCTGTGCATCAAGATTTGTTATATTTAAAGAGATAACTAAAAGTGAAAAAAAGAAAACCAAAAAAAAGGTAAAAAACCACTAAAACCACACACAACAACCTTAAAAAACCACAACAACAACCTTAAAAAAAAACAAACCAAAAAACAAACCAAATCACAATCAAACACCCTTCTCCTCGCCCTCAAATATTATTTAATGTACAAGATGTGATCAGGAAGGAAAAGATTAACCAAATCAGCACTTGAAGAGCATTAGAAAACCTTTGCTCTTTGACTTGAGTGGGTGCTGTGCCTCAAGACAGGAATTCACAGCTGAAAGTAACAGGTGAAAGAGTGTAAAAAGTATGCAAAGGACACATCCGTTTCTCATCCAGCACAATACCATGCATGTGTGCAAAACAAAATGATCCTTTTAAAGCAGGGATTCAATATTCAAGCTCCTCCAGAACATTCAGATGGTCTAACTTCTACAAGGGTATCCCCCCCCAGTAAAATCATTGTCAAGTTTGTTGCCTCTTTGCACACTCTAACCTCCTTGGGTTTACAGTACTGAAACATTATGAGATGCTCAGGAAATGCCTAATTAAAGCACATCAAACCCATGGAGATCCACGCTTTGGCTTCATTATGTAGAGACTCTCGCTGAATATGCAAAAACTATTAAAATTAGGACTTTTGTTCCTGTTTATTAGAAATAACATTAAATATGCAGTAAAACATCTCAGAGCACTATATTCATGATGTGGGGGATGAGGGCCTTAAGCATCTCTTTTTTGTTGCCCGTGATTGTTATGTGTATATTCCACATTTGCAGGAATATAATGGCACAACAGAGAGATGGAAGATCATATAGGGAATCAGCCTGAAACTAACCCGCAGATATTAAAAAATAAATTTTATTTGTAATACTAAGTCCTCCTTCTGTGATGTCTGGACTCCCATACTATGGTGCTCCTATGACAAAAACAGAAACAGTGCATGCCGTAAATTAATTTTGCTCGAGTTTGAGAATGGACAGAAATGAGTGAAAGGAATTATTTTTCCTTAAAAACACTCCACAGTTCATGGGAAATAAATAAAAGTGTTTTGGGGAGCCCTTGGATTCTCATTAACCTGAAGTTTTCACTCTTTCTCCCAAGAGACCTCGAGAGATATACTAATTGCTAATAATGAAGACTGAATTATCTATTCTGAATAGATATCTGAATAGCTATTATTATTTTACTTTCAAATCTATTTTATTTAAATGAAATAAATCAAAGAATACAGCTTACTTGTACTGTTGCATCTTCATGGATGGAAAAGGGTCCTTCTCTCTTCTGATCAGGTAAGTAGCCTCTCAGTACTAGATAGAAACTATATTATATGGAAATTATAGAAACATTTTCATTTTCATTGATCCACTGTGGTGAGGATTTCCCTTGCTGTCTTCTTGGCATTTCTCCAGATTTTTCTATTACCCTTTTGAACCTCCAGGCCTGGAGAACGGGACTGCCAGGAATCTGTGTGAACATGGAACAGCATGAACTGTTTTACCAACTTCCTCCTTTCTTCTCCCACCTCACAAGGATTTCAGTTAAAATAAAGCAGCTCGACAGGATTTCTCTCCAGCAGAGTTTGGGCTCTGTTTTCTTCCTAGTTTCATATCAAATTTACAGGTCCTGCAGGGAAGAAGGTAAACAGAGAAGTAAAACAAAGAGAAACAGTGGCTGTGGCAGTCTGACAGTGCACAGACACGAGCCAAGCCTGTGAAACAGTGCAGGCAGCATTTTCCAACTTGTTACCCCAGCCATCAAGTAATAACACACTGCAGCTCAGGCCTGTGACTGACAGCTGAGGAAACAAGCTCCCAGCTGCACCAGACACTGCTAAGGAGCTCTGCCACACCACCACGCTGAAGGACCTCAGCCCTCTGCCTCCGAGTGCCATTTCACCTGGAGATTTTGCCTTTGAAAGATTCTGCCATTATTATTACTACTACCACTGTTGTTATTTTTATTATTATTACTATTATTTTTGTTATATTATTATTAATAATTATTATTATTATTTTTATTTTGTGGAGGAACACTCATATCAAGCAAATTTTGAAACACCTTGAAATGAAAGGCATTAACTAGACAGCTCTTGTAAAGGGAAATACTATTTCCACATAGAAGCAGCAGGCATTTCTAATAATCTCTTCTCTCTATATGTATTTATAACATGACCCTGAGATGAACTCAGTGGGTTAGAGCATGGTACTGGTGATGCCAGGGCTGTGGGTCTGATCCTTGCATGGACTTCAGTCCCACTTCAGGGTGGGACTCGATGATGCTTCTGGGTCCCTTCCAGCTCAGATAATTCTGTGATTCTCTTTACATCAGTGCAAGAGGAGCAGAGCAAGTTATAATTACAAGTTGAGTTGTGTTATGTGTGTCTAAAATGATTTTAAAAGCATTGAAGTCACAGCAAGGAAAATTTCAGTTTTGAAACTGAAAATAAAAATTTTTGCAGGTATAAAGGTGGGATAATGCTTGAGAACAGGTCTGCTGCCTCCTGCTTACCTGAGTTCTGCTTTTGTTTACCCTGTAACCAGTCCTGGAGAATTTCACTGAGTTCTGAGTTTTGGAATTTGCCTGCTTACCTACATCTTTTCCCTATTAGTGTGGGCACAATTCCTTCACCTGATACTGGAACCCACTGGGCACCTCAGGTCTTACCAACAGGACTGAACAGAGAGGATAAAGGACAATTTAGAATTTGTTTCCTCTTTGAGCAGAGGTATTTACAGGGAATATATTACAGAATGTGCAGACATGATGCCAGTGGGAGCTGAGGGGGCAGTTAGGACTTTGTAGAACAGCTCTGCTACCCTTGGGTTATAGCTCTTAATTTTCAGAAAGGTGTTTGGTTTTGGCTTTTTTTTTTGGTGTGTGTGTGTGGGGGTTTTTTGTTGTTTTTTTATTATTATTTTTTTTTCTGAATTAAGCTTATGAGGGGAAGAAAAATTATGGGGAAGAACAGGAAAGGGAAACCAAATTTCCAGTCAGCTAGAGTAAATGACAGTTTTTTTGGTCTGGCTACTCATAGTGATATTTGGATGCAATAGAAGGAATGGATTCTTGAAAGAATAAATATTTGCCTCTCTAGCAAGTCCCAATGTCAACAACAAAACTGAGAGGCATGTCTTGGCACTGAACCAATCATCTGAAATCTCTCTAACTTCCTGTAATGCTGAGAAAACAGATTTCACTTCTAATGAACTTTTAAGGATCCTTATCATTGGTCCTATAGAAAGAGAGTAAAATAATCCATGTAGTCACTTCAGAGAAAGCTGGACTCTACTTCCTGTGAGATAAAAATACTGAGCCAGTACACTCACATGCCTTTCTGATACTCAGGTAACATATTTCCCAGCCTATAAACTCACCAAACTCTAATCTTTGCTGCCATCTCAGCATGCTAATCATGAACAATTGCTGATCTGAGCATAGCTTTTGCACTGCTACAAGCCAATCTGCTGAACCAGATTGTACAAAATGCATTGCATCCCCTCTTCCATGAAATCAGAGGAGTTAACTGGGCATGCCTCATGATACCGTTTTATTTAATATCTATCACTAACATTAAATTAAATTTTGCATATTTTGGTGTTTGTACAGTCTTTATTTTCTGAAAAACAGAACCAGTTTCTCACCTTTTCTTTTTCTTGGCTTACTGTTAAGCCCTTCTATCTCTCTAACTAGTCTCATCCTTCAGTTATCAGAGAGTTAAGAACAAGAACCTAGCTGAGAGTGACAACAGCCTTCAAGCAGTTAAAGGAGAAACATGTATACTTACTTGATGATGAAGAGCTGCTAAAATTATAATCTTGGCCCAATTTGCCTGTTTCTGCCATCTGCTGGAAAACAGAATGACTCTGTCAGTCCTCCTTTCTTGCCTCTCTCCAGAGCAGGATATGCATGTAAGAGGCTACTGGGCAAAAAAGAAGGTGTCTGGAGCAGAGATTTGTCTACCAATACCCAGCAGCTTTGACTGGGATGAGATAAAAGCAGATTGCAACGTTGGAATGAGAGGCCAGAATTCCAACACCAATAATATTTGCCTTTAGGAGTTACTGACTTGTCAGTGCTCACACAAAAACAGAACTTGATCATAGCTTGACCAATGACAGATACGGATACTTCAAATAATGATATAAATAACACGGTCAACATTTTCAAATAGTTGAAGTTGCAATTGGGCAACTACAGGTAACTGATTCCTTTATGCATCTTGAGGCTCAGTAGAGGAATTTTTTTTTTTTTCCATAAAACAAGGTATTGAGTACTTTGGAGTGGTTCAAGGGAAAAAGTGAAAAAAGGTTGTTTAACTGCTTTCAAGGAAGGAACAATGTTATCACCCAAAAGTGATATGAAGACTCTCACTGTGTAAGATTTAGGAACTAAATCAAAATTCTAAGAAACTGAGGGAAATCACATGACTAAGCTGATTTGCAGAGGAGTTACCTGAGGACATATAAAAAGACATGGATCAGGTTTACCCACACCTTTCCCTCATTCATCCAATACCTTTTAACAGGTTCTTTAGGTGACTGGTCTAACTCACGGGTGGAAATTCACAGACTTTGCAAAATTGGACCCAAGAAATGCCCAATAAATGATGAGTAAAATAGATCTGAAAATCTAAATCCAATCTGGAAATACCTAAAAATAATCAGGACCTTCAAAAATTGTTATTTTAATACTTATAGAGTAGCAGATTACCCAGCAGTTGCCTGGTAACCCTACTGTGGTAGAATCTAGGGACTGTTAGGTCATTCTTCAGCTTTACAGGTTTTAATGCATTTAATAAGACAGCACAGCCATACATTATTATGGAAAATGTATGAAATTCTGCATGGCAGCACATATCTGTGCCAAAATGTGCCATATTCTTTACTATGTGTTTGTCTGATTTAAAGGGATTAAATTCTTTCAAATATACTCCATGTGTCCACTAGGAAATTGTTTATCTCATATTTCCTAACTTCAGAAGGTATTTATGAATATGCCTTCCAACTCTGGTTGCTATGAATGCACCTTCAAATTCTGATTGCTATTAATGCTCACAGTTCTGCTATTCCACTTAAAAAGCCTGAGAAAACAGAAAAATCCGACCTTTAAAGAGTTAAAAACTAAAAATCTTGAGTGGAGGTGGTGACAAGGAACAGAGTAAAGAAAATTTCAGATTTACCACCGAAATTACTACTGAACTTACAGTTTCAAACTCTTCTACCTTATACTGGGAGAAATTATTTTGTACTTGAGATATATTCCACAGTTTTATCAAAGGTGAAAAGCAATTGCTAGTGAAATACATAAAGCTGCTGTAGCAGTGATTGAGAAAATAATTTTCATCATAGAGTTTATACACTGAAGAAAACATGAAAAAGTGTTTAAAAATAGTTCTTTGATCCTTTTTAGATATGGATGCATGGGAAATATAAGATATGGCTATTATAATACACCCTGCAAAACTTTATCAGTCTAATACAGTCATGTCTAGTTTACAAACACCAAGGTAGGCAAGAAATGGCTCTAATTTTATTTTTAAATGTAGATGTAAGGTGTATTAAAATAAACATTTGAACTTCATATTTATATTGATTTCTGATGAAAACACAACATCTCAAACCTTAAACTTCCTTTCTTTATGTACAAAAGGAGGAATATCTATACAAAATATGAAAAAAAATATGAATCAACCTAAAATTTCTATTCAGTAAGATGACATTTATAATGGTGCACACACTTAAAAAAAAATCTAGCAAGAAAATTTCATTGTGCAGCTCCAAGAACTTGCAATTCCTGTCTCCATGGACTGGTGCAGACAGTCGTGTGGTTATTTTGCAGCAGTCCAAACAAACTGCAGATTTATACTGCAAAACTCAGCCTCTTCTCCAGTGACTCCCAGTGCAGCAGAGGAGGTATTACTCAGCTTGGCATATGGAGAAACATGTATTCATGTGCATGAAGCAGGTTTGTAGGTGTAATCTCCACCCTGCCATTTTCTTAAAATACTGGGAGAAGAGAGGCACAATATTTTAGATTCTCAGTTTCAAATCACACTTACCCTCACAGAAATACAAACACCTCACCTGAGTCCATTATCTGGCAGACATGACTCCAACAAAAAACCTTATGAGTTGAGGGACTGGACAAAGAGGAAATTCACAGGCACCACGGGGAGAGCAGGGCAATCTGACAGTGAAGGGAAAGCATTTTTTCCACAGCTTTTAACGATGTGATTAACATGATCTAGTTTAGATGCACTGCGTTCTGCTCTTCTCAAATAACTGTTACCCAAAATGCATGCTCAAGAGTCGAGCTGTTTGTTCTTTCTGCTTGTGCTACAGAAAATGGAGGACACCAGAGAGGGTCAGATCCAATCCATAACTTACACTGATAACCATCATCCCTTAAGCAGGGAAAAAAAAAAAAAGGATCAGAAAGAGCAATAGAGAACCCTCACGTGAGATCCTGCTTCAATTTTGAGGGGCTCAGTGTCCTTTCAACAAAGAGGCATCAGCAGTGCAATCTGCTCTTTACACCTGGAAAAAAGCATTAGCAAATGAAAGGTGTGTGTATACTTTATATATATATATATACAAATGTATGTATATATGGAAACACCCATGCTAAGAAGCCACTTGAAAAAAATCTGTGTAATAATAGTAAGAAACAAGGGTTTTTTTACCTAGCAGATTCTTAGAAACATGAAAGCAGGTCATGTTATAGACTAGATGTAAAATTGGAATACTTTGCTGAGGTGTGTTTCTGTATTTGTTTTGACATCTACTAACCTTTCTCATTAAAAAAAAATAAAAAGTCTATAATTACATGTAAATATTTTGAGAGAACCTGAAAGCAGTGATTAACTTCTCCTATGCTAACATAGTTGTAGACATAGGAAGAGTAACACTTTGTAACAATAATAAGTGAAAAATTGACATGTTCTACTAGAGGCATTTTAAATATTTAAGTTTGTAAATATTTTAATAAACCATAGTTGTTCACTAGTTATTAAATAATAAAAATTAATTGTGTTCTCTTCCTTTCAATAGTCAAAGCCATTTAATCATTAGCAAATGTTCAGCACATTATGATAGTTATTTTGAAACTACATTCACTTCCCAGAGTACTTTTAAATCACAAGCTATTGAAAACAAAAATAACAATTAATATGCAAATGAATGATGAAGGTACAGTAAAACTCTATAATTTTATTGTTATTCACATTTAAATAATGCATTACTAACAGATTGTTATCTTCAGAAAATAGTATCATGGCTGGTTAATGAAAAAGCAGCATTAATTATAATAAATTTGGAGCAGTAACAGATTAAAACTGAATATTAAAATACTTCAGACCAACAAGATTTAACCTGAGGTGTGAGGCAAGGATCTGGACTTTTAGAGCTCACAGATGAACATATTCACTAAACTTCAAATAATACAGTTCCTGCCCTGAGTGCAGAGCACCTCTGTACATGCTGTGGATCATTAGGACACACTCACTTCAGTCTGTTCTAAAAAAACCCTTAAAACTGCTGTCATTGACCACATTTGGAGAAGACAAACTCTAAACTCAACCCATCTAATTGAAAACTTCATCCTGCACTTGGGAAATTCTAATCCTGGTTTTCAAGCTGGGAGTGCTGAAAACCAACCTTGGGACAGTTTGGTTCCCCCACCACCAACGGGCAGAGAGGGAGAACCACTCTCACCCCTCCACCTTCCTCTGAAACTCTCGCCCTGATTTCAGCACATACAAGCACTGAGATAAAGGTTTTAATGCTCCTTAAGGTGACCCACAGCCATTCATTTTGGCAAGTGTAAAACTCACTGCATCCCCATCAGAGAAAAAAATGCAGGTCCTTAGCCTTGCCTGACATAAAGAGAACTCAAGGGTGAAACAAGAAACAACCGTGGACAGCAAGCCCCGCTCAAACATCCCTAGAAAGAGAGAAATATGAACTGCACTTAGAGGGATTAATCACCTCTTGGCTGAAAGAGGTTGGATGTCATTCCTCCCTTAGCTAGCAGCACTTGTGACCAGCAGGACTCCATCAGTCTCTTTGGTACAGATTGGGCAGTCACATCAACACAAAAAATGAGTAACAGGATCAGGCCCAGAGGGGTGAGAGCACTCCTATGGAAACCGCCCTGATTCAGTGGAAGAAGGAAAACACTCTGGAAGCTCATAGAAGAAAGAACAGACAATTTAAATTAAAATTGGTTTCCCAAATTTTTAAAGGGAACAGTGAAAGGAAACCATCCCTGAGTTACAACCTCAAGTTTTACACTTTTGATCAAGCAATTTCATAAGAATTTTGATTATTTAATTACACTTTTTTGCATTCACCTATTAAGAGGATATCTATAATTTCTTAGCATATTATGCTGTGAGTTTTTTTTTCTGAACAATGCACAAATAAAAATATTGCTGCAAAATCCCTCTGGAAACTTAACTGGCAGTCTGCCAAAACTCACTTCACCCAAATGAAATAACTATTGTCCTTTGCTCTTCTCAAACTCACTCATAGTATAATTATTGATTCAGCATTTTAAAGTATATTAAACCTCTATCTATGTTAGTCGTGTGCTTTTAAACATTGCATTGGCACCATCTTCTTGTCTGTTTACTTTCTTAGCCGTTGAGATCAGTCATGTAAAAAAGTGACCACAGGCCAGCCAAAGACATACTTTTCAGTCTGCAAATCCATGGGAACAGTGGTTTGCATGTACATAAGTGAAAAAGTGCTCACTTCTTTGCACAAGTGACCTCAAAAGGTGAAGGGGGGACACTCAAGTGGCACAGCAAAGCCACCTCTTCTTGAATCTTTAAAGGCGTATTAGTTTCCCACTCAAAATCTTTTGGCACTGTCAAAATGATGCTGAGTTCTTGTTTTGAGCATGAGCAAAATTTTTTTGCTAATAAAAACATTAAAATTATTTCTGTTTTCTTCCACTCTCCCACAGGAATACTAAGTTCTTCAATATCCTGAATTTTATGTAGAAGGGAAATCACAGCTCAATGCAAGGTCACTTGAGTCTAATCAATCCTAACCAAGAATGAAGATTTGTTCTTTTCTTTAGGTTTTGATAGGCCAGAGGTGATTAATCACTGCAACCCAAGCACATGACTTTTTCAAAAGTACATTAAGGGCAACACCAAAAGAATGAAGGATTCATTATTTTGGGGTCTTTGTGGATGCTCTTTTTCCTTGTCAAAATTAATCTAGCAGCTCAATCTGATTTTCAAGCCTGTCAATATTACTGTTAATGATATAAACCCCTCTTGTTTGCTTGTTTTCTAGGAAAACACATAAATGCATTTATCTTGGCTTTCCCTCAGTACCACAGCAGAGGATACCTGCCCACAGAGGAAGTTCCCACACTCAATAAACTTTGTTTACAGCCCTTTGAACTGCTGTTCTCAGCCTCACCCCTCCACTGCCCTGCAGGTTATGTTGGGTCACTCCTCTTAACAGCTCTGGTCAGCAGAGCTGTGCCAGTCCAACCTGAGAGTGCTTCAGACAAAATGTGTGTGTGCCTGACTCCAGCCTGGCTGGCTGGAAACTGGCAAGGGAATAAAAAACAGTGTGTTGGGAGGCAGAGGAGAATCACAGATAATTTCCTAGGCACAAGAAATACCTGAGAAAACTCTTCACATGGCACGCTTGGGAAGGGTGGTAAAGAAAAACCCGAACCACAAACCTGAGTTCATGTCAACAAAAGGATTAAGGCTTTCCACAATAAAAGCTTCATACTAAATTAAATAAGAGAGTTTTTAATTTAAAAATCTCTCTGCTAGTCACCCAAAGTGGGAAGAAAAAGAAAAAGGTGTTCTTTGAGACAGGAGTAATTCCCTTCAGATGGCTGGAGCTCACAACCTCAAATAGCTGTGGCAAGAAGGGGCACCACTGTTGGCACCATTGTGGGGTGACACCTTTAACCTTCCCCTGTCAAAGCTTGGATGGGCTCCTTTAAACAAAACAAATTACTGCAGAAAGGAGTCAGATTGACTGCCAGAGCATCATTAAAACACCTCAAGAAGTTGTCCTTTGATTACTCCAGGATACCAACCCTTTGGCTGAAATTAAATAATTGAATGAAGGAATGAATGAGAGAGAGAATTCATGGACATTCATCATTTGGGGTGTGGGGATATGGTAAAATAGCTTAAAAGGCTTTCCAGGGAAGCTTAAAACCACCAAATCTTTCATGGACTGAAGTGGACTGAGTCATCTGTTAAAGCAACAAAGTCCAAGAAGTGTTGAAGTCTTAAACCTCTTAAAAGTAACCACAAGAGGTTTTTTTGTGATTATGTCTGTCATGCTACATTACAAATGTCTTGAGTTTTCAAAACTTTGTCTTCTTAAGGATCCTGTACTCAAGCTGGAGGGGAATACCTTAATAGCAATGTTTCACTTTTGCTTGAATCTTCATGTTTTTAACAAATTAATCCTCTTAACATCCCCCTGTTGGGTAGAGAGGCAAAAACCTCTCTTGTCTGTAAAACTGAGATAAGTGCCTTGCTTAAGGACATGCAGTTAGGACTGGTCAAACAGGGCTAAAATTTAGTAAAGAGTGCCTCTCATTTGTGCTCCAACAACAAGATTACACCACTAAGATTGTGCTGTTAACATGAAATATAAACACAAGATAAAGAAAAGACAGATAAACATTTCCTCATTAATATTCTCCATGATACTAGAAATAAAACCCTTCAGAAAGTATGCATTCCTTGCAATTTGGGAAAAATTATTTTGAGGTGAAACCCCAAGATTTATAATAAAATCAGACATATTTTTAAATTATTCAAAAGCACACAGTAGAAATGTAGAAGAAATGCACCCAGGTAATGAAACTAATTATGAATGGTTTTGTTCATTATACATCTACTGTGATTACTAATAAGAACATTCAATATCCTTTACTCTTATAAATCATCGTAATGTGACATAATGTTCATTTTGACTATATTTAAAAATACATTTCCTAAATAATTTATTTTAGTGAGTAAATATTGCTTACTATAATGCACACACAATCCCTCCTTACTTATTATGACTTGAGACATGGAGCCAGTATGTTGTACCATTTGATGCATTTCATGACTATTTTTTTTAAAGCAATTTGATTTTGGATGGTTCCTAAATATTTTTAAATGTTGTTCTAGTCAAACATGATTTTCTTGAAAATTGTAATAAAATCACCTATCTGAATTGGGTTTGCAAGATGGTCTTTAAGCCTTGAAATAGTGATGACAGGACAGAATTTATTATTCAGCCTGTCAAATCTTGATAAAAGATTCAGAGAAGACAGACTCCAGCCTTTGTGAATAAAAAACTGTTAACAGTCATTGATACAATTTCCATTATCACATAATCCCTAAAGACATTACAAAATAAAAAAAGTTTAAAAAATCCAATTTACCTTTTTCATATCATACCATACCACAGTACAAGATTTCATGCTAGCAGAAAGACATGACACCTTCTATCTGTGGTGTTTCTATGTGAAGAATATCTGTACTAGACAAGACATTGCAGATTTTACAGATACAATTTCAGGACAAGACCCCAATTTTTTGATAGAGAGCAAGGAGTTACTCTTTAACCAGATTATTTAAAATAAGAAACCTTATTTAATTAAAGATATGTGAGCTGAGATTTGGCCTACCAAAGAACTTTTCTAAGTTACAACTTGGTAGGTAGAGCAGACATGAAGACCTAATAAGATATTCACATTTCTACCAAGTATTTTCTGCAGAGAAAAGACAAAATCATCTGCTGTGACTATTCATGAACAGACAAAGTCCCTGGACATGCACAGTGAGCAAGATGCTTCCAAGAACATGCAAGAGGTACCTGTGCAGGCCCTTTGTGGATGTGGGCACACAGGAATCCTGATTTTAGACTCACTGTTTTTATTTCTGACCCTGGCATTCCCAGTAGCTAGTTCAACACCACTTTTCCATCCAGACTGCCAAGGTGGGCTTCTGCTTAGAGAGGAACTTTCTGGGAAGATAAAAGAGCGTGTGTGGGGAAACCCAAGCATATGGCAGCACTAATAACTTTCTATAGTTGTAACCATTTATTACACTCATCACATGGCTATCACTTCCATAAAAACATGCATCTGAGTATGGAGAGCACTGGATTCCTCTACAGTGCAGAGCAGTGAACATAAATAACTTAAACAGCTACTGAAGCTACTGCACTTGTTAAGCAGGCAGTCTAGCAGCATGTTTACTCTTTTCCCTAAGTGGCTGAGCAGCAATTTCCAGAAATTAAATCACCTTTGTTTATAATTGCTTTATATTGGGTGTTTCTTCAAATAACTTTTAAATATTTAATAAGACTATCTTTTTCTACATCATTTCCTAAATGTCGGTTAATTCTCCACAAACATCTTTAAAATATTGTTCTCATATCTTTATTAAGATTATTACTGTATTCTCAGTTTTCCACTTCATTTCTTTTAGGATTACCTTGGCATATGTTTGTTGTTATAAAATGCAATAAAACCTCAGAAAAAAAAAAATCATTTTTTCCTACCTCTCAGAGAAGTCATATTTGGGCTTCCAGAAGAAATGGGAAAAATTCTCAATATGGTTTTGCAACAGACTCATTTAGTGCTGGGCTTACATGCCACAAAAATGCACCTTTCTTCTTCAGAAAAGCTGTAAAGGGAAGAAAGAATTAAAAAAAAAAATCAAAACCTGTGGTAATTTTCAAATGTCCTTTATGGATCAGATTTTAACTATAGAATTGATATGGCTGGAAAATAATTTGCTCATATATAAGCACCCAAAGAGAAGGTGCAATGAAACAGGGAGAATTTGTCCAAAGGTACCTACTGAGAGAATGGACATGTTCAAATGTCCATCTTCAGATGGAGAGGGAAGGAAAAGTTTCATGAGGAAAAATTCAGCTCACTCATAAACCCCTTAATGTTTTGCTGAAGGATGAGGTGGGTTTGAACCCTCCTCAAGAAAGATGGGAATTCAGCATATTCAGCTGAATCTTTGACTGGAGCCCTGGCTCTGAAAAATAACACAAAAAGATGGAACATTTCAATGTACTATGCTGAGTGGAAGGGGCTCTGCTGAAGTGAAATCCCCATCTGAAAAAGGAATTTCTCTAAATATTTACTCTATTATTCTCTAAATAATTACTGCCAGACTAAGTTCTCAGAGAAGATGTGCAGTTGAACACTCGTTCCAGAGACCTAGCTGGGTCTAGCTGTGAAAGAGGGAGTGTACTCTTGAGCCCTACATCAATTAATTTTCTGATCACACTCTGGAAATATTTCTGGGGAAAACAATAGTAAAAAGTACTAAAGTAAATTTTCTAGGCACCCTATTGACATGCTTTGTTCTTTGAAGGAAAAAAAAAACAACCCACTGTAAATGCATAAAAGTCCTCTGATTGTGGTATTCCACCTTGACAAACACATATACATTGCAGAATAAAATATTTAATTTTGCTGCTTTTGAATTTCTTCAATGTGGACAAATGCCATATGACAGTATAAACGAGTAAAAATCAGAAAATATTTTGTGGGTGGTGATTTTGTCCTCTGGAATTTGATTTGGTTTTGTAGAGTTTCTCAACTTTTGAGTCCTGATGCAGAAGGTTCTCTGTTCTTACAAACAAAAAGGTTTGTAGGAAGTACTTGTTTCTTCAAACACTTAGCTGTGAAATCACCTGGTATATGAGAAAAATGTGCTGGCAATATAATGCAGCAAATAAAAAGCAACCAAGATGTAAAGGAAGATTAGAGGAGCAGAATAATTCCACAATTTCATCCAGTCAGCTTCCAGGAGTGAAGTTAAAAAATCTCCTCTAAATTATTTGTATTGGCTGATAAACAGAACACATGAAAAGAGAGGATTCATTACACTGCCATATATAATGTCTTGTAAGTACAAGAGTATCCTCTTCATAAATCTGCAGTAGCATACACATCACTTCTATAGGCAATGTTAGCAAAGAAATGAAAGTCCACCCTTTCTAATTAAAAGGTATTTTAGAAAGGATTATAGCAAAGTAGACATGCAAAGACAAATAGCACTGCAGACAAAGTTTAGAAAATTAATCAGGGATCTCATTTTATTCTCTGCTCCCCATTGTTTTGATTAATTAAAAGCTGTTTTCTATTAAAGCAAACAAAATGTGTGCGCACACATAAAGCCCAAAGAAAACAAAACAAAGCCCAACAAGCACGGTGGAGGTGAGAAGGCAAAAGAGTTTTAACAGTTCTCCTGTTCATTAAAAAAATAAAATTATTGAGTAAAATTTGAAAGCTCGCATCAAAAATATATACAAGCAGATGATGAAGCTTGAAAAAAGAAAATCTCCTTCATTCCTTTCCTGTTCCGCAAAAATGCAAAAATTCAATTAACCTCAAACACTTACAAATGGCATTGGAGTTACAGAAAGGATCTGTTTTATTTGTCAGCATTCTATATGAAAAGAAGGCTTTTTTTCAACAACATGTTGCTGTACCTTTCCTGTGAAGTGCTGAGGTTAGAAATTTCTTTCAAATAATCTGTACATCCTAACACTTCACCAGTGAAAATTTTCTTCTGATGAAACAGTTATTCTCCAAAGCAGAACTGGCACCTCCCAGGCAAGGAAGCCTTAGAAGGTCACAGATTCTGTCTCCATAGGAGGCCAAGCTGTTTAGCAGAACGTGTGACCTACTGTGGAAACCAATGACCTAGTAAAAAAAAAATAAACAGTACTGTGCTGCAAAGTGGTGGAGCCAGCTGAGAAAGAGTCCTCAGTAATGAACTGCCTTCCTCCTACAGAGATCAAATCATGTTAAGTGATTACATTAAAATAAATCACATTTTAACAGTCTTTACCTGAGACACTAAACCACAAAAAAATCAATTTTATTTTTCAACATCTATGAACACGATTATTTTTTATCTGCAACAAACTCTCAGCTTAACACCCACCTGGGCAAATATTTTAAATAAGCATTTAAGCCACAGGAACTTAAAGATTATTTAATGTTTTTTCCGCATAAATGAAAAACTCAGAGAATTACCTGCTGATGTCAATGGACTTTGAATCGTGACCTCAACTTGAAAACTCAATTTCTTATTAATATTGTTCAATAGTAATCACTTTAAAAAGCTGGAAATAAAATGTCAAACCATTAATTGTAGGCTACTCCTTTGCATATAATACAAATACATGAGTTTAAACCTCAGAGCAAATCATGAAAGCACCCTCCCTATCAGTGGGACTGTGACCATCTGCACTACCAACAGCCCCTTTAATTAGGCAAACCACATAAAACCTTGCTTAAATCTGAGAGACAATGGACAGTGCTTCATGGCAGTATTTTAAAGATGAACTTGGTCACTGCTCTCTAAAAGAAACCTAAAACTACGGAAAAAAAAATGTTGTTGAGTGTCATGGACTACATTTCAGCAGTGCTGTGTTCTTTCACCAAAGTAGGAGGATCTGGCTGCAGGTTTTAAAAGAGGGTTAAAACCAGCACTGCAACAAGGTGCAATAGTGACCACTCATCTGGAAATTGAGGTGTTTCCTCTGCTTCATTCTCATGTAATCACTGAGAAGGGCAGAAGTGCCAGTGAACAGCAGGTGCCCCACCATGGGGTGCTGCAGGGAGCAGTGCTGAGGTGCCACGAGACAGTCACATATGAGAGATTCAAAGAAAAGCCTTGGAATGGCATTTAGCCCATAGAGCCAAATGCAATTGAATCAAACTACCTTCAGAAGAATTAATCTGATGTGACAGGATAAGTTCAGAAAAGAAACTATGGTTCCAGAGTGGAAGGTGAGGTGTTTCCCAGGAAAAATTGCAAACAAGCTTTTCATCTAGTAACTGATCCTTCCTGTGCTGCTAAACTGACAATAAAACCAAACAGAACAGCATTTTCAAGGCTATCATGCTTTTGTAAAATACAAGAAAAAGCACCTTTGTATAAATTTTTATTTCAAAAAAAAAAATTTTTGACTATGAAGAAAATTCTGCATGTTGGGCATCATGTTGATTTTTTGGCTTCTAAGAAAAGATGTTTATGAGCTAAAAGAGCAGATGTCCCAATGCTCAGCAAGAGGAAGAACTTTCTGTCATGCAGCTTTTTTACACATTCTAATAAGGCTTTTCACAGATTATATTTCACAATCATTTCTAACCCCATCTACCTACAAAAAGGTAGCAGGCAGTACTCTCCTATGAGACTAACCACCTGAGAGAAAATGTGTTCTGATTATATTATGTTTTATTTCCAAGCAATGCCATAGATCTGGAGTTCAAACTGTGATCTCTGTTGTCTTCCAAGCAAAGAAAGGACTGTATTTTCTTTCTGTTACTGATGGTACAAGATGAATTTTATGAGGGTTCGTGTCTGGAACTTTCTGCTCAGTTATTTGATTTGTAGCTGCACAATATAATCATTTGAGCTAATATAAATTTTCCAAGCAAAATCTAGATTAAAGAGGAAGACCTACTAAGGTCATAGTAACCCAGTAGTACAACTAAGCAGTATTCTCACCAAACTTGTCATATCTAATACTTCCTTCAGAAAAATCAACCCAATCAGGTTTGCTGCCTGCTCCTTGCAGACCTTTTCAGTGCAGTACCTCTGCAGATCTGCTCTTGGTGTGCACAAAGACATCCACTGATCTGCTACACAAGACTTGAAGAAGTGCTGATGTGTCCTTACGATGAAAAGTCATAGTCCCCACCCACAAAATCACATGTCAAGATGCAGATACTCTCAATTACATAAATCAACCTGGCAAAAAAATTAGCTATAAACATGAAAGAACAGGGAGTGTGTCCAGAAAAGGGAAACAGAGCTGATAAAGGGTCTAGAGCACAAGACTCATGAGGATTGGCTATGGGAGGGTTTAGCCTGGGAAAAAGGAGGCTCAGAGAGGACCTTACCTGAGAGAAAGTTGTGATGAGCTGAGGGTCAGTCTCTTCTCTCAGGTTACAAGCAACAGAACAAGAGGAAATGGCCTCAGGTTGTGCCAGGGAAGATTTAGCTTGGATATTACGAAATATTTCTTCACAAAAGGGTTATCAAGTGGTGGAACAGGCTGCCCAGGGATGTGATAGAGTCACCAAGCCTGGAGGCATTTAAAAGATGTCCAGATGTGGTTCTTAGGGACACGCTTTAGTGATGGGCTTAGCAGTGCTGGATTAAATGGTTGGACTCAATTATCTTAAAATAATTTTTCCAACCCAACTGATTGTATGATTCTGTGATCCAAGCAGAGCTCAGCACCTCTGTTTAAATTTTGTGATGCATATTAAACACAGATGACTATCCTGTGGATACCAGGAATGAAATCCTCAATTATTGACGCCTAATTGTTGGGCTAAGCATTAGACTCTCTCTCCTAGTGTACACAAAATGTACATTAAGAGGGAAAATAAATTGTGAGATGGAATAGAAAGTGCTCAAATGTTCCTTGACTCATAGCTAGCTGGGGAATAGATTATTTCATCAGAAATTTACTATGCTTCTGTAAAACTGCTTGTTAGGTCACATATTACAAACTTAGAAAAGCTGCTAGGAAAAAAAAAATCAAGAAATCAATTTCTAGTCCCTGTGGTGATGTATTCTAAGTGTGAACTGTGTTATGCCTGGGGAGCACAGATTTCAGCCTTAAATAGAAATTTCTGGCTTGTCTTAGCTTTTTGAAATATCTTTTTAGTTCAGATTTTCTTATGAGGATCTGCCTTACTTACTGTGAGAATGCCATGCTCCCATTTGTATTACCAAATACAAAATCCATCTCACAGAAAATTATTATTATTAGCTGTTCCAGAAGCAGATCCAAGTTCAAAAAGTTTGAAGACATGGGAAAACTCCCTGAAGTTTTCCTTCAAAAACTCACTCCAAGTTGAAAAAATGAGGATGGTGAAGGGGAGCAGAGGGGAAGCCTTAGGAGGAGGGGCTGAGGTCACCTGGTCTGTTCAGTCTGGAGCAGACTGAGGGGCAACATCACTGTGATCTTCAACACCCTCACAAGAGGAAGAGGAGGGGCAGACTCTGATCTCACTCATGAAGCAGAGCCAGAAGAGGTTTAGGTTGGGTATCAGGAAGAGGTTCATCACCCAGAGGATGGCTGGGCACTGAAACATCTCCCCAGGGCAGTGGTCACAATCCCAAACCTGACAGAATTCAAGAAGCATTTGGACAGAAGTCTCAGGAACACAGTTTGACTCTTGGGGTGTCCTGTCCAGGGCCAGGAGTTGGATGACCTTGGGGGTCCTTTCCAACTCAGTTTATCCTATGAGTCTGTGACAAAAAGCAGCAAGATTTGTAAACAATCATATTTTTACTACAACTCATGGAAATTCAAATACAATATTTTAACTGCTCAGTAACCTGAGATAGAATAACAGAATCATTGAAACATTTAGGTTGGAAAGAGATGTCTAAGGTTATCAAGTCCATTAATCCAGCACTGCCAAGTCCACCAGAGCTGTTTTACCTTTTGGAAATCAATGAAAGAAAGATTTAGGATTAGATGAGGGACATCTGCTATCAGCTTCTCTCCAAGTACTCTGCAATATAAAGAAAGAGGAAGCAAGAAGAGAAACCTGTGCTGTTGTGCTGTCCCAAGTGTCACACACTATTGATTTACTTCCTTGAGGACCTGTAGGAAAACAAACCAAGACAAGTATGAACAAGCAAAGTCTATTTATAAACATATATAGCTTAGGCACAACGTTTGTAGGTATAGACCAATATTCCACCTCAATATGAAGTAGCTGTGCTGACAGCACGTTGGTGGGTGACAGATGACACTGGCAGCTGCTGTGACAGGGAAGGACTTTTGCCAGAGCTGTCAGTGGAGCTCAGAGCTGACAGCCAGCTCCAAGAGAGCCAGTCTGCCCTCGCCACCCCAGTGTAAGAGACACCCAGGGAAGGGTTTGACAAGCCCATGCTTCTCCACACGGGAAACACAAGCAGATATCCTGTCAGGGAATACACAGCATCTATAATTCACCCCACAGCTTAGGCCATTCAGAGTAAATGCAACTACAGTTTGCATATTAAATTTATAACGGGTCAATTTTTAAATTAAATTCATTTTAATTTAAACTGAGATTTTTCAAACCCTCAACCAAACCGCTACAGCCAGAAGCAAACCCCTCTCAGTATTCCATCTACTATCAGTAGTTAAAACTCCCTGAGTCACCTCTTTTCCTTAAACAAGTAACACAGGTAGTAAAAAGCAGAATATGATAAGATTTGAGATTTTTTGGACTGAGAGATGTCATTATGGTGAGATGAACAAGGCTGACAACAAGCTCTCACAAACTCTTGTCTTCCTGGTTCCAGTTTCTGAACCTGAGAAACTGCCAGAATACCCAAGAAAAACCTCTTCAGTTTTTACCAGAAACAGTTTAGGCAGGTTGAGATATAGCAAAAATGAATGGATCCCATTTCAGCAGGGTGACAAAATTATGTTGTCATGATATGATCTTAAAAAAATAAAAATTAAAAAATATTTAAAGTTTTAAAATCTCTACAGCTTTCAGAGGTGTTTTTATTTTTAGATTTTTGCTCCTGATATGCTACTCTTACCAATTTTTGTGGCTTTCTGTATAATTTTGAGCTTTGAAAATAACTCTGTTTAGTGACAGCTGCTATTCCTTCATTCTCATTTAACTTAAGGATCTAACAGAAGAATAAACTTCTCCCTTATAATGAGATTTAGAAAAGAAATCATAAAATCTTTCAGGAAATAAAATATATTTAGGGTATAACATTAGCAATAATGTTAATCTTGTCTAAAACAGCCTTACAACTCTGAGGCCTTGGACCAACCTGCAACCAAAAATGCAAATGTCTGGGTGATCTGTAACATGGATGTGACTAATTAGCTGCAATCCTCCTGCAGACCAGACAGAAGCAAAGATAATGAGAAGGTCAAGGAGGGTGGCTGAAGAACTGGTGTAACTTGAGTTGCCTCCACAGAGGCAGGGCCATTAGAGACTTTGAGGATGATATGTTCACAATAAATATTCCAGAGTCACCGAGAAAGAACAAGATTCCTGTCATTTTGACTGTTTTTCCATTCCCAAAGTATTAGAATAGTGACTTGCAGAAAAGCTATAAATCCTATCAACTCCTACTAGGGCTGCAAAGTCAAAGCCAAAATAGTCCAGCAGATATTTATACAGAAGTTGCCTACATTTATGCAAGTTCCCTGGTTTTAAATTCACAGGACAGGTGCCAAGGTTTGGTACAGTAACGTTCTCATTAATGAGCTCTCATTAATGAACATATTAAAGAAAAAAAAGTTTGACTGTTCCAAGTTACAAAAATAATGTAAAAAAATCTAGATTTTTTTCCTCATTTTTAGAGGTAGCCAATGTCTCTACAGGTTCCACTTACATCCTCTTTTGTGCCTCACAGAACCATTTGTAACATGGAGCTTATACAGTTACCTAAATCACAGAGGATTTCCAATGGTGACTAGAAAGAACGTGGCTCCAAAGTGATCTGGTAAAAAGAAAACAAAATAAATGTAAAATACTCCTCACAAAGGTAAGTAATAATTTCTGATGTGTGCAACAAACCCAGCACGTGCTAACATCTTGCCTGACTCAATACATTAGTAATACTTTATGGCTTAACATTAGGAATGTATTTAGGCAAACAGTTAATTGAGATTACAACCATATTTCCAAGTTATTCCAATCCTCACCCGCACAGGGTTCTCATTATATGCAGCTGAGTTCTTTCCAGAGGTTCCTTCTCTGAGGACTGTTATCAAATATTCATCACAAAGAGACTTAAACCTGCTCACCTGAGGAACACCAGCTCAGTCCATGTTGGATCATAACAAAGCACGGCTCCCAAGTAAACCTTGTATGGATAATTGATGAGAAGCACAAAAGGGGACTATCACCAGTTGTAGCAGAAACAATGAGAAGAGCAGCAACCATGGCATTCAACAGAAACTTGGATTTATCATGGCACCAGCTGTAAAGCACAGGCTAAAATAGATATCACACAGGCCAGTGGTACATCAACAACGAAACCAGCAGAATATGGTTTGTTTTAGCTGAAAGAGCCTGACAGCTGAAAATGGAACTTTTTGCCTGGCAGAACTTTTCATGCACAAGAAGACTGCTGGAGCATCTTCTAACAGCCAGGTTACAAAATTTTATAAAAGCAAAGGAACCAACTTAAACCAAGAAACACAAAGCAAAAGAAGAAAATAATCAACCATAAAACAAGCAATAAACACTGCAATTATGCCCAGACAGAAATCCTAACCTTAAAAAGTCTTTCATTATTGAAAATGGCAACTATTTTTAAAGAGTATCTGGAGAGGTTTTTAGTGCATGTCCATTGAAACCAAGAACTTGAAATTACTTTAAAAACCAGACTGACTTTTTTCCCCCTGAAAAATGCTGAGATGTCTGGTTTTGGGTTTTGAGAGTTTTTTGGGGTTTTTTTTGGGTTTTTTGTTTGTTTTTTAAAGTTTTTTGTTAGTTTTCTGTTATGGAAGTTATTTTTTTTCTTATTATTATTCATGTAATAAAAAATTATTTCATGTCCTTTTTTTTTTTTTAATAGAAAAATATAAAGCAACCAGGAACCTCATGGTTATGAGATTTTCATGTGATACTAAGGTTGAAGTCACTGCTGTGAATCAGCAAACACTGAAAAAGTGGCCCCTGCACTGCTGTGACAGACCCAACTGCTGGCTGGGTTGTTCCGCAATCCCCCACTATAAAATTATGAAAGGGATTTGTTTGTTGGTTGGTTTTTTTTTTTTTTAATGTAGAAAAAACCACCAAATATTCCCCAAAACAATGCCATGACTCTAGGGCCAGATCAATATCAGACAAATGCCTCAGCCTCTGGGCAAATTCACTCTGGATCTGTGAAACACTCGGATTATTTTTCACGGGAGCTTATTCCAACAAATATTCACACGTTACAAAAGAAATCTCTTCAAAATGAAAAAGCTCCAACATTTTGCCAGTTCTTAGCATTACTGAGCAAGAGGGCAGAGATATATGCAAATCAGTCATTAGAATAATCATGTCATAGACAATATACTAAACAAGTATATAATTTCCCTGACGATGGTTTGATGGTTACCTATTACTTTTTATGGAATGTTAAATGCAATGTCCTCCAATTAAACTATTTGCAAATATCTGCAAGGCTAATTATCTTTTTGATCATTAATCTGGCTTCCCTGCATGTTTATTTGTTGTCAGAGACAGTTATCTGAGATCAGCGTGTCAGTGTTTTTCAGATTTTTCCAGGCTTGTGGCTGTTTCCTGATGCCACATGACAGATCTGTAGCACTTTATGCTCTGATGTAGTAGGAGCATCCAGTTAAAACTTTGCAAACAGTGTGGATTTTGAAGGTCAAAGAAATCATAAAGATATTCACAATTTTATTAAGTCTTAAAAATATTTTGATTTCTCTTTAGCTTTGACTTCAGTGTTTGGACTTCAATTTATTTAGCATTCATGTTTTTAAACCACTGAACTGAAAATCATTCAAGGCTTTTGTGTGTGTATGAGACAAAGAATGGAGAAGAGATCATTCTTGGGGTTCAATACTGATTTGTAGAATTTAACATTGTTTTCCTCCTTCACATCTGCAAATCCTCATATTTTGTACAGATAAAGAACAAACATGATGAAAACAGGGAAAGCAGCTTCACTGACTTCTACAGTGTAGGTGATCATGGACAGATGAGACAACCTTGAGTCAGCTAAGTTGTGACAGAAAATCTTTAAATGTCTAAGAGGCAGGAAATTAATGAATTTTTGTTTTCCTCTGAGATTTTTGACACAAATACATCAAACCAAACTTGTCATTTCAAGCCAGCATTTCATTTGCAATCTTGATGAATTATGAGAGTCTATGCAATTGAGAAGAACATTGTGTATCAACTCAAAATTATTATTTAAAAACCTCCTCCTCAAACTCAAGCTATTGCATGTTTCACCTGAAATGACTTTCTGAAAATAAAATAAAAAAAAGAAACCAACCACCGAAAAATGTTAATAACCAGAAGGTGGAAGAATAGCGGAATTCTTTTTAACAAAAGGTGAATTATGGCTTTCAGCCAAAAAGCCTTGATTTCCACCCTTCCTGGGAAAACTGTAGGAGCTGCCATCTCACCAGTGATAGGAAGGTAAATGGAAAAAAGCTAGATTTATTTTTTCCCCCTGAGAAATGCTGGGATGTCTTTGCACAGCAAAAGGCCCCAGCAGATGATCTCCTACCACATCTTTCCAGAGACTTGTGACGTTCACCTTGAAACACAAAATGCTCCAAACTCAAATCTCTGTTCATATTGACCCAAAGGTAAAGATCAGTGGTGATAAACCATGGCATAAGAGTCACAACACAAAATCCAGTCCTGTGTGAGTGGGACAGCACCTCTCACATATTCAATTTATATGATTAGGGTCTGCCAGCTATATACAAACTAAAAGGTCACAGCTGTCTCCTTTTATAGATTCTTTTTTGTGCAAAATTTTAGGGATGAAAACTTTTTTGAGCACACCTGTGGTTTGATCTACAAGGTACCTGAAGAATTTTTTTTTAAATAGCACAAATATGTCACATAAATTGTGACACTTTTCAGAGGAGTTTCTTAAAGCACACTGTGAATTTGGTATTGAACAATTCCATATGTTTGCCTCCAATTGGTGGCTAATTACAGCTAGCTTTTTTAGCACCTTCTCCTCTGTTATGAACCTTTCAGAAAGTGACTGAAGAAAAAACCATGGCGTTCAGGAACCTGCATTTGTTAAATATGCAGGTTTTATGAACCACAAGGCAATGAACCACAACACTCAGGGAGTGTTTTAGCATCTTTTTCTCTTCTCACTAACAGCAATGCCAGTATGAGATCATCAGGCACAATACAATCTATCACCCCCTTACAGACTTCTGTGAATATCTAATTACATGGACTCTTCTATAACATAAAAAATACTCTTTTTAATGAAGTATGTTTCCAAAAAGTTTTATCAATAAATGATAAAATTAACATTACTCTTAATTTTAAAAGTATGTCACTTGATTTTATATTTCTTTTCAATGGGTTCCACAAATATTTTGATTTGTTCCTGTCAGATAAACTTTTTAAATTTATATTGTCTCTCTATAAGGTTTAGATAAATTCACAAATACTCTAATAGCATTAACATTTAAAAATTTATCATCAATGGCTAGAAAATGTTCTAGTGCTACTGACATATCACAAAACCGATAAAGTCGATTAATTAATCACTTTATTTTTGAAAATCATCAGGAATGGAATTTCCCTCCAGTGATAAATGTTTTTTAGTTCAAAACATCTTTTTTGCTGGTGGGAAATGTTCAAAATTCTGATGGCTTGAAAAAAAAAAATTAGCAGAAATTATAAAAACTACTCCGTTCCAACTTCAATTCCTCCAAAAAAGAGAAAACACTATGAAATCATAATACAGCATGTTTTGGAAAATTATACTTTACAACACACAACAAGGCAAAACTACGAAATATCCCTGCAACACTGGAATTGCATGTTTCAACAGGATCATTTCCTTCCCTGGCAGAATTATGGAGTACACAGCAGGAGCCAAATGCAGCATTACCTGTGATCACTGTAATGGGAAGTGTTGATAGAAGTTACAATTGTTCCTTCTACTCCAACCCTCTTCTACCCTTGTTAAAAAGTGTGACAAATGAGAAGCCCAGGCTTTCTGATGAGGAGGTAATGATGGCTACATGCAGATGAAAATTTATTATCCTACCTTTGGTTTTCCCTTAAACAGGAATCTTTAATGTATTCTTCCTCCTGAGCATCCCACTGCCACCTAATCTGTAGTCTTCACAGTCTAAACAAGCAGCTACTTTGTTAATATTAACAAGGCATTTCAATATTTATAATACATAGCAAGACCAAGGGGAAGTGAAATGATGGGCAGCTTTGCATTCAGATGCTAAATCTGAGTGATTGAGAAAGTACTTTACAAATGAGTGCAGATGCATGTCAAAGCAATCCAGAAGAGAGAGGCAGGAGGAATGTCTTTTGGCTATGCTACAGATCATTCTGCTTTCTAGATATGCTCAGGTCTGCTCTGGCTTCTGGTGAGAAGTGTTTTTCAATGGTACTTTTATTATACATATTGTATCATTTTAATTTCATGTTAGGACCTTGACAGGCAAGAATTTGTAGCATTTAACAGGTATTATCAACAAATGTCACTGGTCTGGAACTACACTTTCTGTTCAAATATTGAGAACTGGGAGTCAAAGCAGATCAAAACCCAATGCCAGCTTTCCTTACATAAACACAAGCAAGCAATCATCTACACTGTCACCTGATCACCCTGAAGTGTCTTACATTAATGAAATAAACTGATTTTTCAAGTTTCACAGTGGAAGCCCAGCTTTCCAAGGTCACCCCAATGACCCTGAACAAGTCTCACAAGACATGACAAGTATTTTGACCTGGAAGTAGATGGCTGAATTCCACTCACCAGACATGTGATGGGAACCATTCAGAATAACACAAACCCAACAAGATTCCTACACTGCACAGTGAAAATACTGAGGCAGCATGCTTTACTCACCATGTGCACGAAGTTCAGCCTCTTTCATCCAGGACTCCCTGCTCATTCTGACTCAAAGTCCATTTGTTGCATCCTGTGTGTCAGGCAGTTGGATTTAGCAGCCTCTCATCTGAGGAGTTATGACAACTGAGTCAGCTGTGTCCTCACCCTTTTTACTCTATGGAGAAAGGGAACAACAGGATAAGCTAGGCATCCCTCCTTCACAGCTGCTTGGAAATAAAATCCTTTGGCTATGTATTCCCTGTTTATGTTAAGTTTTGTCTTGCAAAGAAAGTCTTTGTTTCTCCTCTTAACTTTCTACATCACTAAAAAAAGATCCTCTCTTTGAGTTGGATCCCACCATAAGGGAAGCCCCTGTTTCCATCTCTTTATTTAATTTGTAATAATGTTACTTATTTAATGCGTGAAGAAAGTTTCTGCCCTGTCTTTTTTATTTTTCTTTCTTTTATTTTTTTAAAGACACAGGTACTTTCCCACCTAAGAAAAGACTTTCATATCTTCTTGGGTTGGTTGTTTGAGGAGGATGTAAATGTATCCCTTTTTCAGATAAATGGATTAATTCTTCTGCTCTAAAGAAATGGGTAGCACTTTCTCAGATTTTGAGTATGTATCTCCTTTGTTGAACACCTAATACAACTCTGGAACTGGATTTCTTTCTATTTTGAGAAAGACTTTATTACTTCAGGAAAAGGAAATTAATTGTGTTCAGTTTAGCATGATTTCCAGTTTTTAGCACAAAACTAATCACTACAAGAACAAAATGTGAAATGCACTGAATATGCAACAAATGGAAATTGAATTACATCTTCAGGGAGTATTTTGCAGGTACACAGCCAAACCACTGTGCCCAAACCTGCTGTTTTACTAGGACAAGTTTTATTTGTTTAAGTTTATTATTTGAAAGTTTTCATATGTATTATTTTAGAGTTACCACTTAAGCAACTCTAATTGTAGCACGTTTCTGAACCTCTTGCCCTTAGATCAGAGAGAACAAGCAGACCCTGACAAAAGCTCCTCTGCTCAAAGCTGTTCTGCTCCAGAGGACACAAATCCACATTCAGGGAATCCTGAACTTGAGCTGGTAGGATCAATATTTCAGTCTGTATCAACTGTGCCTACAGAGATTTGAAACCAAAGCTTCCTCACATCCTTGCAGTCAGACACTGGGGAAAGGAGCTTATTCCACTGTGCAGGCATGCCTCTTGTCTCACAGATTTTTTGGGATTTTTATTTTCTTTTTTGTCCTTCAGCTGTTTTGCCAAAGACATTTCATCACCAAACCTGCTTGTACATTTTTACTTACTGTCATTTCCTTCTTTGCTGCTGTGCTATGCGAAGGTCCTAATTATCAATCAGTTTCTGCTATTCCACTGTAGGAAGCATAACCACTTGCAATACCTTGGTGACTGTTCTAAGCTCATTTTGGACATGCAAAAATTATTTTTTAGTTTTAAAATTATGTCAGACACATAAAACAGTTAACCTGAGGAGAAAGTGGTTAGCTCAGAAATGGCAATAGGCTGCAGATATTCCTAAATAACTGGTTTAAATCTAGTGAAACTAGATTAAAGCTAACACCCATGTGAAGGCTGTTATAACCAAAACATTACTTGCCCCAACATCCAACTATTTCTCTTCACTCCTGCCCCATGTACCCATACCTGTGGGCATCCTGCACTAGTTATTTCACTCTGTTTCACTCCTTGTCAGGTGGATATTTTCTGCTTGTCCTACAAGAGTTCAGAGGGTGGTAGCAGGAGGTGTCAAAGTCTGCACATGGTGTAGACCAATTTCTCAATGTGGAAAGTGAGACAACCACAGCTTAGCATTTTTCCTCCCAAGGCTCACAGAAAAGCTGCTTCCCCTGTGCCACCACATGTTAAAATGTCAAACTTGACCTGACAAGAAGAGCAGATTGCCCACAATAAATTAGGAAGTGCTGCTGCCAGTGGGAGAGTAATGACTAGAAAACATTGCCGCAGCAGGGCAACATGCTGGACTAGGGTTAGAGTAAAATATCCTGTAACAATCCATGAGTCCTTTTTCCTGGCAGTTAAGAGACAAATGACCAAAATTTGACACTGGAGCAACAGTTTCTGAAGAAGTTAAACATTTATCAGTCTTGGTTGGAGTTTAAAATAAGAAAGGAACAAGCATTTGAGGGTTGCAATGCTGGATAATTGCTTGATAAATTATGTGAATAAAAAAAATCTACCCTCTAACTCTTGCTCTCTTTCACTGCCTATTCATAAAATGGACAGAGCAGCACTGGTATGATGAAGAATGAGATTTTGCACTAGAGCTATTTTTAACATAGCTTTGGTGTAGACAAACATCTTCAGCTTCAAAACTACCATTTTGCTTTCTTTCACAAACAGCAGATCAAGAGGAATTGCATTTAACAATGCTTATTTGTATTGCAAAATGAGGCTTTTATTACTTCCAGTAAAATAAACTGAATCAGCTATTCTGCAAAATTTTCTGTAGCGCATTTATTTTTTTTCTAAAGAGAGGGATAATCAAATCTCATTTCAAAAAACCCATCCATGTACTGTAAATCCAAACTTGTTTGAGAGAGAAGTTAAAGGTCATTTCTCAGTAATTGTTTAGGGAAGGATGAGAATTATGTTAAAAAGCCTAGTTTGCTGTTTTCCTGAAAATGTTGTTTTCAGCTCCAAGCATCATTTTGAACGAACTGCCTTGTCATTGGCACAGAAGATAATTATCCCAGTCCCACCCAAAGAACTGAGCTTGAGCCAGCAGGGACAGCTGAGCTCAAAATTAAACAAATGCTGTGTTGAAACTGAAGATATTGTACCATGCTTCCAGTAAGATCTTATTGAGTTTTTTAACCACTTTTAGACATTCCAGAGGGTGTCATGTGCCACTGACTTACTAGCAGTGTGTAGGAAGGGCAAAACACTCTTAGCCAGTGAACAGATGAACAAGACTTTAACATGAGTCCCATTCAGAGGGGACAACTGAATGTATTACCTATAATCAATATCTTCTGTGTGCCATCAGAACATGTCAAGCCTGCAAATCATCCAGATGATGCCTTTTTAAGAAAGCTCATGGTCAAGAGTAACAAGTGAATTACAGTAAAAATACAGCACTAAACAAAACACCATAAAACAAAATATTGTGTCATTATGTAACATTATGGAAGGTTTTGTCCTGGCCTCATGCAATGTCAGAACTGAGTGGATACAGGAGCAGAAAAAAACACTATGTCCAATCCTAATGACTGCCTAGACTGATCCCAGTTTTAAAAGAAGTGATTTTTCTTTTAATTTTTTTTTTTTAGCTAACTCATTGTCAAGATAGCATCCTTTATTAAAGAATAATTTAGAATTGAGTCATTGAGAGATTTAATTTAGAAACTCATCAAAAGTCAAGCCCAAACATGAAAACTAGATTCACACATCCAACACTTAGCATTTGCAGAGACAACATCATTTCTTTTCCATTAAAGTTAATTATTTGTATGCAAGAAGTCTTTTCAAAGCTCAAAGGAAGTATTAAAGCCAGTAATCAACATGTCCTTGAAATTTATCTTTTAGACAGTCAACTGCAGACAAACAACATATGCTTATGCCATACAAATTCAGAGAGAGTCTCTCAAGTCCCAACACACTGGAGATACTGGAAGATGCACAGATTTTATTCACTGAACTGTACCTTTCAGTTACTCACATATCCTAGAAGATTGCATGTAATTTAAAGTATACTGTTGCCCAGTCAGCATGGTGGGAAAGAATGTTTAATATTCAGGCTATTTGACATGATCAGAGAGGCTGCAAGAGTGGTTCCTGCAATAGATATGAAAGGCCATTTGTACTTTGAATTTGACAACTATTTCATTAAAACACGAGATAAAATTCAAATTTTAGGCATGTTAAATGATTGATTTGTGAAGGCCCTACCCAGGAAGTAAAGGAAGAAACTTTTAACCAAGTTAAGGCTCAAGAGCTGGTATTAAAGAGCTGCCTTACAAAACTCAAGCAGACAAAAACACACCTAAGTTGGACACCCACAGGAACAAACAGACTTGCAAAGTCTGCTATTTCTAGGTACTACAAAACGTGAAAAGCAGAATAAGGAAGTTTTTAAAATATGTGAAAGGCAGTCAAAAGGGTAAATTACTGCAGGAGGCTCAAAATTGATTAAAACCATATCAGAGGCATAAGCAATAAGGTACAGCAATTCTAAAAAAAAATTATGAAGTTGATAAAATCTAGTTAAATATCAAAGTAGGAGAAGATAGTAAAAATCCATAAGTCTGCTTTCAAATAGTGTGCAAATGAGAAAGACAGAAAGGTTCTTTAGCAAGTTTTAGCAGGCCAAACAAGAGCTAGAGAAACAGCTTTCAAAGAACTAAAACCAGATAATACAGACTGAAATATTTCTAAATTTTCAAGCACGTAAAAAGAAAGATGCCAGCAAAAAGACCACAGAAAAAGTAGAACATTTAGGCTTAACAGGAGAATGCAAAGTATGCAAAGATAATGCTAAAGCTTATTATTTTTTAATCTATATATCCACTTAGGTGACTGTTCTGAATAATCTTCCTTTGCAAGGTAAGTATCACTGATCCAGGCCAAGTTGAAATACTGGTAGAAGAATTTATTAATTTGACAAAATGATTTTTTGGTAACAGATGACATAAAATTCAGAGGGAAATCAAGGGTTAAAGAGCTGATCTCTTGCTCATAAGAAAGAACCGAATTATTGAACTTTGGAATAAAATGCATCATGAAGGTTCAATACTCCTACAGAGAAATATTTCCTTCCAAATTATGGGGGTCTTCTGAAGAAATGATCAACTACAGTGACAAATCAGATTTGCATCTCATCCCCTTGGAATGCCAAAAGGTGTCTCACAAGCTCAAAGCCAAACTCTTCTAGGCACAGGAGGATGGCAAATGTCCTCACACAGCTGGATAACAGAAACTTGAAGGAAAGTGAGTAGATTTTACAGAGTCAGAAGTGTCAAGTGGGGAGTTTTGAGTTATACCTATAAACTAACACAAAAACCTGGATGAACAATGAAGGATGTAGTGTGCTGATGATCCTGATATATTCACAGTAGCACAAACAATGACTTCTTTCAACAAACAGATAAACTCAGAAGATTCTGTTTTATGTAAACAAAATTCATAACAGATAAATAAAAAGTTATTTGTGTATGAAAAAAGAAAAAAATCAACTCTACAAATACATTTAAAAGCTCTGCCCTATCAGCTGCATCAATAAAATGATCAATGGAAATTAAAAAAAAAAAAGAAGTTTGTGAATGATTAGGAAAGAAAGAGAAAATAAGTCAGATGTCATTATGATTGCGTAGAAAACTATGCTGTTCTTTCCTGTTAAATGCTCCAAGTTCTCACATCAAAAATGGCACACTGGAAATGTGAGTTTTTACAGGAGAATGGTGCTGATTATCAAGGTAAGAAATGTTTCTGTGCAAGAAGTGACCAAACAGCCAAGGACCCTTCATCCTGAAAAAGGTATGGCAGGGTGAGGGGTACATGGCACAAATGCACACAGCCATGAGCAGAGCATGCACAGCAAGGAATGACCTTGCTCTCACCCCAGGAAGAGCTTTACTGCATAAAAACTGGTGTACAGTTAAAGGAAAAGGGAAATCCTTTGAAAGTGATAAAATGCAATGTGTTGCTACTCTCTAGGAAAGCCTCTGACCAGAGGCCATGGGATTTTGGGACAGCATTCCAGGAAATGCCATGACACTTTTGCCCTGTTCTGGAGATCCACTGCTGGCCTGTGTCAGACATGGTCTGAACTAATCTGGTCTCTCTCATGTCACTCATAAAACAGAGACCATTCACTACTTCCAAACTGAGTGCAATCTTTGACTGCAGCCCCCATGAGTGCAGGTTTTCTTCTTTGCACATTTAATGCACTCAGAGAAAAGGCAGCACCAGGTATATTTGACTAAATACATAATAAATTACTGGAACAATATTTCATGTCAGTTTGCACAACGAGCAAAAAGGCATTTAATAAAAATCACTTTCTTTTCTTCCTAATCATTCAGGTATTGCCCAATCACTTCAGAAGAGTTGATAGCATCAGGCAGATTTCCAGCTGTGCCTTATCTGTAACCAGGAAATAATGTGTAAGCTTGCTCATGGAATAATGAACAAGCAATTAATAGAATCAGGACAGTTTCCAAATGGATCCTGTCTCTCTCCACACATCAGTGGTGCACTTAAAAAAAATCTGTAGCTGTTTTCATCTCACCTCCAGTTTCTCCAGGACTAACACTGGTTCAGAATTGCTGTGCTCCTGGGAAGGTGAGGTGAGCTCCCAAAATAATGGGAGCTGATAAAATTCACAGTAAATAGGAACGTTCAGGCTATCCACTCTGTAACATCTGCATAACACTGTTCTGTACTTGTGAACAAAACTCTTAACAGATGTTCCCATATATATTAATTCCTCTGTAAAGGCAGTTAAAGCTGCTTAGAAAGGCTATCATAATCCACTAGCCATAAGGGAAAATGGAAAAATAAAAGTTTTAATAGATGGTACATAAGGTACTCTTCAATGTATCAGCTAAAAAAAAAAAAATCCTAAGAATCTTTTATTAGATTTTTTTAAAATAGGAATTATCATGCAGTAATGGTAAAAATGACCAAAGAAATTAAAGGTAATTATTTTAAGTATTATGCAACGATATTTCTACAGCTGGAAAAGATACATCACAATAAATGAAGAAAGCACACAACCCTGGGAACTCTCAGTAACTTAGAAGCTAACTCAATCATCTCTGATTTCTTCCTCTCAATTGTACAATTCTATTCTGTAAATCTCAGAATTTAGGAAGAAAATGGACCAAAAAAGAAGCATTTAAAAGAGCTCTCTCTTAGAAATATCAAACTTTCTCTTCAATATGAAATCCTGGAAGGGTGAGGAACAAAAGAACTAATTTAGCCAGGAGACTATCACTTACCTTGGGGTAAAACTTCTGATTCTGGCTGTTCTCATGGGATTTAGGAGCAGTGCTGGAGGTCTCAGAGAAGGAAAAAACCAGGATCACTGTATGAATTAATTCTGAAAACATTGGTGTTTTTTCTCTAATTTCATCATAGCTCATTGCTGTTGCACTTTATGCTTTCACAACATTTTAGTTGATTTGACCCTTTTGACACCACGGCACATTGCAATAAAAAAAGAGATGCACTTCTTGGGGAGGAAATGGCAAAGCTGTGGCAGCTTCACACACTGTTTGCTGAAACAGAGTTGATGAAACATTCTGTTTGTTGTTTGGTAGCTTAGCTACTTCATCAGGCATTCTGCTTATTTCCCCTCATTACTGGAATTATGCCTTTCAGCTACAGAGACCAAGAACATTAATATATGATTTAGGCAACAAGAATATTAAAAGTGTGTGTGAATGAAATACTGACTAGGCTAAAAAGAAAATGGGACAACGCTGAGCATCCTCATTTTCTTGGCACATCACACAGATCTTACACACTGTTTTAAGGATACATGTTCAAATCAAAGAATAAGGCCCTTTTGTTGTTTTGTTTTTTTTTTTTTTTATATTAGCAGAAGCTCTTCATAGCCTTTCCACCTGGAAAACAAGGAAATAAATGAAAATTATGCATTTTTCAGTTTCCTGAATGATAGAAAGAATAACATTTTATTTCACAATTCCTTGATCTTTAGTTTCTGTCACACACACACACACTAGTTTAACCATTACATTTTGGGGCTTTTTTCTGACTTGCTGACTGCAACACCCCTGAACCTAAAGGAAAACAAATGGTTACCCCACACACACATTCTAAAAGCAAAAAACACATTTAAAGCACCTGGGAGTCTCATTCCATGATGAACACAAAGAAGACCTTATGTCTGAATAGAAAGGTACATAAAGATTGTCAATAAAGGGTTGAACTGCAAGAATAAGAAAACCTAAGCTGACTTTAACCTTTCATTTTAAGCAATCTGATAAAAATATGGTTGACTTTTCAAGTTGAACACCAAAGCGTTTTTTAAAGCTCTGAATGGATAGTTTAAATTTCTTCTGAATATTTTTCTTTTTAATTTCTTAAAGATGAAAAGTAAATTAAATGATTTCTGTCTCATTGACTTTACAAATTTATGTTAAGAAACCAGTTCCAACACTGCCAAGTAATAACTTCGAAAATTCCTAAGCATTCACATTTTCAAAGCATGGATTAGTAAAATGAATCAGAATTGTCATCACAGCTCCTACTAAAGGTAACGCTAAACAAAACTCCCACATACCTTAATGAGATAAAATTAGGTCAATGCTGAGAGTTTCCATCCCTGTGAAGTGAAAAAGCACAACACCACCAATGTTTTTGCCATAAATCCAAAGCTGATAAAAAGGATCTGCCATGCTTTTCCTGGTATGTTCAGGCATTGAAAAAAGAACACGGTTGGGCCAAGGAATACATCACCTCTTCCATAAACAGCAGGGAACAATTGTGGAATGATGATGCCCCAAGGAAAGCACAGATCCTCCTGCCATTTCAGACCTTGATGAAAGAAAAAGGTACAAGTCTGGCAAAGTGACAGAATAGATAAGAACACTTAGATTTTAAGGATTTTTGTCAGCTATTCCATGTGTGCAGTTATGATCAGATATACAGATGGAGAACACAATGCCAAAACTTGGTGAGTGCAGATGAGTTTTATTAGGGTTAAAAAATGGAGTTGACCTGGCAAGTACACAATTTTACAAGAGCATCAGTTTTACGGTTTAATGCATTTCTGTTGCACCCAGGAGGCTGTCCTTGCCCTAAATAGCAGGCTCCAACAAATACTTTTTATATATATGTGCAAA
This sequence comes from Alaudala cheleensis, assembly GCA_013398995.1. Taxonomy (NCBI): domain Eukaryota; kingdom Metazoa; phylum Chordata; class Aves; order Passeriformes; family Alaudidae; genus Alaudala; species Alaudala cheleensis. The sequence goes on along the minus strand of VWYE01022102.1, from coordinate 214,230 downwards.
CACATGTGCCTGTATGCATTAATATGTAAATTATTTCTTTTTTTTTCTTCTAAATAATAATAGCATTTTCTCTAGCTACTGCTAACTCTGAATTTCTTACATGCCTCATGTTAGGAATTTGCCTGGAAAACGGATTTAGAAAATGTAAATCTTGAAGCTTTGTATCTCTTTAAGAAACAGCATGAACAAAGCTGTGATAGAGATGGACAAAGAGATGGAAAACAGTGCTACAGAAAACAGAGAGGAAGTTGTGGGTGAGGAAATAGAGCATAAATCAGGATAGGAGGGTGTATCATGGCTGTGAATGACCTTAAAAATAAGGAAAAGTGGTTTGAATTGAAATTGCTATGAATTGGAAGTCAAAACATGAATTTGAGGGATGCAGATATTATTGAAGAGGTGATAAAAGTAAACAAGATTAGAACTGAAAGTTGTAGTACTGTGGTTTTGATTGACAGGTAAGGATGGTGCTATTCAATCACAATGAGAAAAAAATATGGAATTTGGAAGAGTACAAGAGAAAATTAAATTCTGGATGGATAGACAGACTTTAGGAAACCAGATGCTATTGAGGTTATGGGGCAGGGGGGGAAAAGCCTGAAAGGATGAGGATAAATTGATTCTGGAAATATAATTTTCAGATTACCACATAGCTTGGGAATGTATCCAGTAATCAGACTTAGTGTTACAAAGATAGATTGCTCAAGTAAGTCTTACTGTGTTGTTGTATCTTCTGTGATTTTCTGGGAAGCAGAAGAAGTCTGAAATTTATCCCAGAATAAATAGCCTTCTTTCAAATTGCACCTGGATATCCTGAGAAACAAAGCTTATTCACAGGCTTGCTGCCTACCTTCCCTCTGAAAACCTTTCCAATAAATCACCTAAATCCAACTGTGTAAGTCTGGTTGCATCAGAAACATTAGGTCTGAGAAAAATCAGCTTCTGAGTAGGAAAAAAAAAAAAGATTAAATTTGTATCCCTGCAGAATGAGCAACTGTTTGAGTTCTCATTCATCAGCTGGTCAACCAAACAGCCATACATATTCATTTCAATAAATTAGCTTAGTAGCAGCCTGGAAGAAGTCACAAAGTCCTTTTCTATCCATCTGGGGATTCGAGTACCTGAGAAGGTCAAGGTACAGTGGAAGAACATAGGGAGTAGAGGGGGAAAAAAAGAAAAGGAGCAGAAAAAAACACACCTATTAGATATACACACTTAGAAACACAGAAACATGGGTTGCAGTGCTCTTTACAACAACTTCCTTTAGGAGATTATCCCTTTGAGCTGTGAATAAAAGAGAAAACAAAGAAAAATATCTGTTACTCTCTTTCTGACCTGTTTTTCATTCTCTGATGTTGATGACTTAAATCAATTACAGATACATCAGAGTTCAGGTTTACTCACTCCGCATCCAGCACATTTGTATTGTGCACTTCTCCTGCTTAAATTTTCCCTTTGCCTTGAATGCTTCATGAACTGCTTGAGACAAGATTCCAGTCTAGATACTTAAGGTAGGTGTAGACTAAAAAATTCCAGACCCCTCATGCTCACCTGTGTAGAAAGCAGGTCAAGTCCCACCATCATCATTCCCCCAACACCCCACTGCTGTTCTTTTGTCACCTGTTCATGTAGCCTGGTACTAGTCAATAGTTCTTAGACATAAATGAAGGGAAATCTTAGAAGCTAAGAAAGGGATGAGCTTGTACTGACAAAATACCCAGATGTGCTGATTAAAGTCTTCTGTAATAGACCCCTGTAAAGTTCAGCAACCCAACTGGTAAAGCAAATTTTGGCAAACATTACATTGTACAGAGACTAAAAGAGCTTCAAGTTCCTGTTTCTGAAAGAGGAACTGCAAAATCCATACAACTCGACCTAACTGGTTTTTAATTTTTTTTTAATATGTAAAATACAATCTTTATGACAAATTGAGTTTTAATTTACTTGTAACATTAATCGATGTTGCCTGGTAACAGTTTACACACAAAATATGCACAGTATCACGCATTGGTATGCCCAATGCTCAGTACATACATTATTCAGTGACTAGGAGCAAAATCCACTGCAGAGTAATGAATCAACAATCCAAAGATGAGGAATCAATGCAGTTAAAATGACTGAACACATACTTAATGATATTCTCATGATCCAGATCTGGTATTTGGAGGAACAGAAAAATTCTATAAATTCCTTGATGAAGTTTAAGACATTTGCAGGTCAATAAATGGTGAGTGCCCTTCCACTTCAGCTTAGCAAATACTTGTTTCTAGTTAGAAACACAGATTGGCATTGTGGAATGAACTTTGTTTCAGTTCAGCAGCTGCATATATACACTAAAACAAGCATTCTGCACCCTCACTGATTTTACCGAGACTTGGCAAAATAAGCTCTGATTTATATTTAGATTCTAATGAGGGTAACCAGATATTGTTATTGCTGTGGCTGCAGTGCACAAAGACATTCTTTGGGGTTCCCAAAATCCCCTCCCATACTGTCAACTAACACAGCACTCAACTTGCTGGTTTTTTCCCTTGCTGGTGGGGAAAGTGTTTATTGGTAGAAAAATGGTAGTGAAGATAAGGCTGGAATTCTTTTAGCCCTCATGTATTACACATTTTTGGAGGTGTTATAAGGGGGTGGGATTAACATTTGCATCACTGCAGGTTTAAGGAATCAGATAAAATCTATACAGGATTTATGACACCTCTTGGGCTTCCCAGCTATATTTGTTTTTTAATTGCAGATATGTCCTGTATCAACCTCGAAAGACTAAAGTAAATTTATTTCCTATTCTAGGTAAGGGATCTGCATCAACAATCTTCCTCCATTTTCTAGCAATTTACTTCCTCAATATTTATTTTACCCCTGTTTTACTCTTTCAAGAAGGCTGTAGAACAAGTCTGTTTCCTCTACGCAGTCACTTCTCAAGAATACAATTCACAATTTTGGTGTTCATCTGTCAGTGGATGAAGCCTGCAGCTCCCATCCTAAGTTAACTCTGCAGCCATTCTTAAATCCAACTAATTCTGAAACATATTCCCAGCCATTAAACAGGAGCTGAAGAAAGAAATCCTGTATAGCCATATCATGCTATAAACACAGACTAGAGGGCTGGGATTTTGGAAAGCTTTTAGTGGTTTCTAAAACATAGAAAACAAATCAGTTTTCACAGGTTACATCTTCTTGGTTCTGACTTTAATGAGATGGTGATGATGATGTGATGATGCACCGTGAAATGGTTTCATAGTTTCTGGCGGACACCTAGATTTGCAAGGGCGTGGGCTAAGATTCAGTTAGTGTCAGCTGCAGTTGATAATAGTGAAAATGTAAATGCTAGCAGTTCTGAGCAAGATGTGGTGCCTTGCCATAAAAGCTGGTGCCTTGGTATACATCTGAAGTTATGTGGAACTATCACCAAACTAAAACTCAGTGCTCCTTTCCCTTCCCTGCTGCGCTGCTCTCTCCATCCATGTGATGCAGCAGTCCCACCTCACTCTGGTGCCCTCTTGTGCTAAACAGGGTAAAACGTGATGCCTGAAACCCAAATTCAGAGGCTCAGGGTCTGGTGCAATCAAATCCTTGCTCCAGGAGAACAGCTGACAGAGCTTCACCTTGCCCCGGGGGTGTACAGGATGGCAAAAGAACCTTGTCTATAAAACAGTTTAATTGTTCTGAAATATTTGTTGTTATGTTGTTAAATATTTCATTATTGTAGCAAAACTGAAGTAATTTTGTTAAAATTTTAATGGATTTCTTGTTTTGCCTGCCCTGGCCAGCCATTCACAGTTATTTAAATCTACCATTCATGATATGAAAATGGCTGTTAAAATTTTTATCTGGAGTGCAGAATTTTGCCACTCAGTGTTTTTTCGATTGTTTATTGTAGTCTGTGCTGCAATAATATATTCTAGTGTTATGAAGACCAAAGGACTCATTGAGTACTATAACCAAGCTTATGTTATACCATGTTACACAAATACTTAATTTACTGAATTAGTCCCCAGAGTTATCCAACTTTTCAGCTTCAAGATTCCATCTATGGTACACAAAGCATTGCAGCCAGAACCCATCTCACGTTGTTGTTACTGTGGATTTGTATCCTCCTCCTTGTACACTGTATAAACTTAATGCAAGATCTCTCAGTTACAAACAGCAGTCCAAACATGAGTCTTTTGAGGTAAAGAATCTGTGTTTTGGTCTCTAAGAGAATTTAGTTGTAAGGATTCACTGATGTTACAGAATGAGACCAAGAGCAGAATTTGTCCTCTTGTCTAAGAACTTTTAAAAGCTGAAACTCTTTGTGATTTTAATCAAAGAGCAAAAGTATTAATGAAAGTCTTACCCATTTTATTTTTTGTAAGGATCTTGGGCTTTAAGTCTTAAGTGTCTGAAACTACAAAAGCTTCATGGAAATTAAACTACTGTGAAAAAAACATGATGACAAGGGCTGTCCTTGGAGTTTGGATGGTTTGGGGTTTTTTTCCTCCCTTGCCCCAAAGACCTGTCTACTGATTAAGAGCTTTCTGAATATTTAACAGTTTAATCTTGGCTTATAAGGGGAAAATTAGTAGTTGACTCCAAGAGTCAGCTTCCACATTCAGTTATATCTGTTAGCCCAAGTTTAAGTCAGAGATTGTTCATAACCCATCTAAAACTAAAAATAAGTTGGACTCATACAAGGGGGTTCAAAGAATGGTTATAGCACTCAGAGAGGACAGGATTTAGGAAACAATTTAGAAAAAGTTAATTAAAAAGAATAAAAAGCTAAGTGGACTTACTCATTATCTGAATAAAACTCTATACTGGGAGATACCTCTACATCCTTCTATCTCTGCACTCAAATCCAGGAATCACCCAGAAACCCCTACCCATTCCTTTTTTAAAGGGCTGCATTATTGCAATTATGACAAAATAAAACCACAGACTTAAATCCATCAGGAAGTGCAAATAGTTAATTACTATACTGCATGACCAACAGGCCCTTTTTGGGAAGGGATGGGAAGTGAAGAAAAAGAGAAATGGAGGAATTATGTTTGTTTGCCCAATTCATTAATGCTGTTCCCCAAAGGCACTTTCTACTTTTTAATTGCAATTACAGACACACCTATGCTGGCATGTCCTACAACCATTACTTTCAGTGTTTCCAAATTTTCCTTGTCTGTGAATTTCTACTTTTTATGAAGACAGTATGACATAGGAGCTTCAAGTTGGATTGTTCCATGGAGACAAGGGTTTAGACTTCAAATAGAAACCTTGTTTTAGTCTTAACTGATGAAAATCATATGGCTGCCTGAGGGTTTTTGTAAGGAATCCCTATCTGTTACAATTTAAAAGTTTAAAACCCAAGTGCATCAATCCTTATTCTCAATAAAATGGCAATGGGCAGCTGAAAAGATCTCACAGAGTAGCACCTATATATTTTTTAACACATTTATATTACATACATTGTGGTGAAAATCACATCCAAACACCAAACAGCAACTTCAGAGGCTGAGAAATATCCTACAATTCCTATTGCCATAGCCACTAAGAAGCAGCCTTGGGGGATGATTGTGAAAAGAAATATTTACACTAGTAAGGACTGATGTCTACATTAGCAGGTAGAAAAGACAAAAAGGGTAAAATTCATTTTTTTAAGATTAATTTTATTGTACCCCCTATTTTTCACCTGCTCTTTCCAATGACAACTAACCACGCTGGCCTATCCTGGATAAACTCCACCTTGTGAAACTGGGCCCTCAGAACAAAACGACTTGTTTTCTGAAAACTGACAATGTTTTTCACATAAAACACTACTTCCTGGTAGCAAGATATGTTTGTAAATACTTCTAATAGTTAATTTGTTTTAAAAAAACAGAGATGAGTAAGTGGTTTCATGTCTCTCGTTTCAAAAATAACCAGTGTCACAGATGCTAAAGCTTTTTTTTCTTTCCTCTCTCATCCTTTCACTTTCGTGTTCACTACAGCAGTGACAGATACACATAGGGATGATTTGTAATTAAATTAAAATCAGCAACAAAAGGTGTGCAAAATGCATTTACTCCAAAACAATAAACAAGCACATGATTAATTGCTTGCAATATGCCTACCTTTGATGTGTGAAAATGAAGATGATGCAGCACCTGATCACCTTCTAATCAATTCAAGATCTACATGGTAGAAAAGCACATCATTTACTGCCAATTAGGCAGATTCCATGAAAGAATGTCCAAGACCTGTGGTGGAAAGACACCTGTGGTGGAAAGACACCAGAAAAGAAAAAAAAAAATTATAACCATTAGTTCTCCCCCTTTTACTACAATGACTTAGACTAATTTCCATAGAAGGAAAATATCCCCCAAATGGTTATAATTCAAACGATGTGGTAGAGCAAAATGTAGAATTCATAACTACTCAATTCTATGCACCCTGATAACAGAGAAATATAATCACCATTGGCGCAGTATATTTTCTCATGATTTGCCATGATTTTCCTATGTATTCACAGAGTTACACAAACCACAAAGAAACAAAATATAGAAGACCCCCTGAGCAGTAATTTCACTGACATTGTGTTTTGAATCTCTGAGCACTTTCTTGAATTGCACTGTAGCACAGGAAGACTTATTAAATTCACCAAGCATACAATTATGTGCACAACTAAAATAAAGATGAAAAGATGTGGTAATAACAAATACCATTCCTCCTGTGTGAAAAATTCTATTACTCTGCTGTAAGTTCAAAAGTGTAAGAGTTCACCCCACTTACTTTCCATGGGTATCTGTAATATTTGCAGAGGAAACTGGGATTACTGTTGGTTTTCTTTGTTTTACTGGAGAAGCAGTTCCAATTCAGTAGTGAGTGATGATAACAGAGATCATCTGAATTTTATGGTATTCTTCTAAAATGTGTTGCTGTCAAAGCAATGATTTACACTGTATTTCAGCAAGGTTGCAAGTCAAAAATCTATAGTCAATAGATTTGGGAAAATACTTTCTTTTTCCCCACACAAACCTTGTAGATATGACTGGAATGCCAGAAACTTGAGATTTTGAGATGTGAACAACTGAATGTGATGCAATGTAACAGTGCAATTTGCAGCAAATTGAACAAACTGGGTTTTCTAAATATAATATTTATACCCCATCCCCACACGCATCTATACTCTCTCTTTACATCTCCCACACAGATGTCACCCTTCTGTAACTGAATGAAGACAATAAAGAAGAAAGGGGAAGTCAAGGCACTAGATTCCAATTTTTTTTCCTTCTAAAAACTGTGGGGTATTAAGAGTTTAATAGTGAAAAGATCAGTGCACAAATATTCATATAATAGGATTCCACCTTCAAGCCTGCATAATGTCACATGATTCAGGAATTATCTGTATTAGTAGCTCTTCACAAATTCAGGAAAAAAGCACATTTGTATAAACAGATCTAATATTAAAAAAGCTGACTAGCTAACAAAAAAAAGCCATCAAATTTTTGCTAAATATGAAAATATTGAAGATATGAAGACTAGCAAAAGTAGAGATCCTTTCATTCCTAAGCAGAACACGAAAGCTCAGTGCAATGCAGGGAGATAACTTACATTGTGACTACAGGCTAAAATCTGCTTAGCTCCTTGGAGATTGGTTGCATTCTTTTCCTATCAGATGACCACTCGAGTTTCACAGAATGCTCTACAGCTCTTTTTTTTCACAATAGGGAGCGTTCTGCCCAAGCCCTGGCAAGTTGTCATTGATTGTTTCAAATGCTCTGCATTCAGCTATTCACGGAATGATTCACTGGCTTTTCAAACCGTAAGCCAGCCTAGTGTGTCAAATATGCTTCTGAAGATAAAGGCATTTGTAAATGTAAAGGCATCTGTAAATGCAAAAGGTGTTTAACTATGTATGCAGCCTTCACAAAGCACAGGCAGCAAGCGTGAGACTGCTCCCGGTGAGAAAGAAAATAATTCAGCATCACTTCTCCTCTTTCTGAATTCAGATTGCAAAATAAAGATTTAGCAGGCTCCCACATAATGAAGTTAGGAATTTTAGCAATGCATCAGCGCTGGCCTACCACTATTCCTCTATTTTCTGCACCACAGAAATGTTAGCACTGTGTCTCCCAAGGAGCTGTGATCCCTTTACAGTGTGAAAAGGGTATAAATACAGGGGCTGGGAGGCCTCAGTGGGCAAACCTACTGGCAACAAAACAAAACACTCTGGCATATATTTACAGACCCAAAATCCTGGCTTGCATTTGAATTAATTTACTCAGAAAAAAGGAAAAGAACCAAAGGTTTGAGCAGAAGAAAAGGACAGAGAGATCCTAACATTTCAGTATTTAGTTACTCCCTAAAATTTCTCTTAAATCATGATTCCACTGTCTTCTCACTTCTTATATTTTCAGGTCTCTTACCCACAACTCTATTTCTTTTAGAAAGGGAGAAGGAAAAGCACAAAATTGGGAAGGTTACAAAAGACCTCTAAGGTTATTGAGACACCAATTAACCCAGAACCACTGTGTTCACCAGCAAACTAAGTGCCACATCCACACACTTTTTGAACACTTCCAGAAATGGTGATTCCACCTCTTACATCAGAACTTGTTCCAACAACTGACAACCGTTTCAGTGAGGAATTTTTCCCTAATATCCAGTGTAAGTCTTCCCTGGTGGAACTTGAGGCCATTTCCTCTCATCCTGTCACTCATTACCCAGAAGACTGATCCCCACCTCTCTATAATTACAGAATTATTTAGGTTTGAAAAGACTTTTAAGACCATCAAGTTCAACCATTAATCCAACACTGCAAGTCCATCACTAAACCATGTTCCTCACTTCCACATCTACTGCCTTTTAAATAAACCCACAGCTGGTGACTCCACCACAGTCCTGGGCAGCCTCTTCCAGTACTTCACAATCCTTTTGGTGAAGAATGTTTTTTCTGATATCCAGTCTAAGCCTCTCCTAGGCACAGCTTGAGGTTGTTTCTTCATCCTACTGCTGATTACCTGGGAGAAAAGACCAACCCTCATATGCCTAAATTCTCCTTACAGAGAGTTGTGGAGAGTGATAAGGTCTCCACAGAGCCTCCTTTTCTCCTGGCTAAACCCTCCCAGCTCCCTTAGCTTAATCAAGCTTGTGCTCCAGACCCTCCACGAGCTGTGCGCCTTTCTCTGAACTCGGTCCAGCACCTCAGTGTCTTTCCTGTAGTGGGAAGCCCAAAAACTAACACACAGTTTGAGGTGCAGCCTCACCAGGGCTGGTCACACATCTGAGCTGGCTGAGCCTCATCCCCTGATTGTCCTGTGCTCTCAACATGTGATGGCACTAGAGATGATGTGCTCCATGACTTTCCCTGGCACCAAGGTGAAGCTAAGAGACCTGTGGTTCTCCATACAGCCATTCTTTTGCTTATGCATCACTTTTGCTGTAATGCACACCCTCCACTCAATTGGGACCCCCCATTTGGTCAGGGCTGCTGGTTAATGATTGAAATTGGCTTGCTGACCTGTTCTGGCAGTTTCCTTGGCACTCTTGGGTGGATCCCATCTTGCACGATAGACTCATGTGTGTTTCAGTGGTGTAGCAGACCTCAGCTAAAAAAAAAAAAAAGGTAACTTTTTTCCCCCCTGACTGCTTCAACTGAAAGAAATTAGTTCCTCTTCCTTTAGGATTAATAAAGGCAAAGTGAGTGTGTGCTGTGGGAAGTCCCCTAGTGTAGAAGGAGCATATATATGCATAAAGTAACTCTAAATTTAAATAAAACACAGTGTTAACATGCTAACTCTTTCTTTCACTGACTTGTGAAGCTGTGTGTTGTACCACAGCTCAGAAAGCTCCACAGTGATCTTTCACAGTTTTGAGTCTCCCCAAATCTTTTTAAGTTATGTGTGAAATAGCAGATCATATGGAGTTGAGAAAAATGAGTGCAGCAGGGGAGGGACCAATAGGTATACAATACGTATTTTAAGTTTGGTGGTACCTCTTATTAAAAAAAAAAAAAAAAAAAAAAAAGTGGTGCTGGGAGGTCATACAAAATATATTTTTATATGTATATGTCTGTGGGAGTGGGTAAGTGCAGCCAAAATAAAACACTCACAAAGTCAAAGAACAAGTTGTAGAATTGTTGCGTGCTCCAAGACAGAAACCCCTTGAAAATGGGAAATCATTAAACTGAAAGATCAGGAAATAGCACGAGCAGAAAGCAATGCATAGAGGGAATTCAAGGCAAGTAATAGTCAATGTGTACAAATGATGTGGCACAATGGATTCTGCCTACAGTGAAGAACTTTGTTATACCCACGCCTACTTTCCAGCTTCCCTAGAAAAATCAATGCCTTTCTGCAGCAAGTGAATGGGTTGTATAGAGATGGCAAGTGCTTGCTGAGCCAAAATGGGGAATGCCAATGAGACTCCAGCTTCTTTTGACACAGCACACAGTTACACCATTTAAGAAACAGGCACAGAATTTGTCATCATTAAAAAAAAAACCAAAAACTTCAGGGGATGAAAAAATGCAGGTTACAGTCCTGTTTGCAGTGCTAGCAGATGGCATGAAATTGCCACCATATGTGATTGTGAAGCGTAAAACAATGCTGAAGGAACAGCTGCCTACTGGAATAATTGCTAGATGTCAAAACAAGGATGGATCTCTAAAGACTTAATGAAGGATTGGCTGAACGTTGTTTGCAGTAGGTGACCAGGTGTGCTATTAACAGCATGGAGGAATGTCTGTCCCAGACACATTCAGAGGGAACCTACCACTAGCAAGGAGTAATAGCAGAGAAGTTCATTCTGTTCTCTGGTCAGAATGGGAGGAGAAGGTTCACAGCTGCAGGTGGCTCCATGTATTAGCAAACAAACTCTTTGAAGAGCATTTGAAATCCATTCAAAATGGCTCTAGAGATGTGATCATGTTACAACTCCTAGAGAAAATAAGGTAGTTGAGCACAGCAATGGAACTAGACAGAATGATACCAGGTAAACCTACAAACTGCATTTGAAAGTTTTAAGAAATTCCATATTTCATTTTCTGTGTTGGAATCAAAGGCACTTTGCTTGAGTTCAAAGAATATGAGAGCAGGGAAAACTCTGAAAATGGACAAGAAAGTGTGCATGAGCAGGAGAGAGAATGGAGGGAAATGAAGAGGGATGAGACATGTAATTATTCTTTTTTGTTTATGACCTTCTATTTTGGATGGAAGGAGATGCTGTCTTCTATTCAAACCTGTCATCTTTCCTGGTTGATACAGTAGGTGACTCTGATGCTCAGCCTCACCAGCCCAACTGCAAATGCACACCAGGGAGCTCAAGAGGTGCCTTGCAGAGCCCCTGCGTACCATGAACTGGGACCAGCACCATGTCTGGGGAAGGGACAACAGTGCATCTTCTCCACTAGCTCCAATTTCATTTGAACTAGTGAAATTCAGTTGGAAACATTTGCATTTTCAGAGCACCTCTGCCTTTCAGATTAAAGGCACTAGCACAGTCCTACCTCTCACACAACAGCTCACATTTTCACAACATGGCCTCACTTAGCTCTAAAAACCCAAACCCGCACAACCACAAAACAAACTCCAAAACAAAACAAAAAACAGCCCTGCCCCCCCAAAACCCACACATATCTGCAACCAACCAAACCACCAATTCTAGTCATATAAAGTGTCTCTCCACACAGAGAAAATAAATTCAGAAAGAAAATACTTTTATGAATTTGTCACGTATCCTGGATTTTGGCCTATCATTTACATTATTTTTTTTCCTCCCTGAACACAGGATTGCCACTAGTGACTAGATGACTTTGAAATGTCTTGGTTTTTAAATCAACAATGAACATAAGAATACAATTTTGTGCTACTTCTGCATAAACATATCTAGACAGGTATTTATAAACTCACAGGAGTCCTTACAAAACTTCAAAGCTTACCCACACTACTGAGTTGCTTTTTCCTCTTGCAACGTTCAGAGGTATATCAGTTTGAACATTCTGTTGTGATAGCAGACATTTCTGCATGACAAATCTTCAGCATGAAGAAGTGCCTAACAAGAGTATAATGGAAGCTGTATAAAGAGATCAACTTCTCCCTGCCATGCTTAATGTAGTCTATGTTTTGTTAACAATAGTTTCGCCCAGAAGCATCTAAAATTTCTGAATTTAAACACAATTGCATTGGACATTTTAAGACCTGAGGAGACTGACACAGTTCTTGCTCAGTTCTATTGGAGTACCACTGGGAGCTGCTTCCTCCTTGCTACTTATAGAGCACCCTTCTTTAACAGTGTGCTTATAAAAAAGTGTTCTGGAGCTGGAAGAGCTTTAAACAGATTATCTGGGTATTTGTGTCTTTACTACTTCCCACTAGCTATGCTAACATAGGACTAAATCTTTCTTGGATTGATTTACTTCATCCTCAGCTGGCATCCTTTGTCAGCACTGAGACTTGTCTTGGTAGCTAAGGGAGCAGAGTCAGCACCCAGAAAACCATTTACAAAGACACCTCAGTGTCACCTTTGTTCACACATGATTTTGGTGTGATTCCTACTTTGTGACATCTCCTCCCAAAATTAGTCTGCATTATTTTAAAATTAGCTCTTAGATCTAAAATCTAAAGTGAAATGAAGTGGGACAGTCATTTAGCCTCGTGGCAAATAAGTTCAGCATTTGCACATGTTGAAAAATATGGAGTTGCTATATTAAAGTTAATTTAAATCTATCTTCAATATGGCTCATGTTTATCACTTTTTAAAGACAAATCTATGTGAAAGAAGTGTACCTTGGCTTCTTAAACATTGCAAAGGAAAGATGTTTAAATTTATAGCTCCCACAGAAGCTTTAACTCCTTTCCCCTCTGCACATACTTTTCAACAAGACCTTTTGGTATATGATCACATGCAGCACTTATGGGGAAACAGGCTGCTAGCTACTGCACATTGTTAGATTTATTGGGAATAAGTGTTGCTCAGGAGGTGGCAACTACCAATTTTTTAAACAGGTAAAGCAATACCCCGCTCCTGGCATCCTGAGAAATGATCTCCCCTTTAGGATCAATTTTCTATTAAAATTAATAATTCTACTGAAATCAAATTTCAGGCAAGATGAATTTCAGATTCTTGGCTTGCCTTCTATCTTTGGAAAATATGGAGGATGTTAAAACTATCTCTTCCAAACAAAAGATGTTTCAGTACACTAGCAAGACAAAAAGCACTGCAAACCAATGTCTTAAGGTTACTTCTGCAAATATTATCAGCCCTAGACCTCACTCTGTAGCTTTGTTGGCCCAAAAGAGATAATTTATTAATTATAAGGAGTTAAATATTTCTCTGACAGAACTGACAGGACTTAATAAGAAGGATGCCTTAAGTGCAATGTGACATCATCTTGAGATAGAGTGTGATGAGTGTGTTTGACAAAAGAACGAACTTAGTAACTACTGACAGTGGGATATTAATATTTCTAATTTATGTCTTCTCACTTCTATGTGCAGCTAGTGTTCCAGGGCCAAGGCCTCATTTTCCTTGAGTTAAAATTACTTACAGGAGAGAAAAAATTTCATACCTCCAAAACTGTGTTCACCATTAGACCTCCACTTCCCTTGCAGTGGTCCATGCAAAAGGAAATGTGGCTCCCAATCTTGTTTCCAGTCCATGCTAAATCTATTACAACTGAGTCTCAGTGGGCCAGTTAAATAGCCAAAAAGGGAATTAGCACGGAGACAAAGGATGTCTCTGAACAAGAATTTAGTAACAGATTTTTTTCAGAATAAATAAGCATATGGTAGATCAGAATAACAGAGGCTTCAGTGTTGTATCACAGAAGACACGTGCAACTCAAGGAGATTCCTAACAGACTTAGCAGTGAATGAAGACTTATCCTCAGAGAAAATAATATAGTCAAGATCTCAGTGTTCTTTCACAAAGAAATCATTTATGCCAATTATAGGCATGAATCGGAAGATACATGTCTTTGTTGTTCCAAAACTAAACATCACAACATTTCATCTGAGAATGATGAAACAAAATGCTCCAATTCCTAAAGGAAAAAAAAAACCCACACAAAAAACCAGCACATAATCAGTTGAACAGATTCAAGACAAATAAGGGGTTATTTGGGTTTTTTTTGGTTAGCAAAAAAAATTTGGTTACCTGCAAATGCTGCTTAATTTTAGCATTACTATCACTGCTGATCACTCCAGCTGGGTTGGTGAGGAGTATCAAAAACAGGAGCTGTAGCTCCAGGCTTTTGTTCAGTTTATTCCAAAGCACAGGAAACAAAGCCACAAAGTCAGAGTACTCACCTGGTGGTTCTTGTTCTGCCACTGTGGAAGCCCAGACCTGCAGGCTTGGCAATTTCCCCCAAAATCCAGCTGGTCTACAGGACCAGGCCCCAGGTGATGGGAAATAGAAAGTGTGTCCACATGGAGATGAAGCCTCTGTTGGAAGCCACAGTGTTGTAGCCCAGATTTACAGGAATAGGAATGTGTGGATTGAAAGCAGGAGAAAAAAAAAACACATTGTCATCCCAACTTGTGACTGTGCAGCAGAAGAGAGGAAAAGCTGGAGGGTAAATTGCAGAAGAATGGTATCTGAGCAGACTCTGTAGCAGTATTGGGAAAGCAGCAGATCCCAAATAATGTAATTGGCTGCAGCCTGGAGGGATGAACTATGGAGCAGTCCAGGCTTTCAGGAGCCAGGCATTGCTCTTGGGGAAGGGAAAGGAAGGGATTGAAGCAAGCTTCCTCCTCTTCTCTGTGACAGGCCTGACACACACCTGAAGGCTGCTATCAAGAGCAGAACCCATGCCATCAAAATTTGGAAAGCAGTGTTCAAACATGAGTTTTACAGAGCTTTAAACTCTGGGAGTCAGTTCTGTATTTGCCAAAATAGAGCTTGGACTTTATGACCTTGAGATAGAGCCGTAAGGCTCCCAGAAATATCAGAAGCAGATAAATATATTGCTTCTCAGTATTGCAGATGTTTTTCTGTCAACTGTCACTGAGCTGTTTTTCAGAAAACACACCGTGTTTCTGTTGTCTCTGTTGTCTGCAAACCTTAGTGAAAACATCAGTCATTCTAATTAAAGGGCATCCAGAAATTTTTTTCATTACATACTGTTGACCATCGAAGAATATACTGGAAAAGACCATGGCCTGTTGTTGGGATGATGCTGTTAAAAAACTGAAAAATTACAACTTATGCTTTTGAGTGACGTTATTGTTCCAAATTCATCCACATTTTAAACAGTTATCCATAAACTAAAGAAGAAACAAGAATACTGGGACAGTATTATCAAGAAAACAGGGAGTAAGAGCCCAGTTAAAGGCAACTACTCTTAAAGAGAAGATACTGCTGAGAATTTGCTTCAGAGGACACATTGCCAAAACAACCACAGTAAAAAGAGCAGGTATTTGCAGTACAGTTTAATACTCAGCACTCTTTGCTTTGTTAGCAATCTCCATCTCCAGATTTTTCATACCTGGTGACATTGGCACTTGGGTTTTGTCTCTTCCTCACTTACACCACTGAGGCAAATCAATGCTTCTTCCTTTCCTCCATCTGCTGAAGCATGTGTTATCTAACAAAAGCATGGGAATATCTGGGAATGAAAGCACTGAAATCACATTTATAAGGAAAAGAAAATAACCAGTTCTGGCACCAAGACAGTATAATAATGACAATGATAATGACAACACCTAATGGCCCAAACTAAAGGGTCAGGAATTTGGAGAAAGCATGGGTATAACATCATCCCATTTGGCTGAGGTTTGAAAGTACCAAAATAAAAGGCAATGCCATTCCTGTCATAGCAAATCTAAATCCAACTCAGCAAGCTAAAAGCCTTCAAACACCCAGATCAATGGAACACAGGAATGGGATAATTAGGTGCTGTTAGCTTTTCTTGATCCACTTGTCTGAAGGATGATTTCTCTAAAATGCTTACATCAGCCTTACATTTACCTTCTTCACATTTTTTTCCCCAGACTAGGCAAATTATATGGTGTATAATTAAATAAAAAGTGTCAGAGAGGTGAAAGGCCTTGCTTTCCAGAAGTGCACAAGCAAATTAGTGACAGATTCAACACTGGCAGGAGAAGTCATTGCTTACAGCCACCCATAAATCATTTCACATGTATGTTGCTTTTTTCAGAGTGAAGAGGGGCGATAAATAGGTTGAAAAACAAAGTAATATTTTAAGAATTCCTAACCTCTCAGTTTAGATTTTGGCCTTAGTTATCAGTAACACTTCTGGGAAAAAAAAGTCAAATAGTTTAGATATTAATTTCAAAGAGTTTTGCCTGTTTAGGGGAAATTGCAAGGAATAATATATAGGTATCTCTACGTGTCAGTTATTTTTTAATGTTTTTATGGGTTTTTATGTTAATTCTGTTTAAAAAAAATCAGGTTCCAGAATGAACTATAGTACTCTATTAGAGCGCAAAACAGCAATTTAATACTTAATGATGCCAAATAATTTCTCCATTGTTCTTTGTTCTTGAGTCATAGAGAATTCTTGTGCTAAAATCTCTCAGTAGGACTCCACCAAATTTTTTTCTGATTAGATTTGCTTATCCTTTTTTTTGCTATAAATTTTCAGGCAGACAGAAGTATTCACACTACCTTTTAAGCTAAAAGCAGAGAGCAAAAGATACAAACAACTTCTTCAGTGTCTGTTATTTGAATTATTTGAAACTCCATTGGCTTTGCCTCCTCACACCTTGATTTTAGACACAAAAAGGTTCCCTTGGGCTTCACTTTAACATTTAAGTCATCTCAAGTGTCACCTCTCAGGGAAGACAAATAAGCAGGCCTAGTTTTGCAATTTACCTTCACCACTCCCCAGTAAAGAGGGAGACAGAACTTTGAAAGTCATCACCACTTTTTATGGGATGACCATGCTTTTTAGTTTTGTTCCCTAGCTTCTATTCATATTGGAGTCAGTCCTACTGGATCATACTGTGTTATTTCCATTGTTTATAATGGGCTTTGCATCCAGCTGACTGGAGAAAAAAAAAAATACTGGTGTTTGTCCAGCATGCTGAATTGTTATGTTTTAGAACATTTCATGCAGAAAAAAAAAAATATCCCCAAATACAAAATCATCACTTTTGCAACCCAACAGAATAGAGAAGCAGGAGAACCAAAGAAGGAGACTGAAAGCAAGAACAAGAGGGGAACAGCAATAGTGTGAGAGAGAAAATAAACAAAGTGACAGAAGAATTTTAACTCTGCAGTGCTTCAGAGTGAAGGTGCATTTTTCTCATTTTTTCATGCAGTTGCCATCTGATGCTCTTGGTGGGAAGGGGAGGCCATTTCTTACTAAACTTAGTGAGGAAAGATATAAGGCAAAAATAAGCTGTACATACAACTCTTTAGGAACTTAAAAAGTCAATGAAGATGATCTTGACAAAAGATTAAATTATTAAAACCAGGCAACCATTCTTAACATATATATGTGTGTATATGTATTGGCAATGGTTAGTCCAAATTTAAACTAGAGAAATTTTTAATATTAAACTGCTTCAGCAAGAGCAATATTTAGAAAATGTTAACATTATCAAGAGATGTAAAATAAAGACTAAAATTAGGCTGACCTTCCTATTTTGGAATTTACACTATTTTGGAGCTGTATTTCAAGGCTTTGCATGCCTATGAGAATCTCAAATACAGCAGTGGTTGCATATTCTCCTTCTCCTGGGCATCAGAAATGTTGCAGCAAGGTTAAGAAGCTATAACAAGTGTTCAGTGAAATTACCTTGCATGTACAAAACAATTAATAACTTGTACCTCAAAAATGCTGATGGAACTAGGAATGATCACAGCTTTCTCTTTCTATAAATCCAGTGGAACTGAGTCTGTTCTCATCTTACTGATCATAGTCCAGTGGGGATTTTGCCACAGGGATGAGGAAGGGCAAAGAATATTAATAAAAACATGCATGATAATACAACTAGTGAAATGTTCTACCTCTGCATCATAGGTTAAACCCAACCAGTAACCAACCCCCCCAGAGCCACTCATTGATGGGTATCTGCTAGAAACAGAAAAGGCCTTGGCTCTGCATGAGCCCTGTTCAGCAACAACAGAAAACATCTCTGTGTCATCAACCCTGTTTCCAGAAAAAATCCAAAAGACAGCCACACCCTCACTGGTCACTGTGAAGAGAATTGACTCTACCCCATCACACCACACTGAGAAAAGTGTGGCATCTATAATGAGGTACAAAAAGCCATGGGATGTCCTGTTAATGAGATAAATTGACCATGGACTGGATCCACTGGGGAATTTCCAGTGCTTGACAAGAGGGCTGAAAGAAAATGCATTTCCCAGCGCAGCGTGAGGGGGTGACCTGCTTTGTCACCCTGATCACCACATTGCTGATTTGTATGGCTAATGGCCATCTCTCCCCAGCATCAGGGCTGAAAGAACATTGCAAGCTTCTTAATTAGACAGAGCATAAAGTGCTGGTTCATTTGCTGCAGAAGCAGCTCCTTTTGAAGGTTATCACCTTGATTTCTAAGGCTTTGACCTATGACCAGCATTTGCCTTTACTGCTCACAAAGAATGCTTATATTACATACCTTTGCAAAAGAATTCCTCTGAATCATGGCTATCCAGTACTACATGCTCTACAGAAAGACAGAGCCTAGAAATAATCTCTCAGTACCCAAACTTGACAGCAATCTGCTGAATATTATGTCAGATCTGTCTATACAAACTGTTATCAGGTTATGAGTACATATATTCTTAACTCTCCTTCATTGTCATGTAAAGTTATCTGTTTGGTGATGGAAGGAAATGCTGACATCCTTTTTCAAAAATTTGTTTCCCATAACAAAACACCATGAGGTAATCTAGTCAAAGACAAACTGCTCTGCCTAGGTTTATACCACACATACACAAAAAAAATCCATTCTGAGTTCAGGGTCTAGATTAATCTGGCTGTTCTGGGCCAGGATTTCAAACACTCTCCTTAGATCAGCATTGCTTCTTGACAAGTGTGAGCCATCAGTGTGATGGCTATTGTGGCTCAGCCAAAAGTATCTAATTTCCCTTATTGACTGGATCTGCATATGAGCTGCCTGGTCTGGCTTGGTAAATCTGTAGTTCTAAGTTCTTGCATTGCTGTGCTCAGTCTAACACTGACCAAGTTTCTTGTTATTCTGGATGTAAATAATTTCTTTCCCAGCACACAAATTGGAATACATTTAGAAGCCATCCACCTTGAATAATGGTTTGGTTAAGCAGAAGAGAAAGTATCACTGTGTAACTGAGTCAGTGAGGTGAACGAAGATCCCTCTACAAGAGCAGAGAATAATGAAACTGTATCCAAAATGAAAAAAATTAAATTTTCTGTCCATACAAAATAGCACCAATGCATATTAGAAATCCACATAATAATTCATGAGAGGATTCTTTGCAGCAATAAGCACATTTCCCTAAGAGATGCTGCTTCTGTGACATTTCAAACACACAAGTCTGAAGTGCTGGACCTTGAACCCATCCATCCTACTTCCAGGTGCCTAAAAATGGGTGCCCCAGAGGTAGAACATGGGGAATGGAAGAGGAAAAGGCAGTAGCATGGACAAGCCCAGAGCAGTGTTTCCTCAGAGTTCTTCTTCAGCTTTCAAAACCCACAACTCTCATGACTTAAAGCCCAGTTAGTCAAATCACAGCACCAACCAAATTAACAAAAGCTACAGTTAGGAATAGTTGTAGCAGACACAGACTTGTAGAAAGTCTGTAGAAACATTTGGAGAGGTCCCCCAAGGGTCACTTTTCTAACACCTACTTGACATTCATCTGTGGTCAGGTAGGGTGTTAGGAATACTGGGAACATGTAAAAACAGTGGATGTAATGATGATGTTTTATAAATACAGTGTGCATTCACTCTTTTGAGTGTTAAATACCAGTTTAGACAGCTCATCTTCAAAAGGATACTGCAAAATAAAAGGTACAAATAATTTAGCGGGTATAAATCTTAAAATATTTTAAGTGCTTAATGACCTCTTAATGAAGACAGTGAACATACATAGACTTTAGCCCTTCAAGGAGACAGGAGATGGAAATAAGATAAAGTTAAAACAATCAGAGAAAAACCTGCATCTCCAAGCATGATCACTTTTCTTCTATTGTTTCTTAAAATTGTATATAACTTATCTTCATTCCTAAGCACCCAGTACTGGTCACAGTCAGGAAGGTGGAATAATGTCAGGTGAATTTTATGTATAAATGGCATGGCTTTGCATTAAATTACATGAATAAATTGAGATTAATTTCTGGTTTTCTTCAAAGTAATTTATAAAGGTGGCAGAAATTTCCCAGCAGGTTGTAAACTTAGTTGGGCAAGGTTGATATGGCTGTGGAGTTTTCCCCAAATATATTTGTTTTCTTCATGTGAAAACTTTGTGGGAAAAAAAAAAGTAATGCAAAAACATAAGCTGAGTTTTCCTGCTCAGCTCCAGCTTTCCCCATCTCATCTTGCAAAAATCTGTAACACTGTTCAATCAGCCCAAAGCCCAGGATTGCAGAGACCTTCGACCGATGAAGTAGAGGACTGCTGGAGAAAAATTATTTCCATCCATTTTTAGGATAAAAGATGAAATACAGACAAAAAGGTACTCAGTAACATCTTGTGCTTCACAGCCCTTGCAGAAATGTGATCTCCTGAATGACCTCTATTGCTGGGGACTCAATCAAAAGAGGTTTAATGGTTGGGCACAGGAGCAATGGAGTCGTGGTGGAAGGCAGTTGGGTAGGTGGTATTTGGCAGCTCATTACAAATGAGCTGGTGATGGTCCAGAACATGCTCCCTGCTTAAAGAGCAAAAGTAAAGGTATTAAACTGGAGCACCTCTCCTATGAAGACAGGCTGAGAGTTGGGGTGTTAAACCTCAAGAAGTCTCCAGGGAGATTTTACTGCAGCTTTTCTGTATACAAAGGAATTTCTTAGAAACACAGAGGCAGATTTTTCTACCAGTGTCTGTAGTGACAGAACAAAGAGCAATCATTTTAAACCCAAAGAGGGCAGGTGTAGGTAGAGCATAAAAATGAGTTATTTTATGATAAGGGTGTCAAGACACAGGAACAAGTTACACAAGAGGAGCTGAGGATGTTCATCATAGGATGTGTTCAGGATTAGTTTGGATGAGGTTTAAAGCAACCCAGTTAAGTTGCCCCTGCCTATGGGAGGAGGTTAAAATAGATGATCCTAAAGGTCCCTTCTGACCCAAACCATTCTATTGTTCCTTGACTCTACAGGAACATCAGCACGTGCAAATATCCAGTGATTCACAATTGCCTGGCCACCTGTACAAAATTGTCACTGAAATAAAAGAAAAATCCCAAACCAACCAAGCCTGAGAGACAAATCATTATTTTCACTAGTAGTTGCATACCTCATATCCTAAGCAGTGTTTGTGCATGGGCAAGCCTAATTATTCCTAGCTTGAAAACAACTAGTCAGCAAAACACCAGCTTTGTAGAGCTTTGTCTACCAGGATAGGAGTATTGAAATTCTTAATTTAAACATTGTTTCTCTTTTGATTACAGAGAAACAACAATGAAAAGTAATGTGCCTTTCATCCTGTCAGATGCCAAACAAGGGGAAAAATAATATCTTCATTTTCAACATTATCCAGTGTGGGGAAGTACAAAGGAAATTGAACAGATGCCTTCCTTCTACTGGAGGTTCTTTTCCAAACAGCTATTTCTATAATTTGGTGAGAAGAACATGAAAATCTAGCTTTCTGAATTAAAAATAAAAGAAAACAGGTTTACTTGAGAGATTAGTCACTGGGTACTTCTTACTTGTGACGCCAGCTTCAAGATGCTGCATAACAAACAAGTATCATGCAGCAGTTAGTTTGAATCCCTCAAGATTTTCCATGAAATCTGACAAAATCCCACAGCAAAAACATTTTATCCAAAGGAAGAGAATCGGGTTATCCAAGGATATTTTTATGACACTTCAGAAACAGAGGGGTACATGATTCTCAACTTGAGTAGCAGACATAACCAGCTACTTAACACAGACCTCCATCATGGACTCAGAAACAGAAAGAGGTGTGAGAGATGAACACTGGGTGTGCAGGATTGCCATTCAGACGTTTCAAACTGTGAAACCAAGATTTCATGAGCTTAATTTGGCTAAATGTCCAATGCTTAGGAACGGAAATGCAATCTGAGTGCCCAGGTCTGCCTGGTTCTAACCCACAAATTTGAGCCCCTCTCCTCCTGTACAGTCAGTGGAGAAGATTTCACAGGGTAATTTGGAACATGGGTGGTTGAATATGGCTGTTTCTCTCTCCACTCACTGCAGAAGTGACAGCAGAGCACAAACCATCAGGGGAGCTCACTGAGCTCAGTCTCTCATGGCTGAGGGCAGCAATGCAATGCCATGTCTGTTTTAAAGGCTCCACGAAGCACCTGAGCCACCATACCCAATTCAGTGTGAGTAATTTAGGATTAGCACGATTATGAGCAACTTAACAGCTTACCTTGACACACACTAAAATTTTAATAAAAGGTCACAAGTTCACAACTATAATTTGTCACAAAAGGGCAGCAAAAGTCAACTGCACTTCCAGAGGACATGCTCCTTTCACTAATTGGGGATTTTTTGCATAAAGCTTCCAGAAGACCCTGAGCACCCATGCTGCTGAGGAGCACTGACTTTCCTTGCCTCCATCCCCACCCAAACCTGATGCAACAGGTAAACCCTGACTCCTGAATTTGGCAGCTCTGCTCAGGTAATAGGAATTTGACCACTACTCTAGATGTGTCATAGCATTTGCAAACGGGCCATGAATTAAAAAAAAAAAAAAA
>VWYE01022102.1:80769-191404 GCA_013398995.1 Alaudala cheleensis | reverse complement strand
CAAAAAACACACACACAAACAAAAATCCCCCCCAAAAAACTATTGCAGTAATAGTTGCTTTGGAATAAAGCAGCACCCAGGGTACAGCCTCCAAAATATTTCTAATAGTTGTCCAGAAAATTGCCCTGTCAAAATCTACTCCCTCTGTGCCACTTCAATAGCAGGAAGACCTGGATACCTGACAGAAATATTTCTGGCTTGGAGAGCCCAGCACCATGACAGAAAAAGGACATACACATCCATACACCAACAACAAAGGCTTTGCCAGGGGACAAACAGGGCCTAATCAGAGCGTGCCACTCTCCAATAACTCTTGGCTGCAGAGGGTCCCCCTTGCTTCCACCACAGTTTAGCACAATTTAGAGATGTGATTGAGCTGTTATAACTTATCCAGGAAGCTTCATCCAGGGCTTGCCACATTAAAAAAAAAAAACCCAAAAATAAAAACTTACAAAAAACAAAAGCAACTGTCCCAAAGTGAATCTTCCCATATGTAAGTCTTTCTGGAAAAGAGGCGGTGCAGGGGTGATGTAAAAATCACTGATTTGAAACCCAGCCAGGGGAAGGTAAAAGGATTTTGGCTCTGAGAAATTTTTGAACCTTCCAAAGACACAAAATAAGGATGGATTGGTTATACTGGAAAGGTGAAATAAAAAGTAAAATGAGATGTACCACATACTTGAATTTAGCTGAGTTACCTTTAACTAAAACTACAATGATTCCTTTAAAAAAAGAATGTTTTCACTCATACATCCCAGAGCACAGGAATTTACTTGTTTCTCAAGTCACACATGAAAATTCCCACACCTCACAGTGATAATGTTCCCCATAAATTCAAATATATTATTACCCTCAGCTGATACATCAGAACAAGCGTTTCAAACCATATCAGACAAGTGTAAAAATTCACAGAGATTAATGAATTTAAGATTCAAAACAAGCAACATACCTTTGAATAAAATATCTTTGCAGGTTTTTTTTTCTATAAAGATGAGTTAATTTATTAGGCATGTGTATGAGCTGACACAGTTCCTGAAAAACTTATTGCCATTTCTAACTAGCAGAACCTTTCCTTTTTAATCAGTTCTTCCCCACTAATATTGAGTCAAGGTTGTAAAGAAAACTGCTCCTTAACAAGGGTGTGATACCAAATACTGGTCCATGAATGTGTTTTGTTCTGGTTAGGTTTGCTGGATGCATAATTCAAGTGCTTTTCTAATTTTATAGAAGCAGGTGGTTACTGTTAGATTAACAGAATACTCTCTTTTTTTTGAAGCTTGCTACCTGGCCATAAATATCCAGGAGCCAGCAGTAGACATTTCATCACAACCTTTGGGGTTTGACACAATGCTTTACCCTAATGGGCTTTTATCCCCTGAACACGTTTTAATTAAATAATAAATAACCATCAGTAGAATATGGATAATTACTGTAGGTACATTAGAAATGAAAACCTCCTGCTATAACTGTCTCCAAATGAATGAAAACATTTGTTATGGAAGTGTAACTTATTGGAGATTTCAATTGTTCACACGTACTTTAAATCAGTGGCAACATAACAGCTACTGCTGGAATCCCTGTGTGTAAAAAATTAAGAGACTTTGGGATACATGAAAATTTACCTTTCTTTTTTAATATAAAGTCTTTTAGGCTTCTTAATTTGTTACTGTACTTCCACAGAGAATGTTTCTGCTTCAAATCCACTGAACATTGCTGAAGGTAAACCTGTCCACTGCTCTTTTTACCGTACAGCAGAAGCATAGGAGCAAAACATCCCCCACCTTCTGCTTCTTCAGACTCAGAATAGTGTCTCCATTTTGCAATTTGTGGATCATTGTAATACTCAACAATACCAAAACAGTTTTGGAGTCCAGTTTGGGGCTTTTTTAATCTTCACAGCTCAACACAACATTTAGTACCACTATAGTTGTTTATGGAGTCTTTCCTCTTCAATAAAAAGTTGAACCACGCCTGATTCTCACCTAAATCTGAGAACCTATTTCTTTCCTTCTGCCCTTCCTTTCCCTGGTCAGGGAGCACACAGCTGCTATTAACCCATCTTTTCTTCCCTCTACAAACATCCTTGGCAGTTGACCCTGCTAACCCAGCTCTCCCTGGATCCTAGCAGAAAGTGTCCTGAGGCAAGTCTTCAGTATGTTGCTCACCTTTTGGAGGGCAGCACCTTGCCATGCTGTCTGGGGAGGCAGTTTTTGATGCCATGGAAATGTGGGTCAGAGGTCTTCACTGCTTAGGAAGTGTTTCCAACCTGGTTCATTCAATAGAGAGGGGGAGAAAAATATTTATGCGCCACATGGGTGACAAGAAATTTCTAAAGTCTGTGTAAAGTTGTACTACTGGGAACAGATCTGGTCTTCAAAAACACAATGAACATGAGCAACACAATCAATGTCAAAGATTTTAAAATTCAACTTTATGTAAAGATCCCAAAATCCCACTAACAATTCCCTGCTAGCAGCAGATGGGACTCTTCCCTGTCAGTGCTCTTGAAGCATTTTCAGCCTTAGTAAGACAGGTATGTCCAACTCAGCCCTAAAACTTCCCTGTGTTTTGAAAGGCTTTTATTCTGAGAAATTGATTCTCAGTATGGATGTAGAATAATGCAACTTTTGTCTGACACCAGTAGAATTTATTTAAATGAAAAAAAAAGCTATATAAGAGTTCCAGAAAATATGTGACATGTCAGAAAAAAAAAAATTACATAGTCAATGCTCCAAATTTTCACTGAATAATAGTCTGAAAGGAAAATTAAAGAAATAAAACATAGGATGGAAAATTTTCTAGACAATGTCTCATTTATTCCTCTCTGCACAATCTGTTTCCCTTCAGTGTGATACTTTCACCACAAATAAGAGCATCTTAGTTCACCTTCAGCTATTAAATTTGACTTTTACAGTCCCTGGCATCTCTCCATTCTGTTGAAATCACTGCACAAGTCTTGGGCTAAAATGGCTAAAAACCCTTTAAATATTTCTTTTGGTTCTATTTCTTTCAACAGCCTCAGTCAGACACAGAACAGAAATGGTGAAACTATATTTCATGCAGTGGAAATTAGGCAATGCATTAAGAACATCTCTCTGAGTAGGTGATAATGGATTCCCATCATAGCTCTCAAAATTAGTCATCAAGTCACAATCTGAGGTCAAATAAAGAGCTTTTCAAAGAAAATGAGCATGAACTGGCAATTATTACATTTAGACTGGAAATCTGAGAGTTTCTAATTATAAGACTGACGAGAATTTCCTGAGCAATAACGATGAAGTCAACAATCTACTTATTGCTGGGGTAAAACTTGGTTGTTGTAACCAGATTGGCTATAAGAGCAAGAATTGATTTCCTGGATTTGGTGATCCAGAGGATCACTCTCAATGCTTCTTCTTCTAAAAGATGATTTATTTATTATGATTCTACATCTCTTCCCACAATAGTCCAGCAAGGGTAATGGGAAGGCAGTTGAATCCCACTATAAAATATGGAGAAAAAAAGAAATTTTAAGCATCTTTTCAGTTGACATTTTTGAGTACTGCATAAAGCTTGATATGAAAAGAGAACCCATAATTTTCC
This sequence comes from Alaudala cheleensis, assembly GCA_013398995.1. NCBI lineage: Eukaryota > Metazoa > Chordata > Aves > Passeriformes > Alaudidae > Alaudala > Alaudala cheleensis. The sequence goes on along the minus strand of VWYE01022102.1, from coordinate 187,822 downwards.
AAAACCAGAAAAAACACTGCTCAATATTTTTTTTATGAAAGATTAGATTTCCAAATTCTTATGCAGAATTAATTATTGCCCCTTATTATTTATGGAATATAATTTCTAAAATCAACATGAGCCTAGTGTTGAACACCAAATGGTATCTTTGAAAAGTAGTCCAACTACACTGCCAGTAACCAGTTGCGTGTCTTTTAATTAGTTCTCATGATCAATTTTAATTAAAATGAATAATTCAAGTATTATGCATTACAATCTCAAACATTAATCTTCTCATGAAAGGTAAAGAAACTTAAGAGGCTATGATTTAAAACACAGTCTCCAAATTTGAGTTTATAAACCTGTGTGTAAGACCAAGGATCCACAATTTGGATTGTCCTCTTCAGTGACCTTTTCCTGTGCAGGGGCTCCTTGGACATACAAAAGTCCAAAAGGAGGGATGAGAAAAAACTGAGCCCTCAGAAATCCATCTTTGTATTTCCATAATCATAATACAAGACACAAAAAAAAAAAAAAAAAAAAAAAAAAAACCACTTTGAAAACTTGGTTTAAGTAAATATTTTATATTGTTGCAACCTTCATGAGTCCTGGAGCTACTCTGTATTACAGAAAAAAAATCATTAAAAGAAATCTTCTTAGTTATCAATTAGCAAGAATTAGATGACCGTAATTTAGGAAAACCTAACAGGGAAAAAAAAAATATCACCCAAAACCACTTTACCCTGGAAATTGATAGAGAGCAGCTCACCTAGAACTAATACAGGTACAGTTTGAAGTTATAGTCATCATGCATAACAATCTTATATATTAGAAGTTATCATGTTTATTTCCTAAAAATAAAGTATGGAGAGTGACAGAAGAATTATATTTTTTTTTGTTTGGTTGGGGGTTTTGAGTTTTTTTTTTCCAGTGAATACGACATTTACTGGGTTTAAAATATACTGTGGCTGTATTCAGCAACATAGTATGCCTAAATCTATTAAAAACAGTTCAACCTATATTTTGCCCATGGCTTTCATTCTATTTTCCATTACAACGATTTCTGTCACTTGGGACATCTATATAGTACACAAGAGGTGCAGGGGTAAACACAGATAAACTTAGAAAAATGAATGTATCAGATTGATCTGCAGCTTCTCCAGACTGCTGAACTGGTATTGACTCAGAGAGATGACAATCAGCTCTGCTCTATAGAAGCTGCTCACAGCAATCTTCCCCAGATTCAGAGATGAAGATGATGTGTTTCAGACTTAAGTAGCCATATTCCCTGTGACCCCAAATGCATTCACCTCGTGGCAATCTCCAGCCTGATGTAATAGCTACAGAAGCAGGAATGGACATTATTGGCATACCAGTTTTGCCTCAAGTTACGGAGTCAGTCCTTTTTGTGCTAGCCTTGCACAAGCTGAAAAGTGAAAAACTTACTTTACAAAAGGAGAGCAAAAGGGCTTGAAGTATTTACCTAAAAAAAAAAAATAAAGGGCCAGAAGACATGCAGCTGCTATCCCTAAATATGAAGGAATAAAATGAGCTGTTTCACCCTGGCCATGCTATTAGCATCACCAACATTGAAACAGAACTGGCCAAGAATAAACCCACACTGGATATTGAAAAAAGGCTTCACACTATCAGGGAAGTAAGACTCCAAAACTCCTTTCTATTAGAAAATAAGTGAAAATAAAGGAAAAAAAAGATGATTCTAAAGTTTTAACCAACATAATTAAAATATGACATGATAGATCTGGGACTGACAGCCCAAGACATCCTTGGGTTATAGCCTGTATTCTTATGAAGAAAAAAAAAATTATTCATACTTTCCAAGTGGAATCCATTCTACCTTGGGCAGAAAATTACAAATAACCCTTTTAAGTGTGAGTAATACTTGGTTCAATCTACTCCAGCTGTTTACCACATATGATGGCCTTATCTGCAAGTCAAGGAAAAATTTGTGTTGTTCCTTTTTATTACGATGTTAATGAAAACATTTGTTTGCACAAACCAGCGTTTCAGATCAACACAAACTCAGTGCAGAGCAGCAGTGCATGTGTGTGCATGCATGCACCAGTCAGAAAAAATTAATGGAGGAACTTATCCCACAGTTCTCTGCCAGATCCGCAGTGTTGCTGGCACAAAAAAAACACTGTGGGAACTGCTTCATCTTAACCTCAGCTACCTCAGTTTACCTGGCTTGAGGCTGCTGAAAGCTGCCTTTGCACCAAGTTGGGTAGATCATTGTGGCACCTACCTTCCACACAGTCACACACAGAGAATCAATTAGGTTGGGAAAAAAACCCGTGAGTTCATCAAGTCCAACCTCTGAGTTCACTTTGATCACCACCTCATTGACCAGACCATGTGCCATGTCCAGTCTTTCCCCAAACTCCTCCCCCATCCATTCCAAGGTGAATTACCAGCCATTTCAGTGAAGCAATTCCTCCTGACTTCCCATCTGAGCCACCACCTGCACACCTGGAGTTTGTGTCCTCTTGTCCTGTCTCTGGCTGCCAGGGGGAATTGGCTCTGCCCCTCCTGGCTACAGCCTCCTTTGGGGTGATTGCAGAGTTTCAGTGGCTGGCTCTGCTGTTTCCTCACCTCCTCACCCTGCTTTCTCTGTGCAACTCTCAGACCCCCACCTGTTAAAAAAGAATGACAAAATCACTCTAAGTCAATTTTAAAGGGAATTGCAATATCTAGACAAGAGTGTGAGCCAAAGTAATTTATCATTTAAGGTTTATAGACATAAGAGTGCTACCACAGCAGCTATTTTTGTATGCTAGGGCAGCATAATATTGTTAATAAGAAAAAATGAGTCAAATGTTTAGCAAATATTAATTAATTGAATAGCAAATAACAAGCATTCTTTTTTTTTTGGCTGATAAATACACTTGTTTGCCCAAGAAAATTAAGATCTGTATGAGTACCAATATTCCTTCAAATTAAATAAAAAGATTGTTCAAATGCTCATTAAAAAAATTAAAATACATACTTATGAATAAATCTAATGAGTAATTAAATTTTGAAATTGTGTTCAGACATATTTGACAATTATTTGATCAAACTACAAACTAAATGCTCCACTAAAAATAGCATTAAGGCAACAAATTCAAGGACTAAAACATGGCAAAACATCCACACATAAACTGCTCATGTAATCTGATTTCTAACCTCTTGACCATAGTACAGTTTAGTATTGTGATATCATATTCTGACATCTACAGAACTTTTATCATCTTCATGCACAGAATGAGTGATATTCAGTGAATGCTGTTTTTATTCAATTTATTTTCTTCTGTTTCTTTAATTCCTTATCTTTTTCTTTTCTCCTTTTCTTTTTTCATTTTTTTTTTAATTTCTCTGTTAAGTATGGTGTGGCCTAATTCCTTATAAACCCCATTTTGTTGAAGCCTGGTCTCAACAGCATTTTATATCTCTATATAGAATATTTTATCACTTTAAAAGGCTTCTCTTACTATTTTCCAAAAATCTACAGCATGTCTTTGAAGTGAGGAAGCTTTCTGTGAATATTTCACAGATGGGAAACTGAGTCATATATAAATATAACATTTAGGAAATCTAATTTGGGGTGTTAGCTTGATGACAAGATATATATTTTGCATATATGAGATGCTCCCATGTTTGAAGAAAATTCTAAGCTGTCAGCATCCCCAACAATTAGGATTCAGGATGGGTTTCTTTCCACTTAAGTATATGTGATCTGGAGAGGGACTACAGAGAAATAAAACAGGCATCTAGAGGTCAGATATCTCACCCCAAGTTAAAGAGTCAAGATAGGCATAATTCCTGTCTGAAAAGCACAAAGTTCTTTCCATCAGGAAAAAAAAAGGAGTCAAAATATCAGAACTCACATATAAACAGCTAAAGGAAGGTGGATGGACCCAGACCAGAATTCCCATGTTTTTGACCCTTGACATTAAGCTCCTGAATACTTTTATTTAATAGTGAAGGATGACCTTGGATTGACAGAGAGAGTTGTCATACATCTTCGTACTTTGTCTGAGCTTAGGCAACATCAGTGGCACTAGTCATGAGGAGGAACTGGTAAATGTAACATTATATATTAATGCCCCTCATCATTCAGAAATTTAAACTCCTTTGTTCAGGGAGAAATGAAAGAAAAACTAAACATGTCTAAAAAAGCATGAATTTGTCCAGTGAGATGCCAAGCCCTGTTTTGCTCATGCTGCAACTGATGGGACAGTCAGTTCAGAGGGAAAGCTTGCTCTTACATCCACGGAAAGCTCTGAAATGCCTCGTTCTCTTTTTCAGTTTTTTTCTTATCAAAGACAAACCCATACCAACCTTGGCTGCTGAACCCTTCAGAAGACAGACAGAACACACTCATCCCCCCTGAGACTGTGATTCATTCCTAGTGAAAGCCTTGTGGGGATGGTGAGGAAGTAAGGGAAAATAAAAGCCTTCTCTGGTTATAAAGCAATGTTCCATAAAAACCTCCTGCAACATCCACCTGCCACTGGGAATTTCACAAGCCAAGCAGATGATTGCTGCACTGGCTGCAAGTGAAGCCCAGATCCCCCATATGGCAGTGCTAATTCAGCCACCAAATGACCAGTGGTGCAGGGAAAGGTCCTCTACCCCTCAGAAGCCCTACCAGGGAAGACTTGTTTCTCACCCACGGTATTCTGCTTGCAGGACTGGAAGTCCTTTGATTTATATTTTGTGTTCCAAATGTACTCAAACACCAAAAAATAAAAAAATAGTTTGAAGCTTCACAGCACAGGAATCCACACAAATAGATAACACAGTATTTTTCCTCCAGAGTTTACAAACTTAAACAAGCAGGTCAAGCATACAACAATGGAACATTCAACATGAACAGGCCTTTTGATGTAGCTACCTTCAATAATTTCCTAATAATGCTGTTTTGCCACTTGTTTATACAAAGCAGCCCTTTGATTCTTTTGATTTTTAGACAATCATAGAGGCAGTGACTGCTAACTACAACTCTCTCATTACAGACATAATGAAAAATAAAGTTCCTTTTTCTGCAGCATAGCAGGAATCAGCAGAGACCATACAGCATAACACCAGGTAAGGCCACCTCAGAAGTGTGAGGTGAGAAGGGCTTGACAGCTGCAGAGAGATTAAAGGATTTTTTGGGAAAGCTCTGAATGTTTCAGTCACGTACTCAGTCAGGAGTGATCCCATTCCTCTATTCTTCTCACAGCTGATTTTAGGTTTTACAGCCTCTCCTGTCACACAGTTTAGCAGCAGTGCACTCAGCTTTCCAGAGTGCTTAATGTGTCAATCCTCCTTGCATCTGCATTCTAATTTAATTTCCCTGAATATGCTCCCTTCTTCCCCCAACCCTGCCTTCGTCACATCTTCACCAATCCTTGCTTTTAAGGAGGCTCAGCTATCAAAGGAAAATTAGAACAGAAGCAGGAGTCCTTTCTAAAACCAAACTCTCTCCATTTTTCCTTCCTGCTCTGTTTCCTCAGGGGTACAGTAACATTATGGGCCTTCTCTTGATGGAGGGACCTGGTGGCCTGTCATTCTCAAGCTGGGCTGGAGAGAGCTCAATCACTTGTCAGTGGCATCAATGTTTAATGCCTATGCAAGCAGAACTGCCTCGTGGTGGTTTGCTAATTACCCACTCCAACGGGCTCTGGATCAGATGCCCTCAGATTATCCTCCTTTTTGGCTGTGCTTTAAAAAGTAATTACTCATCACATTTTCAGAAAAACACAACAGTATGTTTTCACAGCAAAGGCTCTACAAGCAATGGGGAGGGCACTAAAAATAGAATAAAAGAGGCCAGGGATTTCTTTGATTCATTGGCTCCGTTTCCAGCTCTGCCGTGTGTGACTGGAGTTTGTACAGAGAGCAGAAATCCACTGAAGAGGAGATCTTCCTCTCATACCAAGCTGTGTGCGTTGCCACTGTTGAATGAGCAATTAGTGCAATTTGCAGAAAATTAGCAGATATTTTTAATGAGAAAAGTCGTTTGTTTCTAGGATTGCCATTTTACACGCCACAGATTTGGTGGTATAGAATTCCAAAATACAACTCAGCACTTCAATTAAACCCCTCATGGAGCTCTGATGTGTGTCCCTAAAACACAGAATTTAAATAAGAATGGCTGCATAATTCAATATCAGAGAAGCTGAAACAGAAAATTATCCAAAAGTATAGCAGATAGATTTTTTTCTTTCCAATCTCAAGATTTTGCTTTACCAGAGCTGACTAAACAGCTGGAATTTCAGAAATACCACTTTATCACAAAGTGCATAGACAATCAGTGAAAAGAGACAGTTTTGATGGTTTAGGTGTTAAAATCAGTGAAAATTAAAGCTACAGTGAAACATATCCAGAATACAAGAACATTTAGTGAGAGCACAAGAAGAATAGAAGGACAGAAGGGGACTGGGACACCAAATTCACTGTCAAGGTGTCTATGTAAGAGGCAATGCAGAGGTCAAAAGCAGAAACTGCCAGTGTGGAAGAGGCTGAAAATTTTGTCTGCAGTTTTGCACCTCAAAAATTAAAACCAGGAACAACATAGAAAGATCCTAATAAATTCAGATAATCAATGATATTAAAATGTGGCATATGGTTTGGAAATCAACTTTATAAAATCACAACTAATAGAAATCAGTAAATGAAAGTTTTACCTTAAAGAAATGCTTTTCATAGCCATGCCTTCAGCAGCTCTGCATCAAGTGGCTGCAAAACATTGATTCAGTTCAAATTCCTACAAACCCATTACAGATTATAGAAATAATGCTTGTCAACACTAGGAATAAACAGAATTACTCTAATCATTAGAATTAGTCATTAAACAAAGGAACTTCCAAAGATAAATATTCATCCTATTAACAGGTTACACTGTTTTCATTATAAAACTGCAGCAGGTTATTAACTTTCAAGTTTATTCTTTTTCAAAAATGCTGTACTGTCAATTTGACATTTTCAATTTATCTTAAAGATAGAAAATTGAAACTGAATTAATTTTTGTTTTCAAACCATAATCAAAACATTTAGAGAAAACCCAGTTGATTCCCCCTCTTTCTTGCAGCCAGGAAGGAGGCAGAAAGAAAAAGGGATTCTTGATAATCAATAAGTGAGCAAGTGGAAGCAAAACACCTTTCTCCTCATCCCTTATACTCCAAAACATGAAATAGAAACCTGAGCTTATGCATTCAGGAGAGTGAAATTAATGAAACAGTGGCACACCATAAAAGACTACAGTGGATGTATGTAGGATAAATTCAAAACCAAGTCTTCCATCTTGGCAAAAGTCTTCTGTATTATTTTTTATATGACTGCTGGCTATGTTACACCATAAAGAATGCAAAGACTAAGCATTATTCTGAGAAGGATATAGCAAATTTTTCATTTACAGCAAAAACTCTGAGTCCTTTTTTTAAAGGTAGATTTTTCGGTGGCAACTGAATTTGCAGCTAAATTTGGATTATTTACTACTGACATACTGACGAGTTTCATCGTTAAAACATGAATCACACAGACCAAAACACTGATAGCAGCTTCCACACAGACATAAAATCCACAGATGTGGAGCAGAAAACATGCAAAAACCTGTATGCACATATATACACATACAATTTCTGTGGGGAAAAAATAAAAAAAAGGAAAATTGCACAACTTTTGTACTTCAGTAAAACTGGGTTTTGCCCCACAGCTGTGGGGTACTTGTGGTGTTTTTTCCTCTTTGGACACTAAGCCTGTAGACTTTCCAGTGACAGGAAATAGTTTCTATAGAACTCCATTCTATCATGGAGTTTCTATAGAACTCCATTCTATCATGTTAAGCTGTCATTTGAACAAGGCCATCAGATGAAAACTCACATTGGTACAAAAAGCTTGAGAGAAACTCCATGCCTGAAGCTACTCACTGCCCCAAACCAGCAGGGTAAATTGTCCAACAGCTCTGAGTTTTTGCTCTTAGTAAATTAAATTTTTATCCTACCAAAAAAAATTGTCACCAGCCCTCCAAAGTTCTCCCCCTCTGCAGTTTTTTTTTTTTTTTTTTATTTTCCTTATGCTGGAATAATTCCTGTGCTGTTCTATCAGAAGTCAAGTACCTAATGACAAGTAATTTATAAACTTTCTTAGTATTTTCAGACCTGTTCCCTATTATTTTTTCTGCAGCTTGATCTATCTCTACAGAATAGCAAATTAATGCAGGGTATAACTGCTGTCCATGCTGCCTGAATTTCTATGGGCAATTGGTGGGGAAAGCAAATGCATTTACACATCCATGGGTTGTTCAGGCCAGGTAATTTCACCTGTTGCTCCAAAAGGTCTGCATTTGGAGCATATGTTGATTATGTGGACCAGTTGACACAGTGGCAAATGCAAGCTTTTGCTAAGCTAGGGTGCTATTACAATCAAACACTGCCCACATTTTAAATTGCTGCTGTTTCTGATGCAAGGCATAATGCAGGATAATGCACGAAGCTTTACGGCTCGTTTTGAGTTTCAAAACAAGTTACAATGCAATCACCTATTAACCTTTTCCTCCCAAGGGTTTTTCTACAAAAAGTTAATATCCCTGACAGCCCCTTGTTTATTTTCAGATCCGTGCACTGTTTGCCACTTAGTGACCTTGCAAGCAGATTCACACCTTACAAAGTCCCTGACCTTGGAGTCATTAAAATCCAATCATACACTGGGCAGGCTTCCATATTCATTAGGACAGCAAGAAGATAGATTTGAACATGCCTTTGAAGTGACCAATACATTCATCAGCCAATTTCCATCTTCTTCAACAATTTCAGATTGCTCAGGGATATTACCAGATTAATTGATACAGAAAATCTTTTGCAGCAAAACAGTGGCAATGTTAAGCAGATGCAATATGTTTCTAATTAGAAAGGCTAAGATCAAACATAAGTCATAAATTACAGGTTGTCCTATGAATACCCATATGAAGTTGCTACAACAGTTCTTTCTGCTTTTGCTTTTGATGTAGGGGTCAGAGCATTTTTTCAAAACACATGATAGTGAAACTAGCATCTAAAAATAAGAAAAACCATGTCTACAGCTAAATGAAACCTCCCAGAGGAGATTTTTTTTTTAAAATTAAATCCATCACTAGAACATACTAATTAACCCTATTAAGTTCTTATGTCTTTATTTCATAAGCCCCTTTGGAAGGTAAAATTTCAAATCAAAGATAGGATTTATAACAATCATAAAAACAACAACAAAAGCTGAAACAAGCAGAGACCTAGAGGAAACATTTTCTTCATGCTATTTTGACATACACTTGCCTTCATCTACACAGATTGCTCTCACAGAAAAGTGAAATTTATGTGAATATGCTTTGCAGAAAAAAGAAGATTTTTTTTTCACTTTGGATATATGTAGGCATGATTTCTTCCAAATTTAAAGTGAGAAAGATTTGAAAAAGGATGGGATAAAGGAAGAAGTTTCAAATACATAAATAGCAAGCCTCAAATGAATCACTACCTGTCAAACAGGTTGCTCAAAAGTCTGCGTTTGCTCCTCTCACAAATCACATTTACAGCAGTACTGTTCAAAAGACTTTTACATTTACCTGGAAAAAGCCAGAGTTGTATCACAACATTTTCAAGGGGACTGAGCTTCAATGCTCTGGTCAAAGGTCTCTGCACAGAAGGCAGCTGAGGGCAGGTTGCAAGCTCCTCTTGAATTTTTAAGCTTGTTGCTTTTTTGTGTGCATGGGGACCCCATCCATGTGAGTTTTCATCCAAGCACAGAAAAGAGGGTCTAAAACCCCAGGTCTCTTACTCCTTGTCTTAAAGTCACTAATAGCATTGCTAATTGGCAGTTTCATGGTGGCAGCCACTTGAGATTGTTTTTTACTGGGTACATCAGTGACAACAAATCAAACCAAGGACCTGTTGGAGAGAGGTTTTAATTCAGAAGGCTTTTGCCTGATTAACAGCTTTTAAGTAACATTTGAAACAGATAACCACTTCTTACACATCCCTCCAGCTGTCTGGCAACAGAAGCCAAAAACTACACGTGTCCCACAGGGGGCTGACCCACAAAAGTACTGTATTGTGGTGATCACAGTCCAGCACATAGCATCAATGAATATAAGGTTGTTCCCAAAAAACAAAACAAAGCAAAACAAAAAAAAAAAAAAAACCCAAAAACAACAACAACAACCACAACAAAACAAAGAAAAAGCCAAACACCACCACCCCCCAAAAATAGACACACAAAAAAAAAACCACACACACACACAAAAACAAACAAAAAAACCCATGCCAAACCACTAAACAAATCCAATGTGGAGACAAAGTAGTTTCAGGACCACACATAGTTCTAAAAGTGGCTTCTTCTTAAGGAGAGAGGAGAGAAGAATGAAAGAAAAATCAATATTGCTTGAAAATACATTCCCCTAGAAGGGAAAAGGGCTGTTGTCTTGAGAATATAGTGTATAACAGGTAACTGGTTATTTTCCCATGTTTGTTCAAGACCATGTGATGGATGTCCCAAAACAGCACCTGTAACTATAAAACTGGTATAATAGACTTTCCATACTATTGCACAGTATACAACTGGATAGAGCACAATTGTGCAATGGTCAGGTATTTTTCATTTCTACTGTCCTTTCATAACCTGCATTGTGCTCTCATTGAGCCAAAGCTCAAAGGCTCTGGCACCCAGTTACACCATAAATTGAAATAATGAGAATGGTTTTATATAGTTCTACAAAACGTGTCTAGGGTGTTGTGTGTGTAATGTGAACAATTTTGCAGCCAAGACTCTTTCTGTGGAGAAAACGAAGACCTTGAGCTTTACGCTGCTTCTGGAGAAAGAAAGCAGGGATATTTATGGCAATAAATGTACTGTTTTGAAAGCAACTAATTTTAACAGGCCCATTAGTCTTTATTGAATTAATATAAATAATTTTCCCTGAAGCAAATTAGGTTCAGGAGCATAAAGTCAATTATCTGGCATTACCTTTGCACACAAGAGAGATTTCAAGTCATTACCTCATGCACGCCACAAACTCAGCAAATTAAATACACCCCTGAAATTTCTGGAACACAATAGCTGAGAAGGTATCTAAAGCAGTATATATAATCATTTATTAATAAAGATAAGATTTTAAAGCAATAAAACTGTTTGAGCACAAATCATACTTACTATAGATTCTTGAACATCTGTTTTGAGGTATAAAATGGAAAAATTCAGCACTCCCTCATTGTTTACAAAGTAGATTTCTCATGTTAGAATTTTATTTTGCTAATGTGGTTAGCAGTAGTTATTATTTGAATGATGCAAGCCAAATAAAACTTAAAAAAATAACAAAAAATAAAGCTATATAGAGAAACAACTATTAAAATTTAGCAAGTGCACATTCTTACATTTGCCACTTTGTGTTTATCCATCCTGCATTGTTTTCAAATGGCATCAGCATTCTAACTCCATTTTTAAACACTGTTAAGTTCACAAAGGAGTGGAGGATCACTAAGATTTTGATTGCTGAGGGGCTGGGAGTCTACACAGCCTGGTACATTGAAACTACCCTGGGACCTCCTCTGTACCTTTGAAAAAGTAAAATCAGGTTCTAAAACTTTACCCCATGCATAAGCAATCCTATAGCCAGGCAGTTTGGATATATCAAAGGGAAAAACATCAGGTGAATTAAAAAACAAATTCAATAAGGAAGCATGGAAATAGTCAGCTGGAGCAGGTACAAGGGTTGTGGTGCACTAGGCCAGCACAGAGTGCTCTTTCATTTCAGTGGTGAAAACACTGATCAGCCTCTGGACCATATTCTCTATATTTGGTCTGAATTAATTATCTTTTAATATCACCTCTGATATTTATTTAAATGTCCCTAATTATTTTAATGAAACTTCAATTTTTCACTTCAATTATGCAATTATTTGACTATGTGATTTAAAGCAAATCGTTTTCTGTGCCACTGTCAGTCTCACTCACACTTTTGTCTTTTTTCAGAACGTTCCTACTAAACTTCCAGATTCCTTTAACAAAGGATGGGTTTCATCCCACAGCCCTAGTTGTTTAAGATAGCACTGATCTCATGTTCTCAGTGTGTTTTAAGTGGGCTTAACAATTACCTGAAATTATTTCACCAAATAACTTACTTTCATGCTACAATATTATGTTAAGAAGCAATTTCCCAAAACTCATTTTCTTTAAACAAGGATGAAAACGTACTTAGGCATGGATTTCCTGTTCATGGCCCCAGCTGTAATTTCAGCTTTAATATAATTATTCTTTCTGTGTTTACTAAGCCTCCAAAGTGCTTAGTAAACTTGGTAAGAGCACAACTTAGGACAGTAATAATGGTTCTGCCTAAAAGGCAGAGTTTAAATATTGTCATTGTTTTCCAAGTCATAGAAGTAGAAGGATGCTCAAAACACTCTGAACCTAGGAAGAAAAAGGTTAAGACACTGACCTGACACCAAAGAAAGTATAGAAACAAGCCACACATCTCAGGAAACAGAGGAAAAACTCAAGGGGAAAACAAAAATCAGCTGTAATTCTTTATTGTGGCACTTAATTATTAGCTTATTTGGTTGTATTCCTCTGTCCTTAAAAAACACTTGATTATAGGGGTTGTGCACTGTCCTGTTTTGCTTTTTTCCTCCTTTAGCACTGACAGGAATAGGCATTAAATTCTTCATGGACTGCTTTATTTTTTTCCTTCAGACTAAGCTTAGGAATTCAATCTTTGTTCTAGACCCAATCTGCCTCAATATTATTCAGGCATAGAATTTGCTACGCACTGACCAGCAGCCACAAAGTCTGCCATTCTCCTGCACTGCAGAGAAAATGGTTTAGAGAATCATGGAATCATTTAGGTTGGAAAAGACCTTTCAGGTCATCCAGTTAAACCCATCACTAATCTTTGTCCATAAGTACCACACCTACACCCCTTTTAAGCACCTCCAGGGATGGTGACTCAACCACTTCCCTGCACAGCCTGTTTCAATGCTCAAAAACCCTTGTGGTGAAGGAATTTTACATAATGGCCAATCTAAACCTCCCCTGGTACAACTTGAGGCCATTTTTTCTTGTCCTATCATCTGTTACAGGCTAAAAGAGACAAACCCCCACCTCGACACAACCTTATTTTAGAAAGGAAAAAAAAAAATCATAATCAAACGAGAAAAGACTCTGCAGTAGAAAGAGTATAAAGAAGTTAGCAATTTCAAAGTTAAATTTAACACAAAGTGATCCCAGGAGTTCACAATAGCAGCAGCTAAAATGTAGGTGGTGATTTTTCTGGTGCAGAAGTGGGTAGTGATTTTTAGTGCACTTTATATTTAAATTAGCTCAAAGTGTATGACTGAATTACCTAGATACCATCTAACCACCTCAAATAATTACACAAAGCTATGTGATCTTCCATCTGACTAATGATCCCAAAACGTTCCTTCTAGAGGGGAGCTGGCGTGACATTGAGCAGGGGACAAATCACAAAAATGAGGACAATCAGAAAGTTACTTCTGCTTCTGTCACAAATAATGTGAAAAATTTGATGCAGCTGCTCCATGGGGACTCTGCAATGCAAAGACAGAGAATTTTGATATCCCTTTCCCCTACCTCATGCTGCAAAAAATGCTTGCCAAGAGATATCAAATCAGCATCGACCTTAACAGATAAGCAGCATATCATGGAAGTTGAATCTTGAGAATCATAACATGCATGAAACACTTAGAAGGTTTAAAATACCAAGTAACAGGGGGTGGGGGAAGAGAAAGAGATTACAGATGCCAAGACTAATGATAAGGCAGAGTAGAGCACTGTTTGTAATAAAAATATGTTGTCACAGCTAGAACCTGATAAAAAAAAAAATTCCAACAAGATGGGAACTAGATCTTTAGTGTTCATAAGAAATTAAGACTGTTCATCCTGTATGCCAAGTGTATAGGCCAGGAAAGCACTTCAACAGAAAGAAAATGTGCTCTACACAAGCCTTTCAGAGTAGAAGCCTCAAAATCTGATATGGGAAATCCATTGGTCACAGCAACATAATTATGTAGCAAAGTAGGAAATTCAGTTTTTAGATGGCATCCAAATGTGTTATAACTTGATCCTGCAAAGGATCCACATCACTGGAATTGCAACTGTGCTTCAAGTTTTCAATTTACTACTCAAAATGTTCGCAGGACATCTCACTCTAATAATCAAGCATCAATTAAAATCTGCAGATGGCAAAATTTAATGATGCAATTAAGTAATTCTGATTATTTCCCAAGCTGAAATTTAGCACACATAGCTCTCAGGAAATATACACTCACGATAAAGCCAGATTCTGTCTCTTCTCCTTCCTTCTTGCACAGGTTTAGTTGCACCTTTTGTCACTTTTATGAAACGAGGCCACTTTTGCCTCTTTGCTGTTTTCCCTGGGGCAGACGTTGCAGCCTTCCCCCTCTGCCAGCAGGTGTGAGCTGTCATCCAGGTCTGACTGCAGCATCTCAGCTCCTGGCCTCTCCTGCCCATTTGCTCCTGGGCTCTCACTTGCTCTTCTCCTCATCCCTGGAGGCTCTGCTTCCTTGTCAAGACCAAAGAGAAGTACAGGGATGAGTCATGAAAATGGGTAGATGACCACAAGAGAGAGACACATTTAATATTGCATAAAGAAAAAAAAAATAGGCATCATTCAATGGAGACACATTTACTGTGGTCTGGTGGTCATAAACAATAAAAATACAAATAAAAACCACCCTAAAGAAGTCCTGTAGCAAAGCCACAATGCTGGAGCTAAGATAAAAGGAATGAGGAGCAATAAATTTATAAAAGCTGACTTACAAAATAAACAGAAGGAGGGATGGCTTTTCAGAGAAGAACTGAGCAACTGAGGGGATATTAGGATAAAACTAAATAAATATTGAGTTCATAATGAAATTACATTGCACAAGAAACTTTTTTTTAGTGGCATGTTTACAGTGCCTCTTTTTAGACTGCGCTACTGAATGTCTGGAACGTTGTAAAGGCAGAAAAAAGGCAAAGAAAGTTGAAACAGCAAACCAGTAGCGGCTCTTGAACATATGGCGCACAAAACAAAATTAAAAATATTTGTATTCTCCCTGAGGAAATTGAATTTAAAAATGAGCACAGCTCTGCATAAATACATGGGATCAATGAGTAGGCAAGTTAAGTGTTTAATTGAATACTGTGCAACAGAGACAAGCTAACAAATATGGCAGTTTCTTTCAAAATCTTTAGACTTATGCAGTTTAAAAATTAATCTGAAATATACGTTCCAAAAGCCTTTTGCACTCACAGATAATAGTATAAAAAATGAAATATATGTGTGTATATATATAGAGAGAGAGATTGCATATATGTGTATTTATAAACACATGGACACATGTAGGTTTCCCAATTTACAGATGAATCATTTTGTACAAATAATCAGGACCACAGGTTGCAGCAGTGGCGAACTACTAGGGAGAGAAATATCCATATTCATACTAATTTCCAACAGCCATTTAGAAGAACTTACAATAAGTTGCATTCAAAAAATAATTCATAGCATGCTATATGCATTGGTCTTAAAATATTCTACCAGAGCTATCAGATAACTTTTAGCACTTCCCAAGTTGTCAATAATAGGTTTATGGATGATTCCTAAACTGAGAGGCCCACATGTATTTGTTAGAAGTAAATTATACAACAGCACAAGGTATTGTCAAAATATATTAGCAGTGATGCAAAATTACAAAAGATTTGGCCAATTTGATCAGATCAAAGAGGGTTGCACCCTGCTGCAGGAAAAGAGTCACTTGAAAAACAGAGGAAGTTTTAACTCCCTGGAGATCTACTTGGTGTGTGCTTGAGGGGCACTTGCAACAAGAGAAGGTGCTTTATAACTCCTAATTAGTTGGGAAACACAAGATTGGAAAATTCAGTCCTAATTCAGTGCAACTTCCTGCATCTACTTCAAACAAGTGTTAAATTTCCTAAGAGGGTTGGTTCAAAAGAGTTCCATGCAATAGGTTTCACACACTTTCCCAAGGTGCTTGGTATGACCAGTCCCAATCCCTTACTAATTGCACCTGCACAGATATTCAAGTGTCCAGAAACGTTCCTCCCTCTTCTGCTGGAAATCCTGACCTTAGACATTGAGACTGCCAGCACATGGGCCACAGTTCAATAGGAGGAGGTGTTCAATACTAATTCTGGCCAGCAGCAGCCACCTCCTGCCCCTTTGCCACTGCTGCCTGCCTCCCCTGCTCTGTGCTGTGCT
Source organism: Alaudala cheleensis (assembly GCA_013398995.1). Taxonomy (NCBI): domain Eukaryota; kingdom Metazoa; phylum Chordata; class Aves; order Passeriformes; family Alaudidae; genus Alaudala; species Alaudala cheleensis. The sequence continues at coordinate 171,594 of VWYE01022102.1, read as the reverse complement.
AACACAGCCTCCAGCACAGCTGTCAGCCCGGGCTAGGGAATGAAACGGGATAAAAGAATAAAGGTGAGGAGAAGGAGGCTTTATTTTTAATCTGAATCAGTTCCCTGATCTGATTTGATGCACTTCACACCCTCGCAAGCAATTTTCAGGGACTTGGCAATAGGAGATATGGTCAGGGAAAGGTACTACTTAAACTGTCATCGTGGTATCAGGGAACTATATTCTCATTTTGTGCTTTAACCAGCTGACAGCTCCGGGAAGAGAGTAAGCAAGATAGGAGATACACATGGACAACTCACTCCACACCCCAGTGTATTGCCACTCTGGTAAAATTCCCCTAAAAATGCTCATTTTATCTTCTCACTTCTTTCCATCAGGAGACACCATAAGCTTCCTAAGTTACCAGAGTGTCAGATGGATTTAAAGTGAGATTATAATATTCAGCACATTCTTAACCACTCATTTAGGTAACACAGCTAAAAAAAAACCAAAAAACATCCTCTACACACTCTGTGTAAAACAAAAGCTACATTAAAATTAATCTTAGATATATTTAATCATTTCATCCTAATTACATAAAGGAAAAAACTATTTGTCAACATCTTATCAATTGAATATTATTTTATGATCTTAAAAAACATCTCTCTCCCAACGTAATAATTCATGGGGAAAATGCACTCTCTCCCACACAGTCTGAAAGAAAAGTCTTTTCTTTCAGGGTTTGACACTTTTGGTTGCTTTTCTGCAAATGCTCAAAGCCAGGCAGATTGTAACTCCGTGGATTAGCTCTAATTAAATTTCAAAGTTGCAGTTGCAGCAGCGTGGCCTGGCATGAGGCAGTGAATGGTTGGGGCTCACAGGTTGAACACCTGCAGCAAGGAGTTCCTTCAGCAAGGCACTGATATTGTCAGAGGAGATGGAAAAGGAGGGCTTGGAGCACGAGCAGCACCTGAGCTCTTGCTGTGAACAGAAACAACGGCCATCAGTAACCCTCCATTTCAGAAACAGCAGGGACTTAGGTCATCCCTGGAACTAGGATTTTAGGTCATCCCCAGCCTTTTGAATGTATATTAGTAACAATAGCCTCTTTGTATGTAATAATCCTCTATATTCCAGTCTATTTATACCCACAGATACAGAGGAGTAGAATTTACTTACACTATAGTTTCAGCCAACCTCCATCACGATCAAGTGTAACACATTTCTCTCACTGTAGAGTCCCAGAAAATCTTTTATATCAACAAAATATTTTCTTAATGGCTTCTGTGTGAATGCTAAGTCATCAAAATTGTACCTTGTTATCATTTTTATTGCTGTTATGGGTGTGCTAATGAAATATAAATTGACACTGAGGAAATCTTTCTGCTTTGTTTTGACTTGTCAAGGCCAAATGAAGTTCCTAAAGCCCCGATTTCAACTTTGCTATAAGTACTTTTCAATTTCCTCTACTTACATATCATTTTCTGGTGCTACTACTAACAGAAATTATGCAATTTTAGAAATAATCCTGCTTCACAATATGACCTATGTAGCCATCACAATTCAGGCAATAAGGAGCCAGAGGTTTCAGTGTTTAAGTTCTGGCCCAAGTCTAGCCCTCAGTACGTGTAAAACCAACGTCCTAACAGCCACCAGTAAATTCAGAAATTTTAACAGGGACAGGTCAAATATACAAAATCATTCTGCATTCTGAAAGTCACATCTTACTTCCACAGGAATTCAAATTACTTCTAGAAGAGAGAAAAAGGAATACCATATAAATTTTGTGCCACTTACCCACCTGTAGTTTCGTTTTCCATCACAAAGATGAGAGGAGGGAAGATCCTGTACCCAAGTCTGGCACAGCAGACATTTGGCCTGTGGAGTGATTGGGTTATTCTATTTGAGTCATGGTCCTTGGAAACAGAACACTGTGTGCCACTGAGGGCCAAACCTTCAGATGGCATAACCTGGCACAGCTCCACTGATCCAGTGATATGGAACACACATCCCCTCAGCAAAAGAGGCATCATGTTATGGTTGCAATGCACCACTCACATTCTGTGTGTCATTGTCATTCAGCTGGATAAAAACTGCTAACAGCTGAAAACTCAGTCCCTCCATGAAAACATGACACCAGCTTCTAAGTAAAGAGACCAAATAGCAACAGATTTGAAAAATTAAACATCTTCTACACTACTCTGGCAACAACTTCTAGCAAGTTCAGCACTGAGATCGTCCTGTGTAATTTTTTCACTCCATAGTAGTGTTCATAGGTAAGAGAACACCACAAATTCCTTTCCATTAACATGCATGGTTTGATGTTAGGCTGTGTTTTCCTGAGATCAGCTGTCAGTCAGTGTGGGTATTTCCACGTGATAGAAGATACTCAGGAGGAATCATGTGCTGGGACACCAAAAAGCTGAGTAGGAGTAAATGGGAACTTTATTAATAGTGCATGCCTTGGAACAAGGATAGATTTCTGACNCAGCAAAGAAATATATTAAAGAAAGAAAAAAAAAAAAAAAAAAAAAAAAAAAAAAAAAAAAAAAAAAAAAAAAAAGGGGGGGGACTGGGAAAAGATTAATATAGAAAGTCAGAATTGCAAGGAAAAAAAATCCAGAAGCCCAAGTCTGTTAAAAAAAAAAAAAAGCTCATCTAATTCAAAACTAAGCACGTTGCAAATGAATCCTACAATAAGAAACTGATTAAGTGGGTAAAAAAACCAGGAGAGGGAAATTTTTCACAATTACCACTGGATGATTTCTTATTTTCCCATTTGCAGAAAACCTGGAGAATTTGAAACTAAACCCATAGGAATAAAAACTATCATTTGCTCCCTAAGCATATTCATTTCTGACTGCCTGCTCTTATTAACCAGCTTGTCACCAGAAAATGTTCCTTATTAAATTGTACAAGTAATAAATTGTTATTATAATAATGTTTCTCTGTTTCACTTCATATTAATGTAACCAGACTGCCATTGTATTTGCTATAGTTTGCACTTTAAATGTAAACATTATCAATTGTTTTCATTACAGAACTGATGCTTGTGTTGTTAATTTAATTTTCTCACCACCAGCTTTGCTCTTTCTCATGTAATCCAGGTGATAACACTCTGACAAGACAAAACAATCTCTGCTACCAGGCTGTGGTCATATTTGTGTTAACATAATTTTCACACAGGAAAGTCAAATGGGGAGGCAGCAATAGGAGAATGTTGAAAAGCAACAGAATTCAGAGCTTACTTCTATAATTTCAGGAAACAGCCTATCTTGCTAGAGCTAGCAATGTTTATTGTAAAAGTACTTTAGAATAGTCATGTGAATGAGCTATAACTCCATAAGGAAAGTTGGCAAAGTATGAGAAGAGAATGGAGGCAAGGGAACATCTTACCTAGAGTGAGAACAGAGCTGAGGGAACTAAAGAAATTAATCAAATTTGGCAACGAAGATATGTGGTATCAAAACTGAGACAAAATTATATATTCTATATTTTATAAGTTGACACTTTACTCTGATATGCTAATGCTGACAAATTTGAAAGAGTACCCAGTGTCTATTTTAGAACAATATTTTCATTCATTGTATTCCTCTTCTGTTTACACGAGAAACTCGGTTAGACCTTTAAATGGCTACTGACCCACATCCTTCCATGGTACTTCCATACCAGATTAAATGGATTTAGGATTAAGAGAGGGAATACTGACAGAACAGGAATTCTGGGATGCATTACCTCTATAAGACATGATTCCTTGGGGAGGGGAGGAAGGAAACATGAAGAACATTTTGTTACAATTTCAGGAACCAGCATACTCTGCCTACTATATAAACTATAAGTGATCAATACTCACTTCATTGTGTCTAATTTATTTTCAGAAAACTGTGGCACATTTTTCTGATTCCTCTGAAGTAATAAGCAGAAGAATCTACGTTTAAAACTGGGATCTCTGCCTATTCCATATTTTGTAATGTTTGACTTCTACTTTGCACAGTGCTGTACAGAACTGAGGCCAAACAAAAGCTCCTGATCCAGGGAACTCAAAATGCTTTAGTAGAGAAGGGGAGTAAAGCAGCATCATTCACATTCCAGGGAAGACAAGCCATTGTCAGGGGGAGATTTTAAATCAATTGCCTGAGGTCACAAGTTGAGTCACTTGGGCAGCCCTTTTTTTTAAATTAAAACAAAATCCCCCATAATTGCAATTTGAGTGAGCAAACACCCTTAGCATACTTTAGTTGCAAAATGTTTCTTCAGATCCTGGAGATGTTATTTGCAAGACACCTGGAAAAAGACTGTAGATCTTGATGTTAGTTAATAAATTGCGTTTCCAGGAGCAGCACGCTAGGATGGAATCTGGATCATTGCTTCTCTTGTGAATTTAAGCAGGAAGACACACTTTAGTGCCAGTGTTCTGATGCCTGTGTGATCCAGAACCAGAAGTTCACTATTTCACAGCCTGCCTGCTGCAACAACTCTGCTCACATTTTCAGGTTTCCATCACAAGTTCTCTCTCACAGACTTATGTGGGTGCAAGGGACTCGTGGGCCTTGTGAAAACAGAACAACATTTCCTTTCACTGCCTGCATCTCAGACTTTTGAGCTCTGGGTATTTCTTTTACCCCCTTTACAAGTTTCTAAAGGGCATCTGTTGGTTCTGCATTGCATTCTTTAAAAAAATCGACTTTTAAATGAAGATGGCAACTTTGAGCCACTGCATCTGTCTCTAAAAAAAAAAAAAATACCATATATTCTACTCTTCTGTGTGAAGGTTTACTCTGTATGAAGGTAGCAGCCAAGAAACCAGTAATTTTTCATGCATTGCAACAGATCTTCTTAACACTGATATTTACATACTATTGATTTGTTATGTTTGGCCATCTGTTTGTGGGTGAAATACTGTAGGCATATTTCTCTTTTTTATTTTTTTCTTTTTTTTTTTACTTTGCTTAAAAAGCTTACCAAAACCTTACCTCTGTCTATTTTTCTTTTTTTTTTTTCCTCATAAATACTCTATGTTCTTTTCATCCTGTTGAGGAAATGCTATATAATGATAATCCAAGATATTCATATTACCCTTACTGAAGTATCATCTGTGTGTTTCTTTAGGATCTGAATCACTGAATGCATGATTCTAAGAACGTTTTTCCCTCTAGTGACTTTATTTTTTCCACTTTTGCAGTTAAATGGAAAGCATGGTTTCACATAGCTTAACTCTGTATTCCTCTATTTAAAATCCTCTAAACAATGCCAGTGATTTTGAACCAGTTACCACCTTTAAACAGCAGATCCAAAAACACACATTAGACAAGGACAATGTAAAAGCTACATTTCACTTCAAAATCAGCTAGAAGAAGACCTGCTATACCCTGGAAGCAATATCATGTGTAAATCCTTTAACAGCAGCTGCTTTGAACAGAGTAGCTGATCTGAAATGCCCTGTGATTTAAATCCAAGTCATACACAAAGTAATCCTCAAACAACTGAATCCTATTTAACTTTTCAAAACATCTGAATTAGAATTTAAGAAAGGCAAGCATTTTTAAAACCCTACTTTTAAATACACATTTCACCCTTAATCTCTTTTTCTGACTCTTTCTCAGAGCATACCACCTGTACATCCATCTTAATTATATGTTCATGTATATCCATATATTTCAATGTATAACGTATGCAGCTTGCTAAGGACAGATTCAGATGAGAATTTTTCCTCAGTTCTAAAACTACCACTGAAACTCTCAATTTCTGATCACAGTTTGGACAATGGTGAATCTATGCTTTTTCAGCTGATAAGCAGGAAATATTTATTTAGTGTTTTTGTTGCTATTTTGTGGTTTGCTTTGTTGTTTGGGTTTGTTTTTTTTTCTATCCTGATACAAGAAAATTACAAAAAGTCAAAACTAACCAAAAAAAAAGTAAACAAAATGAACTAAATTCCATTTCACCCCAAGGCCCAAACAGGACATTTCATAATTCGTATTAAGAGAGTATTGCATAGCCATATAAGCAGAAATAATTTGTAGCAAGGCTTATCAACACTTAAAGCCCAATGTTATGGTACTCATTTGCAAACAAGGCTGGGGTTGGTGAAGATTTCTGTGTAAAAAGTCGTGATTGAGATTACTCCTCTCTGGACTGATATAAAGGCAAATTTAATCTTTTTATTAGTCCATCACTATTCCAAACGTAAGATGGCACAACTCCACTGCATGCATTTCTAGAGCTAAATATCAAGAAAGCAGCTCAGGAAGCTTTCTTTTATTTACTGGCCTTGTATCAGTGGCTGTATCAATTCAAATCCATGACTGGGGGAGAGGACTCTGCTTTCTAGCCTGCCCCACATTACATCAGGAGAGGACCCAGTGAAGCTGCCAGTTTCAAATCAGGCAATTCGTTAATTGTGTAGTTTATGGCACTCAGAGGCATTGACTCCTACCCTTGAATCCCACAACCATGAGCATTCAGAAACTGATAGTTCTCCAGCTTCTCAATTTTTATCTGTTTTCTTGACGTGCCAGAGTTGGTAACAAGGACCATTCTTCATCCATTCTTTAGTCATTCCAGTTCAAAGGCTAATGTCTTTACTGAAAAAAACCAGCAAAGTAAAGGCAAACATCCTCTTCTTCAGCTTTACTACAGCTGTACTACACAGAAGGTAACTTCCACTAAGGGCAAGGATGAAAGATTGGACATGATATCCTTAACAAGATTAACCAGCAGCTACCCCTCAGAGATCCCAGTGCCTCAGGAAGCTAACATCCGTGTTCAGTGCCTCCATGTCTTTAACAGAGAACTCCCAAGTTTAAAAAGTGGAAGAAAGTTTAAAAAAAGAGGTGCAGCACTTGGTCTAACAATAACAAAATAAAATTTTTTTCAGCTTTCTATCTCCTCAGCTGCTTCTCACAGTTTGATGGTACTCTGTCTTTCTCCTAAGTAGGAATAAAAGCAGTAATTCATCCCCTGTCTGGTTTTCAAACACTTAAGTGATTTTAAAATAAGATTTGTTGGCAGTGATATCTTTGCAGAGTGATGACACACAGCTATTGTATTGTTTTGTTTGGATCATACTATTCAAGCCCTAAGAAAATCTTTTGTGAACCTTGTAAAGTCATTTCTATGAAACAACATTTGCAATAAAATCAATAAATAATGTGACCTGAAGATACAGTGAGCTGCTCACAGTGCCTGTGTTATTTCTAGTACAAGTCCCCCCTAGGCTCATCAACTTCCTGTCACTTGTCCAGTAGACTTCAACACAAATTTCAATGATTCAGCTGGACACAGTGAGACAAGTGAACTCAAAAGTAAACAATGAGAAACAGTACCACTACATGATTGGAATTCTGATTTTTTTTCAAGTACTGGAGCCATTGAAACAGCCAAAATGGGAGTGACATTCCAAGCATAGTTTATCTCTACATGACATTTCCAAATGTTTCTCAAGTTACCTTTCTTCCTCTCTGACAGCTCCCAGTTTTAATTCAGCCACTTCCTCCATTTTCATGATATCAAAGCTTTTTTCCCTTTTCTATTAAACTAGCCTATGGCACACAGAGGGACATAGAATAATAGTAACAATTAAAATTATTTGAAGAAATGACAGAGAATAAAGGAAACATGAGTTTTATTTCTTCTTGCTCTCTGTTTCCTTGGCATTCATTGGCTATGAAGCAAAAATGCATTTGAACTTTACAGGGAGGAAAGAAAACCACAACAATTCCCCTTTGGAATAGCTAGTGGATAAAATTTCACAATTCCTCATTTGTTCTTTGTGCTATGATTACACCTGGACAAGAACACCACAAAATAAAACACACTCTCAGTCATCTGCATTGCATAGCTATGAAAAAGAGATAAAAGGAGAGAAAGAGAAAGGAATGAACAGTTACTGAGCAAATATAGTACCTTATAATTAATATAGTGATGTCTCATCACCATCATTGAGCTGATCAATATCACAATCAGTATTCCCACTTGCAAATTCATGGGTATTTAAGGAGAACAAGTCATCACACACACTTAACTCCTGCCCCAGCCTTCCTTATATAAATCATGTTTTGCACCGAAGGCAAATAACAAAAGCTCATCCGATCAACCTTTCTAATGTTTACCTAAAGGAAATTAGCTTCCATCACTTCAATTAATTCAATATCAGAAACAAAAATCTTCCAGTTCTGCTGAGAAAGGAAAAAGAAAACGATCTTTCAACTTCAAAAGCTGTACTTTACTCACCAGAATAACCATCTCCTCCAATTCTTATTCAAAAACCCGCTTAAATTCTTAACTTGTACATCCAAGGAACTACCCTGAGGGGTTTTTTTCCAAATTATCATTTGACATACCCTACAGACTGACAAGCAAACACCTAAGCACTATCTGAACATGAATAGTCACTTGCTGATGAGCCACAGATGCCAAAGTAGTGATTCTCTCTTACTTCTCTCTGAAGTCTGCCAGTTATTTCTTTAATAGTCATTATCATCATTCCATTGCCTTATATTTCTATGTGCAAACCTGTTCCAATATAACCTTGTGTTTTGACCTTTTCCTATCCACAGAGAGACTGGTTTTGATGGAAATCAGTTTTACAAACAGAACCACTTACCCAATAAAATTGGTTATTCACATGCCTTAATATTCACTGAAATCATGACGTACACTTAGAAAAAGAACAGATATAACAAACCTTTCCCTGGGCAAATCCAGCTTTCTACCCTGGAAAGCAAAACACACTCCTCAGCTATTTCAGCACAAGTATGTTGAACAACTCTGATTCAATTGCAGAGACAGTGGCATTGTGTGCTGGTCAATTTACCACAGTGCTCCACCGCTGTCCTCCTCGACCCACAGACACACAGACTCATAAAAAAAGAAACTGCATTTGAAAGAAAAATGTCATTCCTTGAGAGGTCAAGGATGTATTACACAGACTTGGAGCACAGATCATAAAGCAACACAACACCAGGCTTGTTCTTTCAACTGTACTAGAAACCAGTCATTTGTTTTCTTGTTATAAAGAAAATATTGCAGACAGACTGGAAGAATTTTTGTGGTGCACCAAACCTGACACATGAGTATGACACAGCAAAAGGATATGCAGCTATCTCCCCTATATATCTGTATAAACATTTGATTAATTTCTTCATGAATTAATGATAAAACATACAAGTTCTGTTAAGCTTTTGAAAAGTTCCTGGCTTTTTTTTTTTAAGCATACTTGCACACGAATACACAGACATAAGGCACTTTACATCTTTACATTAACCTAGAATAGACTGATAAACCATACTTTGGCTAATAATTTTGCTGAAAAATTAGTTGGTAGTTATGCCAAATCGAAACATTTTTAACTGAGAACAAACATTGGGAAGGAGTATAATAATTTAATTTTGTTTCCAAAAAATTCAAATTTTATAACAAGTACTGAGGCAATCTTCAAGTGACAGCCTTTTATAGCTTACATCTCTTTCCTGTTCCCTTTTCTGCCCCTCACTTTATGGGAATACTCACGTGGATCCTGGTCTTGATCTTCTTTGGCCTTAGCAAGGAGGGTAACTTTAATTGCCTAAAGGTTGTCCCAAACATTCCAGAGAGCAGGGACTTCCTTTGAAGAAATTCCATTTCCTAAAAAAATTTTTAAAATATACCTGAGCAAAACCCAGAAGGAATAAGTATGGAACCATGCAATTAGATTGTGGATGACTACAATTAGTGTTAATACTTGATGAACTTTCTGAGAGTCATCTAACACCCTTTACCCATATAATTGTATGCTTGTACTAAAATCTCCAGGAAAAAAAATGTAGATTTCTTTAAAAATTATGGAAAATTATTGGCTTTAGACTGTCTCAAATCAATTTATCTTCAGGTGAGAGTCTAAAAAAAAAATATTACTTGCTACACCCCAATGTAAAATCATATGTTAATCCCTAAGACAGAAATATCAAGTTGCCCAACTCAACAGTCAAAAACTTTGAGCATTAACAAGGAGGTGAAAAGAAAAAACACAGGAAGTCAAAGAGGAGTGAGAGGAATATGAAAAGACACAAAAGACTCCTTAAAATATACCACAATGTACTCTATTCCCTCCATGAAAGGAAAAATACATGAATGCATAATAAAAACAAGCATTAATATTGACTAGAACAAAGTGAGAAGACTGGGAGTCTCTGTTCCCTCTGATTTACAAGTCAGGAATGCATACTGAGAGAAAGAACATCAGTTTCAAACTTGTAATCAAGGGTGGGAGGGGGTTTGTTGGGTTTTTTTTGTTTGATTTTTTTTTTCCCAGATAGAACATATTGCTGAAGGATATTATTAAAACAGAAGAATTTTGCTCATTTAAACAACACTGTAAATTGAACAGCAAAAATTAATGACAATAAATCATTCCAGAAGGCCTACAAATTCAAATTGAGAGCCTAAAATATTAGATCCCCTATTCTGCTACTTGTTCACTGATTTGTATTTCTAGTTGCAAATAGAAATACAAGGAGAGAAAGGACCTCAATAAACTTAAAAAGCTTAAAACTCAAAAAAAGCTTAGAAGCCACAGACTATAGCAAATATCAAATGTAATAATAATTGAATATCAATAAATATTATCATGGGAAAGTGCTGAATATTATAAATTTTCTGGTTCCTCTTTGATCCTTCTAAAGATTACTGTATCCAGAGACAGATTATTAAACCACTCTGAGGACTTAAAGAATGTCTCAAAACACTGTGAAAGAAAGAAGCTCCCATAAGTTAAACCACCACAACAGGCACAGATGGCAGACAGGAAGGTATTCTTTCCAGGGCTAAACGAAGGTTAAGGTTTGGAATAAGCACACTGAACAAAACTGCACTGAGGGAACTTGTGACAAGCACAGGATGTACATAAAAGGCCTGTATAAAAGTGTTACCTCCAGAAGGCCATTTGGAGACCCCCAGCACCAGGAAGACCATCAGAAGGAGGGCCAGTAAAACACCACAGGGATCCACGTGGTGTTGACTGACTTCCTACTTAATCTCTCCTCTTTTAGTGTTAAATAAAATCTGTACTCTTGACTTGGGCATATGATCTCATTCCCCTTAATTCAGGCAGAGGCATCTATTAATAATCAGATCCTGGCAATCAAGAAGATCAAAGTGTGAAGCTGCACAATTTTGCAATGAGTTTAGAGACTGATCATTCAACCACCTGCCCATCTCACTCTGTATTCTGTGCTGGCCCTACAGGAGCACATCTGGAGAAACAATCCATACACACAGATAACTGCAGCTTGGGATCAGGGACACAGAAGAGGGGTTCTTAATAGCTCTTTTAATAGTTTGTAAACAATAAAGGGTGACAAGAGTTAAGTAGATTCCATAAGAAATATCACTGAACATTAATCATGAGGCATGGGATGAGACAAGTACTTAGGATGCTGTTCCAGACCTGATGGCTCAAGATGTAGCCATGATCAGGACAACTTAAAGATAGACAGACAGACTGACAGATAGATGTTAAAAGTAGTATTATTAGTATGTTCTTACAGACTTATACTGGAATGTTACCTCTTTGCTTGCATGTTCCCCTGTGTGTTTACTGGAACAGAATGACAAGCTTAATCCTACTGAGAATTTTGGGCTTTGTTTCCCTTGAAATGATGAAGAGACTTGGTGGTCATTATTTTCAGCTGCCAAATTATCTGCCATCTCCTCTGTGACAACCAAGAAGTCCCTCCCTGCAGCTATTCTCCCTCTGTACTCTTACCAGCCATCTTTTTGCTTCTAGCTGTTGCTGAATGAGAGCCCATTTGCAATGTACGTTTTTAGGTGCCATTGTTTGGTAGCCAGAAGAATGCAGCATGGGAATGAATGGGTTATTAGAACACACAAAGGTTGCAGTTTTCAGGCTTAACTGCTGAAGCCTGACAAAGTGCATCACTCACCAGCCAGTTCATGCTTTCAAGTTATTCTTTGCATTCTTGTCAAACAGAAAGTTACTTTCCCATTAAACGAACGCTGAGACTCTGGTGCACAAATCTTCTGACTTAAAGAAACAATTTTTTCCTCCCTACTCTATATTCAATCCTGATCGTGCCCTGCTGGCCTTTTTCAAGAGCTTTTATTGCACTGTTATGTCAATTCTGCTTTTAACACCACTGGTATAACACTTTTCTTCTGCATTTGTTAGTAAAGCCAGGTAATTTTCCATATTGGCACCAGTCAGCCCAGGTTCAACAGAGACTACAGCCCTGTGCTTTTGAGCTGAAGAGTACAGACAGTCTGTTTACCCTGTGCTCAGACCCTGTGCTGACCCTTAGTGCTTGGAAGGCACAGTGGGATAAAGCAGGTGGAAGGGATCTCTCTCTGCACTCTCAACTGCACAGGCACTCTGAGGTCTTACCTCGCTAAAACCAGGCTGGTGCAGCCAGCACAGCATCACCTGCACTCTTTGCTCATCTCTCACACCTAGAACTATGACAGAAATCTGCTTCACTCATTGCCTCTGTTGCACCTGAGGAACTGCATCGAACACGAGCTTCTGTAAAGCAAATGACTCTCCAGGTGTAGATGCCAACAGGATGATCTTTATATGAGAAGTCTTTCCTATAAAAGAGGACTTAAAATATTCTGGTACCTTGAGACAGATTCTCCTCCATGTTGCCAAAAGTGGGTCATGCCGGCATGGATATTATTCATAAAGGACAATCTCTGGCATCTCTTGACAAATTCAACACAGACACTTTGAAGGAACAATTAAAGTTCCACCCTCTCTTGCTCATGAAAATGTACAATTGCTGCTGCTTTTTAATTCAACTGCCTCATTGTCCATCTGATTTGGTAACAAATCAAAATCACACTTGTTTTGTCTTGAAAAACAGCTTTGAGATTTAATTTAAACTTTACTTCTTGTCACTTGCCAGTTGACCCCAAAATAGGGTTTTTCTCTGACCTCACTGAAAATCTTTAAAGCCACATATTTTGTTATGTATTACACTATTTATGAAACTTCTGTCCTACATTTGACTGAAAGACCTTGCAAATTACTTGAAGTTTTGTTCATTCAACACTAATCTTCTAACTCAAAGCCTCTCAGTGCAGAACATTGACTGATAGCTTTGTTTGTGTGCTGCTTGCCAAAATGATCGTAATACCTTTTGATGCCAAACAAAGGAAACATTTTGAATATCATGTCTTTTAGGTGCCATCAAAACAAAGCCATCCTTTCAGCCTCTGAAGAATATGAATAAATATTCATCTGTGCCATGACTAAATGCCATCTATGTTAGACTGGACATATTTTTGATAGCTCAGAATCAGCCTAAGGAACTAACGTTATTTATTTTTTGTCTTCCTGAAAGAATATTTTGATTATTTGATTTTCCTGCTCAGCATACAGTACCCAAACCTTTGTCTTTGTAATAAAAACAATCTCTACTTAATCTCTACCTTTTCTGTGGAAAATTACATAGACATTCATACATCAATAATTAAATATTTCTGTCTTCTCTCAGTCTGAGATTTATTCCTTTATGAATTAGAATATTTACTGTATTTTCACCCAAAATACCTAATACTTTATTCACTATTCTACTATTCTATGTTTAATATGAAAAAGGTCAACCTTCTTGTTTATATCACTTTCTCCAGATCTTTTAGCTACACTGAACAGAAGCAGAATATTCATGTACATTTGAGATGCTTCATTAGTTTCATGAAATGTGGTAAAATATGCTAATTTTTAATCCCGTTTAGTACTTTGGGAAACTGATCCATACTCTGCTGTTCCCTTCTTCTTGGTCCATTCCATTGGGTGAATCCCAGCACGTCCACAGATTTCCGCAGAGGTGAAGGCAGGTGGAAATGGCTGCAGAGGAAAGAAAAGAAAAAAAAGGGAGGCAGTTACCAAGATTTTGCCTGTTTTTTAGTGCTGAGTGCTTCTGCTGCCTGATTGCTATAGAGACTAAGAAGGAGCTGTTATTAGCAACCATGGGCAGGCAGAAACAGAAGGGAGGAAAGCACCCCTAACTAAAAAGAAGATTTCTGTTTGAACAGGAGGAAGGATGAAAGGACTGGTGGTGGCAGGGCAAGACAGAAAGGAAAAAGAAAATATTAAAAAGGACAAAGAAGGGATGAGAAGAGTGAATTTGACAAAAGTGGTGCAAAAGGAGAGCCATATGGTAAACCCTGACACTCCCTCAGGCTTGATGGGATGGGGGAATGCCTTAGTGTGTCTATTAGCATTTTCTAGTGCAATACATGCTCTCTGCCACATGAAGATGCCTCACAGACATGCAGTCCCTGTTCAATGCCATACCCTTCTTTCCTCCTGCTCCCAACACATGAGGAACTTACCAAGCCACTGATCAGTTGATAACTATGGGTTATTTTGCAAAAAACATAACAAGGGTTCAAAATTCAGAACCAGCAAGAGAAAATTTGCAATAATTATGGACAATGTTTTCTAAAAATCTGCACAACTGCTGTTACTGCAAACAGTCTGGTATTTGAACTGTTTTTAATCATTGCTATTTTACACTGTCTATTGTGCATTACAAAGTGTATAGGGTCAATAAAACATAGCCATAACCTGTCATAACTGCATTCAAGACTGGGTCTCCTAGACGATAGCATATGACAGCTGAAACAAACATTAAATAATACTTTTTAAATAAAAAATAAAAAAAATAGGAAAAACCCAATAAAAACAACAACCAAAAAAACCAACAACAACAAAATGAAAAGAAAAAACACCCAAACCTCCAAACTTGAAGTTGTGCTTCCTATGTTTCTTGGTTGCATATACAGCCACAGGCACTTCGATGATACACATGAAGCTAAGACACCTAGGAAATAGTAAAAATTTATGTATTCCAGCAAAAGCTCAAATAAACCTAAAAGTAGGGTTGCTATTAGTCATGAAGTCCACATGTTCATAGATTTTCATACATTAATATGGAGGGGGAAATTTTGTAATTTTTTTTGTTTCTTTGGTTTTCATCTGAGATCAAATGCATGGAATTTTGAGGATGACCTTTTTTACATGTGCTTGTACTTTTTCAGACTTCCATGCTGCAGAAAATCACTGGATTTTTGTGGCTGCCAAAAGCTCTGTCACTGCCTACAACAGGAGGCATTCAGGTAAAGAAAACAATACAGACCTGGTTATACTTCAGTGTTTTCTGGTACAAGCTAAAGTAGCAAACAAGTTGTTCTCCAAACTGTAATTTGAGATTTCTGTTGGTTAAAATTTAAAACATCAGTGACTGGGAGTTTTGTGCCTTATGTGTGCCATTTCTCACGATGCCCAGCCTAAAGGTTTTGAAGTTTTCAATCCAGCAGTGGTCAGGAGCACCCATCAGGTGAGGAATTCACATATAGGTAGTACTGTAGAGAGGAAAAAATATTTTTTAACTATCTCTCAAAGAGTCAGTAAAACATGAAATCAGACTTTTCTTTACAGATAATGCTAACACACAACACAAATAATGTTAGCACAAAACAATACCAGGAAGTCTTTCCAGTCTAGTTTTGATGGAGTTCTGAAAGAGTGATTTTATCCACTTGCACTTCTAAATGGTAGAAACAAACACTAATAAGATACCCAAAACATCATAGGAAATATTACTGAAGAGTAAGGAATGAGAATACAAGAATATAAGAAAAATGTCTGTAATAAGGAACAGTTCAATCTGCTCAGTTTTACAGTGTTGCCTTTTCTAAAACTGACTAATGTCAAATGGTTTCTTTTTGTTCTTCTCAGACAATATGCTACTTTATAAGTTTGCTTTAAAAATATTAGAGCATTTCAAGATTTTCATGGTCATCAGTAAGTTTGAATGATTCCCACACACAGATAGCAAGTTCTGTAGTCATAGCAATTAGGGCCACTACAAAATACACTTCATTAGGTTAGAGAGTACAAACATGATTAGATACAGTGAATGGCATTCTTCATCTTTACTCATCTGTACCTGAGGTTTTCTCAACAACAGAGAGTCTGTGTCAGCTTTTATATCTGATGGTACTTGGTTTGTGAAATGCACCACATATTCAATTAAAGAGTAGCTGAGCTTGTTGTGGAATATGTAAATGTTAATGACACTCTAGATCCTATCACCTGAAATTTCACATTTTCATAAAGCTGAAATCTTTCTTTTTTTCTAATACATGCACCATACATGTAACATATCCTAAGGAACTGTCCTTAAACATTTCTATTTCTTTTCCTTCTTCTTTTTAAGATAGAGAGAGCTGTATCATCTCACCTGCATGTCACAAGCCAAAGGATCTTGCCCCAAAAAGTTTTATAAAAACCTCCTGTCCCAGCTGACACAAAAACTTCAGAAAGATATCCATGGTGGAAATTTTAAAGATATTAATGTTAGACTTCTATCAAAGCCAACATATGGAAGCAAAGCAAATTGAAGCTACAGAAAAAGCTCAATTTCTCAATATTTAGGAAATAAATTATCAGAATTTTTCCTTTAGTAATCAGAACTATCATCACTTTGCTGTTTTCAAACAAAATTAATAAAGAGAATCAAAGACTAAAATAGCATATTTGATTTCTGGGACTCTAAATGCAAAAACTAGAAACTTAGAGCCTGTCTTAGAACAAAATAATATCTATTTATTGTGCTTGAGGAGGAGCAACAGACTGCTACCACATTTATTCTATTTCCTCACTAGAATTTCTTCTTCTAGGAAATGATAATACAACCTTTGTATTAGAAACAAAGAGTAAGAAATTTTAACTTATATGGCACAAGCAAAGAAAATTTTTCAGACCTTTTGACATGAAATCTGCTTGTGCTTCCACACCAGCCTATAGAGGATGTAGCACAACATCAGAATAAAGCACTGAAATATTTTTGTGTGAAATGTGCTACAATACAAACTTTTCCTTTGTATGGCAACAGGGAATATTGAAAACATTTTTTATCTCAACAGAAGATAAGTGGATGTTTTTGTTATTTCTCACAACTATTCTTTTTCCTCATGTGATATTTTTATCCCAGATAATGTACCTTATTTTAATATACATACAACTTAATTCAGGAATAACTACTAATTGAGCTACTGACATATCAAGTGCAAAGTGATGCAGATTTCACCAACTGATTATTGTACTTCTAGATTGTGTCCTAAAAACTCAGAAAAAATTCTTGCTGTTGGACATCTATTCTTTCATATTTCCTAATTTTGTGAGATACCTAAGCTAATTGAATATTGCAACAGAGGGTTTTGTCACAGAATTCTATGTAAGCCAGTTTTTCTGGTTATATCAGGAATAGCAACTAGACACAGGACCTAAAGATGAGTTCCAGTGGCACTGTTGTTCTTAATTTTCTACTAAATTATTATGTGAATTTTATAAATTTCAGCAGTCAGGGAAATGAAAAGCTACCTCCATT
The DNA here is from genome assembly GCA_013398995.1 of Alaudala cheleensis. NCBI lineage: Eukaryota > Metazoa > Chordata > Aves > Passeriformes > Alaudidae > Alaudala > Alaudala cheleensis. The sequence goes on along the minus strand of VWYE01022102.1, from coordinate 154,222 downwards.
GGCTGAAGCCAAGAACAGTTCAGATGTGTTAAATCAGGTTCTCCAAACAGCTGTGCCAATGTTCCTCTGCCCAAAACTGCTGGTTGAGTCCCAGGTCTTTGCTGAGCAGTCTGCCAGCAGCATGAAGTCATGCCAGATTGTGTGCAACATAAACATCTACTTGGGCTTATATTCAGACCAGCAAACATGATGCATTCGTGTCCCAGGGTCAGATTTAATCCCAACCCTCCACAAATGTCTCATACTGTACTGCCCAGCTGTGCCATCTAGCTCTCTTTACAGGTAATCCTATTATGCAATGAATTATGATGAGAGATTTCAGCACCGGTGAATTTGAATTAAATAATCCCTCTAAGCAGTTGGATTGTAAAAGCAAATATTTCTGCTGTACCTGGGCCAAGTCTTTAAACAGCACAGTATTTTTCTTTTTTCTTTTTCTTTTTTCTTTTTCTTTTTTTTAAACATAGATTAATCCAAAATCGTGGCCAATTTTTTATTAGGTGAGTATTCAAACAAGAGGCTAAATCTTATACATTTTCAATTAAGTCCTCTAAATAAATCAACTCAAAAAAGTTAATAAAACTGAAGGGTACATATTTGTTAATTTTGGAGGTTAAGTGGAAACAGGCTTATCTAAATCTTATAAACTGGAAAGGTTTTCCTTTAGATTTTTATCACTTAACAGTCATTTAAACACCAGGCTTCCCCTAAGAACCCATTGAGTGTGACAGAGAAACAAAGATTTATCACCAAAGCTGGTTCAGCTTCCATCTGATATTAGCACCTGGAGAGAGAGGAAAAAAAAAAGAAAGCAGCGACCAAATGAAGAAAAAAAACCCACAACAAAACCACTCCGAGCTTATTTAACAGGAAACACTTCAAAGGGCATTGAAACCAATTCAGCAAACCAACCAAAAAAGAAAGGAGAAAATTACAGCATGAAAAAAATTAGCATGAAAATACTGCAACTGCAAGACACACAATTATGGTAATTTAAGGAATAAAAGAGTTTGAGGTTTCTTCAGAGACAGGACTCGGAGGTGAATCCTTCACGCAGCCAGAAGGCTCCTCCTTAATAAGCAGCAACTACTGAAGGCTCTAGATGAGGTGTTCTCTCAACAACTGCTTACTGATTGAAAAAGGGAAAAAAAAAAAAAGGCAAAATGTAGTAGCTTATTAGATGAGGTAAGGAATGGCTCCATGTGGAATGGTCAGTCTCTTGAGGATGGATTCTGGGCAAGATTATCTTTTTAACCAAAGCAGGACAAGTAAAACAAAACGTTCACAAGTCAAATAATCCACTGAATGACAGTTCTCACCTAAAAAAAAGGGGAACACCTGACTGGTCAGGAGGTTCAGGTCATCAGGTTCTCCCACTAAAACTGAGCACAGGGGCAGTGGGTTTGAGAAGTTTTCCCGTGGGCAGAAACACTGACAGCTTGCTTGTGCCCACCTGTGAATGCAGGTGTGAAAACACACTTAAAAAACAGGATGAGGAATTATATAAACACAAAGCCACACATAAACCACGCTATTTCCTCTCTGATTTTTTTGGGTTTATTTCTGTCTTTAAGGCTTTTAGATGGACAAGAGGCCAATCAAGCATTAATCCCACTGTTTGAGAAGTGTTCTTTCCCAGACAGCAAATCTTGATGTGTGGTCAGGCTGAAACACCTGATGTCAGGCTCTAACCACCAGTGACATCAGGAGAAATTATGACTCAGGGTTGCAGGACTTTAAACATTCTCTCATTAATAAATCAAAGCCAAAAAAAAGGAAAAAAAAAAGAAAAAAAGAAAAAAAGAAAGGAGGAACTCAAGTGAATGCATAGTTCTGGAAAGTGAATGAGGAAAAATAAGCTTTTGGCCACTCACCAGACCTGTCTAGTTGATGTACAGTGGTCTTACTGCAAGTGTGCTAATTAGGAGCCACCAGCACACCATGGTGTTCCTGCCATGCACTTTTTCACCTGCCTTAAATAAGCTGAGAAAAGCTTCAGTGGTTTTCATGTCACTCTGGGGTTTCCCTCACACCATGGGTAGCTCAGGGAACTAGAATATTTCAGCTGCCCTTGAAGCAGCACAAGCCTTGAGCACAGCCCAGTATCTAATGTGTACTGGGGGAAACCAGCCCAGCTTCTAAAATAAAATATAATATTCTAAGAGGAGGTGCCAGAAGATTAAGAAGTGAATAAAGCCTTAAGGTATTATTGGAACTGTAAATTAGAAATGCAAGTCAAATGCTATTCATCTTCTGCACTGACTGAATTCTTACCTCAAAGGACCCCAAGGGAGAATGTGGAACTCTCCAAAGTTACCAGATGATGTCCAAATCAAAGGCTTGGCCAAATTTTGATCTCACAGAGGAATCAGATGGGATGCCCCCGTTGTAGTTTGGCAATATGTAAGCTAAATTTAATTTAGAATTTGATAACATTGAGAAACTTAAGTTTCGTAGCTAAATGCTGAATAATAGTAATAGAGGAACACTATTTGAATGCAGCTGTATATTTTAAGTAATATTTCAAATTTTTCTTTCTGTGGGCTTCAGGCACATTGTCCTACTGGTGTGAATTACTTCTGGTTTGAAAGGGAAAAGGAGAGAAGGCTTTGTCTGTGAACATTCTGCACCAGCCCAGGCTGATTGCGATCCAACAGGATTTATCTCTGCCAGAGAGAAATGGCTATTTCCTTATACTGATGGGTGAAATGAGAATAATTCACACTTAAAGACAGTTAGAGGGGAGGTCCACCACTGAACTCCTCCCTGGCAAGTTGCAACCCTATTGAGCAATTAGAACATGTGTAAAATGAGAGAGGATGTTAAAATACCATCAAAAGCAAAGCAGAAACATGTATGTGACAAACAATCCAGAGGTTCTGAGAAGGAAATATATAATGAACAGATGATAATTACCAATTGTTTTTCATCATTTCACATAATAACTTCCCTAAAACTTTTTTTCTTTCATAAAGTTGAAGTTAAGATTTATTAAGGAAAATTTAAACTTATGGGAAGCAGAAAGGTTTTTTTTGGATTTTAGGACATTACAATTTCAAAAAGCATAACTTGCTTGGCATGTATTTTGTTCTAGGTCAAAAAGAGTTAAGAACTGCACGAATATAGGTACATTTCTGTCTAACATTGCTTCACCCTCTATGGAAAGGGAATAAATATCTTGTTCCTGCACCAATTTAAAACTGATGATAAAAATATAGGTGATCATAAAATGCTATGCTTGGTTCAAAAGAAAAAAATACATCAAAACAACCCTAAAACAAGTTTTAGAAGCAGAGTCATAAAAATAATTTCAATATACACACAAATATAATAAATAGAGCTTGCCTCCTGGGATCATTACTTTATACCTTAGAGAGGAAAAAAAATAAAAGGAAGCTTAAGGGACTGAAAACAGTGATATAATGACAAAAACGTGGCAAAAGTTGTCAAGGCAGATTTTGTGAAAATTTAGTTCTAGACAGTGTGCCATGGGCTTGACCCAAAGTGTAAAGACAACAGCCTTTATTACATTGCACTTGATCCAATGACTCATTAATCTCTAAAACAAAAGAGACAGAAAATCTGTTATAGACTGTGGTTATCTGAACACAAATAGACACTGAGGAAAGAATATTCAGAGGGAACTATAACTTTGTCACAGGATAATGTATTCAATCCACCATACAGATGAGCATTTCAAACAATGCTAATTGTCCAGTCAATACCAGATTCCTCCAAAACAGGAGCAACTTGGACTAGGCTGATGTGGAATTCCAGCTTTCTGACAGGCACTGCTCTCTTAGTTGGCACAATGCCCATGTCCCCCCCACCTGAGCACTCTGTAAACTTGTGTGCCACCAATGATTTTTGTTTTCCAGCTGGAAAATATCTGGCTTTCAACCAGATATTTTCATAAAAATAACTTTAGACTAAAATTTCATAGAACTTGACCTTGGTACGTTTCACAAACTGTGTAGAACTGAGAGGAGTGATAAAAGTAAAACCTCCTGGCTGCCCCCTCTCCTCAAAATCACATGTATGCACACTCACACAGAAAAGAAACATTATTTCTTTGAAAATTTTGATTTAATAATATAAATTATTTGATGCAGTCAAATTTGGCAAAAAAGCTAAACACAAATGGGAAGCAGATTGTGTTTGAATAATAAAGGGGGTAGAAGGAGAAGAGAAAATATTATCATCCTCTCCTTTCCTTTAAGTAATTCAGAGAAGAAATAAATGCAGATTTTTAAAGGCTATTAACATGTGTCAGACAATGCAGAAAATAAATTGAACAACAAAACTGATTTTTTTTGTCAGTTCCGTGCATGCAGATACAAATTTATGTATTTCTGGTATTGATTTATAAATCAGTGATAAAGAATAAAATTAATTTTATTACTTACATTTTGCTGCTTCACCTTAAGTCTTTCAAAATTTTCTCAACCAATAACTGAAATGCAAATAACTCAGAGGGGCAAGAATTAATAAAATGAGAAAACAAACAAAAGAGCAACCGTAATGGCCTGAAAAAACTGCCTGAAAAACATTCACTTTTCCCTCTACTTCGAAATTTACTCTGGCCTGAAGCCCAGAAATGGCAATATGCAATCCTGCACCTGTGACAAGTCAAAGACTAATATCTTTTGGCCTGTTAGGATAGAAATGGAAGATAGAAAAGGAAGATCAAGATCTTTCTAACAGAAACTGGCCCCATTTCATCGGTTCAAAATAGTAACTTTTGGTACTAATGGTACAAAAATACTCAGTATGAAAACAGGATCTTATAGTTTTAAAAGGTTTGGGTTTTTTTTGATACCATTATAACCTACCTCTTCGTGGTTTGTACATCTTGATTGAGAACAAGTCTACAAACAGAAGGATTAAAAAAAATTAACATATTTTAATATCCCACCCTATAACATCTTCAAAAATATTACTGCACTTTTGAAAGCTAATGGCATAAACTCACTCACTGCCAGATCAGACCCCACAGTGCATCATAACCAGCTGGAGAGTGGTTTAGTTATTTAATTGCCCCCCATTTCATTGTCACAGTAAGGTGTGGGGAAGGGTTTGTTGGCTGTCTTGTGATGGCACACACAAAACTCACTCATGGCTGAGCACCCTGAGGATTCAGCTCTGAGTGTCTACACTGACAAACACAGAGTTAAATTCCAAGTGGGACTCTGAGGAAAAGCACAGGTTGAAAGTGGGCACGTGAAGGAACAAGGGCAGGGTTGGGAACACGGAAGGAATGTTAAGAGATCCCTGGAGTGGATCAGTGTTTGAATCTCCCCTCATCCTTTGTCTCTTTGACCATTCACTGCAATGAACACAAGTCTTATCTTGTTCCCACTTTTACATCAGGAGTAGCTTATAGCCAGGAGAAAGAATGTTGGTTTTGATTGAAATGCAAATAAAATATTTTAAAAATGCTGCCTCCTGCCCCTTTTGCAATACCAAAATCTCAGAACAGAGTAACGAAGGTGGTGCCTGAGTTATCAGAATCTCCTGTTTCAGAAAAATCCAGGGCCTAATGTATTACTCATTGAAAGGGCAGAGTTCAATATACTGATTTATTTTCAAGAGTCCTTATAACTTCAATGAAAAAAATCCAACTCTTTTAGATAAGTCCCTCAAATGCAAATTTAAAAATCAAACAAAAAAACAAAACTAAGGAAAATTATTTCATCAAAAATAGAAACAACAGAAATTAGTCACCATCTATGAATATTTATTGTACCCATAATGAAATCATGGACCTGTCCATGAACATTTCAAATACTTTCATAATGAAATTGCAGTTAATGATGCCCCACAGTATTAAGAAAAAAAATTGGAAACAAATAGTCAAGTTATGTAAAAAATTTTAACATTAAAATATTTTAACATTCAAGGATAAGTTACTTTCCAGTTCACAAAAAACTCAGAAGAAAAGTTGTGGGATTTAATATTTTTTTTAAAATGGTCAGATTCACCATTTTCACCCAAATCATATGCTGCATTTTCAACTCTCTCTTCAGAAGAGTAGGATTAGGAGCATAAGAGGAGGAAATAAAATATTTGTTCTCTGCCAAGCACATACCTGACATACAAGTTTTAGTAGCTAACGATCAACATGACCATGACAGACAAGGAGAGCTTTTAAGAATTTAAAAGAATGTTTGAATATTATTTTCCACATATATTTACAGATCAGAACATGGGCTGGGTTGCGAATGTGCACATAGCAAATGTTATCAAGTGGTTCTCGGGAGGAAGGGGAGTTAATGCTGCTTATTTGATTGCTGAAAGATCGTTAAAGAAAAACAAGTTGCTGTCATGTGGTCATGGCAAATGGTCATTAAATTCCTCATTTTCCCATTCTCTTTGTATCTCTTTAAGCAGTAGCTCCAGTGTCCTCTCCCTCTGTTTCACTTTACCTCCTAGCAAATGGGCTGCAGTGCTGTTATACAAGATAGAACTTTCTGTAAAGCTTAATTCATTATTTATGAGGCACTCTGAGGTGTTCAGAAGCACGGCATATAGCAAATGAAAAGTAAGTGGGAAGTATCCAAGGATACAAGTGCTTTGAAGACCTAGTGCCTTTTAAGGGATTGCAAAGATCTCAATACATGACATTTCACTTCTGGAGATACAGTCCATGTTTTGACCTAGAAATGTTTGTGATCTCAATGTAGTCATGTTTCCTGATTCCTTGGCACCTCTTTAACTCCACTTTTCCCAAACAAGCAAGGCTCAGAGTTCCAGACCAGAGTCTTAGAAAGAAAACTCTCATCACACAGCATTTGTATGCTCAGTATCAGTTCATTATCGCTGCAGAAGAAAACCATGTCACAGGTTTTCACCCCCATTTTCTCTCTGTAAAAGGAACTATTTAAAATTCCTAGCATTCCCCCATTTCTTATACAGTATTATTTACTTGTTTGGATTTAGAACAGAACTTCTAAACCACTTTTTTATCTTTATGTAAAGCAGACAAAACTGAGATTATAAGCAATCCATAAAAATAAAAGGACTTCCTCAATACATTCCAAAAGTAGTCAACTGTAATAAGAAGCTGTAAGAAGGAACTGTGAGGAGAACAGAGATGAATAAGAGATGAACAACCAAGATGGAAAAATTTTAATTTCTTTCTCAAAATCAACCATTAAAATGTATAAAGTTGCATGAATATTTCTTATAAGTTGCTTTTGCAAATGGAACCTGGACAAACTTGACCTTTCTTACATAAAAATTTTCAATTTCTCCCTCCTTCTCTGATGTTACCTTCAAACAATAATTAGTACACAAACTATACACACATATATAATATACAAACAAAAGAGTAAAACAAAGAAAAACCCACCATATGCAAGGTTTTCATAGTGGCACAGTTCCAATCTTACTTCTAAACTAATTTAGACTGCCACTAACTTGCTAGAAGAGGAGACATAACTTCCTGGTCTCTGCAGGTAATTTCCAGCTCCTGTCTACAATTCCTAAGACACTGCAGTGCTGTATTTTTAAAAAGTAAGTAATTTTAATTAATTTGCATAATCTAAAAAGCTAGAAACAAAATACAAAGTTGTGATTTCACTTTTTTGAGATGGCAACAATTTGCAGCAATCAGTTGCCTTGATTGTGTCCTATCCTTTTCGAAGTAAAAAAATGTTTTTAATAGTTTGAGAGAGGAAAAAACAGGTGATTTTGAACCAGTCAATTGTCCAGAACTTGGCATATTTTTGTCTTTATTTACATATAAAATAAACTTGAAAATTCTTAAGACATAAAGGAAAAATTATTTCTTATAGCTATCACCTATCAGTATTTTCAATGTTTACAGCTCTACAAGGTTTCCTTGTTTTCTTTATTTTGCAGCTCAACATTTAAAGGAAAACCTTTTACTTGAGAGCTGGCTAGTGCCTGAATGTTGAGTGTAACACGGGAAGAGGCAATCCTTTGCCTTCACTCTTTGTTCCCACAGCAAGTGAGCCCAAGTTTTTGTTTAAATAAACATTTATGTTATTTTATCATTTGGATCAAAACGAGAGGCTGAAAGCATGGGGGTAAATTGTTACAAGAAGGTGAAAGCCCTTGGAGGAAGCAGGATTTTGTCCCCTTACCTGGACCCAGCTGATCATGCAGAAGTGGGAAAAGCCTCTGGAGAGCTCAAGAAAGGTCCCAAAGCAGGGAGAGCTGGTGGCAGAGATGGACAGTAGTGGTCTACAGAGAGGAGCTGGGACTGCACCCATGAGAGAGGCATCAGAGCTGAGGGAAGGAAAACCAAAATTCTCTGAAGGGTCTGGGGAGGGATGCCTTTGCTCTGAGATGTTGAAAACTGCTGCTGGTCTGAGAGTGAAACACCTCAGTCCTACAGGGACTGGCACAGACAAAAATGCAGTGGCTTCCAAACAGGTTTGCCTCACTGAATTCTCTCGGTGTAAAACATGGACATATCACACTATTTTCTACTAAAAGCATTGCAGATTCAAACCACTTGCAATGTTTTAAGGATTCTCACCACGAGGAGGAAGGGTAGGCTCTGGTTACTGAGTTATGCCTCCAAAAGGAAATGTAAAATACTCCTGGGCCATTATCCATGTCCTCAGCTGCAGCAATGCCACTTCCAGTTTGCTGGGTTTGCAAAGTCTGAAAAGCAAATTCAGACAGAAACACTTTGAAAGACAAAAGACATTGAAAGATGCAAGAGCTGAAACCAGTACATTCCTTTCAAAAATGTAAACTCTATCTCCAAACTTTTGGTGTTTCCATGTGTATTGAAACAGAAAAAGAGCAATAAACCCTTGGTAAATTGAAAAGACATGAAGGTGGCTGGGTTTTGTGGGGTTTTTTTGAACAAACTTGCTACCTTAAGTTCAGTTCACATCTTATTTTCCTTATTTTCATTTGTCTTTTATACTGCATATAAAAAAGCTGTGTACAGTCACTCACTTCAAGGGGCTGTAGAAGTAATGCAAGTAAAAGAAAGTAAAAGAAAAAAATCAACTAACAGTTTTGCAAACCATCAAACACCTCATTAAAAAAAACCCAACAAAACAAAATTGAAAACATCTCACTAGTTCTAACAGCCTTTTCTATGTGTGAATACAATAACAATAAGAATCTCAGCCCAAATTGGTAATTGAAAAAGTTCTCCATGCACTTGCAGTCATTAGCAGGTGGCTTAGAAATACAAAACTAAAGCAAGACTCATTTCTGTAAATGTCCAATATCAGTGCCTGATTTTGCATGCTCCAGCACAGTTAATTTTTAGTGAGTTACATATTTTCCTTTGCTTTTTTAAAATGTAAATTATCTTTGGAGAAATACGAGTAACATGGTGTGCCCAAAAATGTATGCACTTGTACCCTCTGAAAAACAACAGAAACCTATGGCCAGACAATTTTCTGTGTACAGAAATCTTTCATATGACATTAACTTGCAAATTCCTAAATTTTCTGTTTTCCCCATCAATCCTGTGACAGAATTTTAGCCAATAACTGACATGAACCCAAAAGTAACCTCTACTCCTGTAGAATTTTAAGATTTGACAGACACTTTGCTTTTTCCCCTTTTTGTTTCAAATCAGCCACAATTTCCTCCATGTTTCAGCTGCTGTATTTATCTCATGCCAGTAATCATTGGTTCAGTACTGATTACCACATAGACTTACTTTTGGGTATTAGTTTGAAACATCAGCACTAACTACCTTCAAAACTAATAGAAAAGTCAACAAATCATATAGTCTTGGCCTCTAATGGCAATCTTCACTCAGTGTTCTTGAGCATAAGATGATACTGTCCCAAAAATCTCTTTAATTCCCTTAATTTATGGAGACCCTCAGAAATCTCTGCATTTCTTCCAGGCACTTCCAGTCTCTCTTTACACTGCCCCAAAGCTATTGAAATGCCAGTTCACTGCACCAGAGCTTCTGCTTTGCAGTGGTTGCAGTCACCTGAAATTCCAGTTGGCAATTAATACAAATAATTTTAATGAATTTAAGGCAGAAGACAAACATGGTATTATGGACCAAATTACTCAAGGGTCATGCATAGCAGACCCTGTATTTTTTTTTGACCCAGTTGCCTTGCCATGGCAATACAAATTGCAGGAATGCAAAACAGAAATACAGAGAACAGAAAATAAAAAATTCTCTCACGGAATATATTCAGGATGCATCAGTTCAATGTTCTGTCATTGGACACTACTGTAATGACTAAAATTTCCCTTGTCATCTTCTAGCACATCACTCTCACCTGTGGCAGAACAGAGTTTCACTGGAGGGTGCTGCAAAAGAAATGGCATTTAAGAACATTACCTGCATCAGATCATACCCTCGAGAGAAAAAGTGGCACTCAATGATAAGCAATACTCTTCACAGCCAGCTTTTTATTACTGCCGTGATCATGAAGCTGTTTTGTGGATAACAGAGCTCGCATGATTTTCAGAAAGAAACTTCTCTTTGAATTGACTGTATTGTTTGGTCATCCCTCCCCCAATGCCAGATATTCACCACCAGCAGATCCCCAGTAATGGCAGCCAGAAGTCACACCAATGGTTCATTGTCCCCTCCTCACAGAACTGAAAGAACTGTGGAGCTTGACACACTTCACATCAAGCAAAATGACATTTAAAAAGTCTCTAGAGATGAACAGCAACTTAAATAATTGAATGAACTTTTTTTTCAGCTTAATTTCCTAAGGAAATGATATATGTTGTAAAGAAGATACCAAACACACAGCATTCACATAAAATTAAGGATTTTGTCCAGCTGCTGTCCATTCCACTCAGGTATGAATCCTGATTTCAAAACCTGACACTTTATTGCAGTAACCTAATAAGAAAAAACCTAATAAGGCTCCACAGCACACTTGTGCTTCTTTCTGTTGATATCCATAAAAGCTGTCAGAGTTTTGCTCTGTTGTTATTGGAAAATCTCTGAGATATTTTCCTAATTGCTTTCAGTTCTCAAATATGACTGGCTTCACATCCAATCTGCTCTTCCTGCTTTCATTCCTTAGCATTCAATTCTTAACCATTTGATAATTTCAATTCCTGTTTGCAAATTGCTCCATGACTGCTTACCCTGGTGTACAGGTTGTCTGTCATCTTAGAAACATTTTTGCCATACACAATTCAGTAGCTACACAAGAATTAATACATTGATATACAAGTTACCCATTTGTGCACAGCAGACCCCACTGGAACATATTTCTTATTTGAAACAGAATTCCTAAAGTGCTTCTTGTATATTCTCTTCTTCATGTGTAAGTGTGTGTTTATCATTCATTGTATAACTTTTTGAACCGTGGTTGAAAAATTCTGATGTACAAATCCTGAAGTTTACTGTAACAACTAAAACAATAAAAAGATTAATGCAAACCTTGAACTCTTAAACAATGAAGACATTTTTAAAGAAAAATTAAAATCTGTGTGCCTCTAGGACTAATAACTTCAGAATTGCAGTAATTTTTTTTTCAAATTATGTAGCTTTTTGCAGGTTTTTGATTGCTGCGTACCTTTCAGTGATGGGTAATTTTTTTTCTTCTTACCTTGATCTAAGTCAGTCTTGAAGCATAGACAATTTAAATTCATTTGCATCCATATACAGACATGTCATCCTGAGAGTTCATCAAGTGAGAAATATTCATTCTCTAGCAATTTAATATTTTTTCATCCTGAAAAGAAATATTCCTTTTAAAAATATGCTTACATGTGAAATCATAATTAAAACTGCATCAACATAGAAGTAAGGGTATTTGCACTATGGGTAAGCAGAATATGCATAGAAGCACTGTGAAACAAATACTTTAAATATAGAAGCACTGTGAAACAAATACTTTAAAGAACAACTTCGGGATGCATTTCTCTCAATATTAATTTGTTTCCATGACACAAGTTATTTTTTTCTTTTAGAGCAAATTGTGGAAGATTTGCAATTTTATCTGAATTATACAGAATGCTATTTAGTATATGTCCACTGAGCAGTTCTAAAATAACACTTTTTAAAGCCATTTTGATTTCATTTGGTCTTTTACTGACTGACTTCAATCTTATTTTAAATTCTACTGCCCACACAACACCTGCATCTGGGACTCACTTAATCCTATCCCTTCCATTTTTGTACACATCTTCTTTTCCTTTTCACCCTTTTCATTTCCTATTTCCTCACTTGCTTTTCTGCTCTACAAATTCCTGCACTATGTGAAGTGTGATCTGCACTACATTTCATGTGTCATGTCTGCTTCTATTGTAAAATTTCCAAGACAGATACCCATAACTGATCAGTGCCTATGCCTAAATATAACTAAAGCTGATTTAAAAAAAACCAGAAGAACCAACCAACCAACCAAAAAACCCATCAAAACAAACAAACCAACCAAAACCCACCAAACAGCATACCAGAATATGGCCTATCAACAAGTATGTCTCTTTAGCTGACAGGCAAAGATAGATATTAAACTTTCTTGCCTCATCTCATGAAAATTTGATCACATTTGATGAATGAGTAAAATGAAAACTTCTTTGGTTGAATGAGGCAAGGCCATGAGGAAAACATGCTGCATGTACCAGTTCCTATTATCCTTAGTTATCCATGTGTAGCAAATCATGGGCTAGAGCAGGGAATGGATGACAGGACCAGGTGAGATGTGAGCTGTGTCCTCTTATTTTAGGTAGAGGGCTTATCTAATTATAGGCAATCTTCTTGTGTGTTTTGAAGGAAGAATAAAATTTTAAAATGGAAATTATCTCAAGGAAAGTTATAAATTAATATATTTCAAATACAGTTTTGATTGTTGTTCACAGCCTTAGAGAAATATTAATGTGGTATTTTGTTTGTCTGGTCTTTAGTCACCCACTCCTGATTAAATTTCTATCTCCCAGGTGACTTGGTCCCTCTATTCTCTGCCCCAGTCTAGGAAAAAGTTTATAGATCTAACCTGGTTCTGAGTGCACTGTAAATCAACACCTTAAAACTACTAAAATGACAGCAAATGGACACATTATATTGTACAATATCTCAGTTCTTTGCTTTTAAGTAGCTTGTTGATGCATGTCATAAACACTATACGAGAACCACATGTTTTCCCTTTTGCAGGAAAAATATGCAGAATGGTCTAAATGCACAACAATGCACTGCAAAATTGTGCTGCCTAAGTAAAATCATATTATACTATCTGGCTACAAGAAAAAATACTGGGCAAAATAAGTCATTGAAATGACTAGAAATATCTGCTGAAAAGAACAATGTTGACTTTAGCTGTTTCATTGGGGAGAGATAGAACATTAATATACATCAAAGTTAACTATGAAGTAATAATATTTTTCCATTTCTGATTTTAAACGGTGCTGCCTTTTAGTAAAATTGACAATTCAAACAATTACATATGGAAAAAAAATTGCATTCTCACGGCAAAAAGAAATGTAACAACATGTAAGAAATGCTGCAACAATGAAAACTGGCAGTGAAAACAAATATGCAAAGCCTTATGACTCAGATGAATCTTTCTGATAGGTATGGAGCAGTAATCACATCAATTTCTGGTTATTAACTGCTGTGTGAAGGGCAAGTCAAGGATAGGGATCCTTAAATTCCTTCTGCCATGGAAACCCCCTTGTCATAAGACACCAATCTTCCCACTGCCCATTCAGTCTCCTCAAAACCAATAGTGCATCCTGTTTTTCCCTGCTGGATCCCTTTGCTGGCCACCTCAAAGCCTAGCACATACATCCTCACCCACTTGAAGAACACACTCTATATATTCACCTTCTTCCCCTGATTTATTCCAAATTTTTCTCAAACCAGAAGGGAAGGCAAGATTTTGGGCTTGACCTGGTGGTAGACAGAACCTACCACCACAGCTCAGGAGAGGCACAAAATTCATATCTGATATGTGTCAGTAGCTGATATGGCAGCCTGGGAGCCTCAAGCCTTGGTGAAGTCTGTACTGTGCTGATGGTGTGGGCAGGAAGATGAACAGCCACAGGGCAGCATGGGTTAACTGTAAAAAGCTAATTTACAAATAAGAGAGCAATGCTCCATCAACACTGAGGCTGTAGAAAAACAAAAAGTAACTTCTGGAGCAAGAAGGAACTTCCAGTCAGAACAAACACTGAGCAGAGAAGGATTATTAGCATCCAAATAAGACCCAGTATTAGTCACACAACAGTAACAAATTATAGCACGACACTGAAGCCATAAAGGTCTAAAATTCCGTTTATATGTGTATAAATGAGGAAGGACATAGCAGCATTATCTGAGTTTAGAGCCCAGTCTTTGCCAAGGATATGTTCCCCAACACACTGGCATGGAACCACTGAGTATCTGAAGTTGGAAGGGACCCATAAGGATCACAAAGCCTAACTCTCTACTCCTCACAGGACTACCTAGAACAAAACCATTTGACTAAATGAGTTGTCCAGACACTTCTGGAACTCAGGCAGGCTTGGTACCATGACCACTTTCCCACGGAGCCCATTGCAATGACTGATCCCACTCTCAGTGAAGAACCTTTTCCCAATGTCCAATGTGAACGTCCCCTGGAGCAGCCTCATTTCATTTCCTTGTGTCCTACCACTGGTTGAGGAGGATAATGTATTCTCCCTTCAGCTTCCTCCTTTGTTCCTTCTCTCTCTCTGGGGTGCCAGATTTATTTTACAGGCTATTCATAGCATTTGGAATTACTTGCTCTCCGGACCTCCCCAAGGTGACTTGTGATTTAAAACAAAACCAGCAGTGAATGAGGCCACAGCAGAACTCACACCCCACTCACCTTCTCCTTTCTCCCCTCACTGACGTGACCCCACAACACATCCAGACACAGCCTCCCCAAAATGCCACAGCTTCCCAGAGGATTGTCAGCCAGCTGTCAACTGATATTTTTGCACCCCAAATCCAGGACAGTAATTAATCACAGAAAAACATCCACTCCTACAAGAAACAAAACTATTTTCTCTCCCATTGCTGTGAACGCTGAGAGAGAGTTATGTTCGAGTAATTAAAGTTACTCCATGCAAAGATAACATTTAAATATAAAAGAGAAACACGGACACAGGAGCCAAGACGGTCCCACAGCTGCAGGACCTTTCCAACATCTCCAGATGCACCTGCTGCTGCCTGCCAGCAGCCAGACTGCAAGAGGAGCCAGCAGAGGTGACACCAAGGAGTTTGCAGCAGCCCTGCCTGATGCTGCAAGAACGAGCATTGCAGAGTTTGGCATCTGCTCCCTACTTTTGCCAAGTATGCCCTGTTTGTTTCCAAAGCTGTTAAATGTGTTTGCTCAAAAAAAAAAAAAATAAAAAAAAGGTGGAAAAGCAGAAAGAGAGCGACTGGAGATACACCAGTGACTGCGGGAGGAAGGATGAAGCAATTTATTCCCAGATAACCATTTGCTTTAGAAAATGTATTTCTAGTTATTAGGACATGTCTGAGATATTCTTAGATGAAATTCATGCATAAATTCATATGGCATGTTTTTGTTTACATCTTCAAAACACTGCAGGCAATTATCAGAGGGTTAACAAATGCATTGGCTGTAAACAACTTTTCCCCACTTTCTATATATATTTTAAATTACCTTGTAATAATCTGCTCCATCCAGCAGAGAAAATTATTTTAGGCAGAGTGAAATCTGCACTAGTTGTTCTAATCTACCTGAAGGTAAAAGAATACAGAATTAAACATTACTGTTAAGTGAGGTAACTTGTTACCTCAAATCCTTGTGATGTACAAGCATAAATATATTTTACAAAACAAACAGCTATTAAAAACAGTAAAATCACAATTCTTTTCAATAAACTAAAAAGAATCTTATTTTGAAGTTGCATCTCCCTTTTAATTTCAGCTCAAAACAAAGTCAAATTTAAGAAAATAAGGAATTGCATTTAAGTGAATTATGAGACTAAATATTTAGACTTCAAGAAGAACAAGTAAGGTCAGTGCATCACTTCAGGATGCAAAAAACATGTCACATTCAATTTCTGGCTAAATCTTATCAATTTTTTTTTGCTCTGGCAGTGTTTTGGTCTTCAGAGGGGAATAATTTCTGGGTTTATTAGCATAACTGACCTTGTTTTACACCTGTGAAAGCAAACTTTATTAATATGGCTAAACAGAATGTATATGCAGTTAAAACATGGCCTCTAAATATACTTGAAATGTTGATTTACTGAAATTCAGTTACCCTCTCCTTGGCAAACAAAGATATCTTGAAAATAAAGCTATAAACTAAAAGCATATGTCTCCTACTATGATACTAATTTAGAGCTTCAACAAAATCAGCTACATAGAGTTTTTTTTTTTTTAATAAAACAGTCTCTGCTAACCTGAAGCCTAATAAAAGAAAATAAGTTTAAAAATCACATTGAGTATTTAATCTCTGCTGGAATGCACTACACAGTTTTATCCATTCTATATTTTTCATAATTCATTTTTAATTTTCTTTTTCTTTCTTTCTTGCAACAGTAAAGAAATTTCTGCAAATTTAATTTCACTGAGTTTCAGTAGCTGGAAAAAAATAATTACTCTCGTTATCTCAGATTCTTTTCCAATTAAAAAAAGGGAACAGTGCTCTGTAATATTCAATTTTTATCTCTTTTTACAGGAGTTGTGTTGCACAGCTGGTGATAATGGTGTCTCTGAGAAAGGTCTGGCAAGGTGTCTGTGCACTACCTTGTCCCTGGGCCTGCCTAGATCTTAATATGGGTGGGAAAAGAAGGTTGTGTGGTGCAACTACACTTCTATGATAACCTCTTGGTTAAGATTGTCCATCATCCCTCTTAGTTTTAAGCTAGAAGGGATCTTCTATAATGGCAGCACAAATTAAAGTCAATGCCATTATAATTTATAATCAGTTGGTCCTACAGACATGTTCTGACACAAACTCTAACTTTCATTACTGGCAGTGAAGTCAGGCCAGCTTCCCAGGATCAGAAACAGCCACTGCTGTGCAAGACTCACACTGTTCAGAGGAATATTTTGTGACCACAAGGATGCTTTGCAATACTGCAGAGCATTCTTGGCTAAATGGATTATTAAAGCACTGAAGGCAGCACAAATTCTGCCATGGATGTATTCATGGGTCTCTGTTCTTCCCATGTAACTAATATTTGAAATAATTATCATGATTGCTCTTGTTGTGCAATGAGGGATAAGAGTCTCAGTAGAGATTGTGTGTGTCTGAAATAACTTCAATGGAATGGTTATTCAGAATAGCTTGAAGCTGTTTTATCTCAAATGCATATTGAAAAACTAGTTAGTGCAAGCATTCATAGTCAGGGAAGGCATTCTCCTTCAGAACTGGAAACTGGTCATAGTATTTTCTTGCTTGTTTCTTTTTTTCTTTTTTTTTTATAAATTGAAGACTTATTTTGAGTGTTGTTTATCCAGCAGAAAAAAAAGGGGGTAGAATGTTCATTCTGTTCTAATGAATGGGTCTCAGATATGTAAAAGTCCTCTCTAAAGCCTGGTATTTTTTAAAGTCTCTAAATAAATATGTTTTATTGCTATTTTGACACCTGTTTTCCCCCTTCACACAACTCTGTCCATGAGTAGTAGGACTTGATTTGCAGACCTTCCACAGAGGGTCAGTGTCTGTGGCTCAGAGCCAGGCTGGAGGCACTTGTTGCATTTCCATGAGGTTTTCCACATAATCTCTGCACAGCAATATCTTAGTGCTTAAGTGATGGCAGTCAGTATTTCCTTCCTAAAGCACATGCAGCTCATCAGCTGTGAAACCTGGCTCTCAGGTCTGTGGAGGTGTTGATAACACAGACCCTCAACTAATCTGCAACCCAGGCTGCTGGAAGAAGAGTGCTAGCAGGGTCTGTCCAGCAGGATGGTGTGGTGCTCCTTGTCTACTTTCAGTATGAAGGTTCCAGAGGGTTCCTCACAAGTGGGAGAAAAACTGATTTTTGTGGTTGTTGTTGTTGCAGGGTTGTAGACTTGGGCCATCTGAAGGCCAGCAAGGAGTTTGCAACTGAGGAATAGTTATGGATGGAACTGGGGTCGTTGCATGGGGAACAGTGAGAGAGGAAGCATCTTTGATTCCCCTGTCTCCAGAGAAAAAATAAATGTGGAGACCATGATGCTGTTGCTGCTACAGCAGTTTATACTACACCCAGCTAAACACTGTCTTGGCTGCTTTTCTGGAGCCTGACAGTAAAAACCCCACCTGAATAGGACTGTGGCTGAATTACTAATCAGCTGCTTGGCTTCTCTGGCCAGTACTGGGCAAAAACTATAAAAGATCCAGGAAGATCAGGCACCCTGCCTTTAAGTAACCCAGATTTGATTCTGTTAAAAGTCAGGCAGTGTAGGCAATCTGATTTATCTTTTAAATCTTCCAAAACTAAAATAAAACTCTTTCGTTTTGAAAAAAAAAAAAAAAACCAAACCAAAGGAGGAGTTAGTGAACTCTTACTGTCATGTCCCCAGCCATTGCCTCTCATTTTTCTGCCTGTTAAAATAAGATTAAAGTACATCTCACATTTGTCTTCCCTTTAGCTGATGATGAACAAGACATCAAGTGTCACCAGATGTTCTGTACTGGACAGGTTTTTGGTCAATGGGGGACAGAGAGTCAACAGCATCAGTAAAGTGCATTCAGGGAAATAAGACTAATTCTGATGTGAAATCTTCCAGGGGAGAGCCCTGCCACCATTTGATATGCAGTTGTGGTTACTTGGATTATAAATCTGGGCATCTAATTTTAAGGACAGGGTAGAACTGTCTCTTTTGAAGCATATAAATTCCTAACTGCCACAGATAATGTTAATTCAGGTTATTATTTCCATTCCAACACAGATTATAGGACAAGAGAACTTAACTGGAAATGACAAAATAAGTTCAGCATATATATATCAGAAAGCACCTTTTCATGCAGAGAATAATAAATACTTGGAATAGCCTGCAGGCAAAGTTGTAGAGGCAAAAAGCACCAGTGTCATTCAAGAAACAATTAGATACCATCCTTGGGGAAACAGTCTTCTAAAAAGAATATGTCTTGATGGACCAAATGACCTTTATTCATTCTCCAAAATTCTCTCATGCAGTTATAATTCTATTGAAGAACATTTCACCATTTTGGCCTCAAGCAATATCAATCCTTCCTTGAATCATCCTGTTCATCAGTTCTCTGATGAGGGTCATCTGTTTCTATGCCATAACAAATGCTAAGCAATCACCAGCCCTGTGTCATGACATTACTTTGAGCACATAATCAAACCCCATTTTCAGTCCCATGACTGTACCTAGTCTTGTACCCAGACTGACTAATAGAAAGTTTTTCAGGCATCTGGAAAATAAAACAACAAAAAACCTTCTCAGGGTTTTGAAATTAACTGGAAGAAATATGACCATTCCCCACTCCTGGCACACAACATGCACCTTTCAAATGAAACACATACAGGAAAACAAGGTGAATCTCCCTCAGAAACCCAAGAAGATTCATGAAGCTCCTTCTGACTCTCCACTGGTCACTGAGGTAAATCCTTTAATAATTTAAGTCATTGTTACTTTTTTCCAAGGTGTTTGCTTGGTTTTAATTTAGCATGGATAAAAATTAAGAGAAAGTTAAGCATTCAAAAATATTTTTTACTAAGGTGTGGTCCACTTGAGACATTTTGAGTGAGCACTGGGAAAATAGTGAATACTGCTACAAATAAGGAAAAGTATAGATTGTCTGTACCAATATACTGAGGTAAGTAGAAACACTACACTTGGGTCAAAGGAACCTTGATAATAAATTGGAGAAAACCTTCTGTTACCTGTAAAACTGTGTATTTTTCTGTTTTTACCTTTGGAACACTTGATTCATACACACAAATCACAGGAGTTCTGGATTAATACGATGTTTTCTTCTCCATCCTTTGTTTTAGGAGGTACCTCTGAGCCTGCTTACACTCTGCATTGCACTGGCAACTCCCACTGAAATTAAGGAACACACAACATTTCACAGCACTGGTTCCACCTACCTAGAGAGGTAACAAAGGAAAAGATGCATCTGGAAATCCTTCCCTAAACAACATCTCTGTAGTTCTCTCCAAATGTCACAAATTGAAGCTCAAGGGGAACTGCATGGCAGGAGTGCAACCTTAACAAGTTGCAAACCTGTTGAGAAAAGTGGGTGTTCACTAAACTATATATATCCAAGCCAAGGTATATTACAAAAAATATTTTAGATTATCCAAAAAACCAAAAAAAAAAAAAGAGTTCTGAGATTTTTGAGTTTTCTTAAATGGTTTGGGCTATCAAGCATAAACATTAATTTAGTCTAGGTTAAGAAACCTATTAATATTGCTGTGTTTAAAAGATAATTTCTGAAACCACAAAATATGAATAATAACAATTAGATGAGTAATTTAAAATGCAAGAAAATTAATTACTCGAAATTTTCCACATTTTAATAAATTTGATTAAAGGATCTAATACACTGGTGCTGTTCATCAATACAGTATTTTTTATGTGTTCAAGCTTTAAATACGTAGAGAATTTTAGTATTTTATATCTTTGAAGAACTGAATTGAAGTTTAATAACGTTGAAACATCAAACCGTTACTTTCATTGTGACATTGCTACATATTACTAGTACATTGAAAAATTCAGATTCTGTCACACAGACTATTTCTTTTTAAAATATAGCATGTAAGTAATATCAGGAAAGACAGCGGGAAGGCAACATAAATTTTCAGAGAAATCCCTCCAAAGACAATTTTGTTTCTGCATACAGAAATGTGACATTAATATCAGTTACTGGGAGTGTGGGTGTTCTGAAAACAAGAAAAATATCCCTTGGCATATTATGGTTTCCACCTGCTAAATCTTCATGTGCCTGCTATAGCTTCATTACTCTTGCTATTAGAATGTGAAATACAGACTTTCCTGCAATAAAATGATTCTACTTCCTTGAGATTCACACTGGATTCTATCACAACTTATTTGTGCTAAACTTCTTGTTCTTTAGATTTTATTTGTGTTGCCATCATTTTTCAAGAACTTTCCACAGATGGACATTTATCCATGTTGTTAAATTACTGGAGCAGTCTATTAATTCACAGAATCTCTCAAATGGGCATGTGTTGGCACAATTTATTGCTGGACAGAGTCCCTCCATAGCAGAACATTTACCTGTGAAGTTTTTTTATGTCACTAGTTGCCACTTACACAAGGTCAGCCCCAAAAGCCAAGGCTTGAAGTCAGATTCCTGAAAAATACAGTTGCCATCACCAATTTTACCACTAGAAAAATCATTCTGTAGTGACTTACAGCAAACCTTATTTGCATAACATTGAGATATTTATTCATGCCATTATGCAATCAACTGTTCTCTTCAGAGCTTTTTTTTTTGTTCCATTTCATTTCAGACCCCTCACCCAAATAACTCATATAAATATTTTTAAATCTCCAATATAAACATTGAATTTTGTAGTAATCTAGTAGCAAATCTGTCCAGGGCAAAAAATAAGTAATTTATAGTTTTTAGTTACTCTTCCTGAAATTTTACAAAGTATCAGTCAGTTTTTTACTTAATATATTCAAATGTAGCTTTTTCTCAAGAATAGATTTTCCTGTTTAGGGAAAAACAAATAATCACCTCATTAAGTAAAGAGTGTGGAATTGAATTTATCCCCCTCCTTACCTTCTGGAAGATCACTTCTAGAGTTTGCATAACCCTGCCCTTTCTGAAAGGCTACATGAAAAAGCTGAAGAAAGCTTTCTGAAAAGGCAAGCATTTTCATTTTTTTCCCCTATACTTCAGGCATTTGAAAAATACCATTCTTTTACGTTCTTAAAAACAAAATTAAGCGCTACAGCTAGTCAAAATGTTGAAGACACATTTCAAAGGACAGTACCTTTCAACCCTAACTGAATTTCAGCTACACCTTTATACCTAAAAACTGGCTTTAAATGTTATATAAAGTAATAGAGGCCTTTCACAATCTATTACTGTAGATCTCACTGTTGTATACTCACAAGGCATCTTCCAATCTAAGGTATTTTCTCAAGAGAAAGATAATAGTTAAGAGGTTTTATAAATTAACCCTGTTTCTGCTTTATGAATCTTGTTGACTTAACTAAACAAGAACCTACTGGCCATTTCCACAGTGAAATTTCTAGGTACACAGTGGATATTTCCAATGCTGATTTAAAAGTCAAAAACCCACTTACTTAGCAGATTGCCACTGAAATATCTGTTAGCACATGCTATAAAAGGTAATCTCTAGTGACAAACAAAGGGGGTGAAATCAATACTACTATTCTAGGGCCAAGTCCCTTTGCTCACAAAGGGTTTTTAAGTCATTTAGGATTTTCATTGGTCGGCTGAGTTTTACGAGTTACCAATTTTGTGAAAAGAGAGAATTTTGTTTTTCAAGGGCTGATGTCTCCAAAATCAGATTCAGACAACATTGCAAATTGGAGAGGTCTTCCTTTTCAAGTATTTTGAATAACACATTAAAAAAAGCCTTTTTCTGTTTTGGACTCATGAACATGGAAGAAAAAAAGACATTTCAAACCTGTCTTGTGGTACACAACAAGGTTTTCAGAGCACCAGGGATATGACAGCTACCCACAAAGAGAAGGTAGACCTCACTGAACCTCTGGAGCTTGAAACCCAATCTGAAATTTGGAAGACCTTGCAGTTAGTCTAAGTAAAGAAAGAGAATGTCTAAATAAACAGTTATAATTCACATCTGACATTATTCCTGTGTCTTACATGAACAAATATGTTTTTTTTAATTTATAAATTCGTATTATCCCCTTGTTTTCTTGTCAAAGGTTCTACCCAGCTGAGAACATATGAGGATTCTCCCTTGAAAGGCTGACAAAGCCTTGGAGTAAAGCCATCCTGGGGATCCACAGGAAATGTCCCTTCAGGCATTGAGGTCCTCTGCTGAACTTGCTTAACTGTTTCCTAAAATGTATTCCAAAGCAGGATTTTTTAATTCCATATCCCCACTCACATACCATAGAATTGCACCTGCTTGCTGCACTCAGGGGTCAGACAGACCTGAAGGGGGAATATGGGCTGCCAAAAAAGCCTTTGCTCACAGGTTTCTATACCCCATCATGGTACTCTACAAGTTAGCCCCCAGAATATCAATTCCACACAATTTTCACAACAATTCGGGAAAGCCAAACTGCTGATGTGTTTTGGAGGCACCTTAATCTACTCTATATTAATATTTTGAGCATGAGGTTGTGCACTTTGAGCTGTAAATAGGATTTTTGTACCATCATTCCAACAAAACAGAAGCACCATGACTCACATAAAAAAGGAAATAACTGACTACATTCCTTTACTCATATTTTATTGTTCTGAGGAACTCTGAATTATAGCCTTCATTAAACAATGGTTGGTACCATTTTTTCTCTCAAGCATTAAACAATTTCTAATTCGACCTCTGCTTTAGTTATGATATTTTCTGATAATTTTGGAAGAATAAAACTATTATATCTCATTTTCTGTCGATGCCAAGAACTCACAGGCTAATGTTTTCGTTTGGGAAAGCTGATTAACAGAGTTAAATTATATTCTCACACTTGCTTATTTAAAAAAAAGCTTGAGGAATGTAACAGACATTGAAGCAGGGGTTCTACATAAAAGTTCAAAAATCAATGAAATTTATGGAAAAGCTATAATTTTCCACTTGTAAATCTTCCTTACATCTTAACAGTATCACTTTTAACTGCATTATGTATCATGATTAAAAAAAAAAATCACTTCTTTTTCTTTAATTTACATTTTGCAGAAGTTTCAGAAGTAATGTCTCATTTCTCATAAATTACTTTTATAACCCTAACAATGAATGCACATGCTGATCATGTAGTCCAAATTTGGCAGGTTTAATTGTTCTTTAAAAACACAAAAAGAACCTTTAGCTGTTCACAGATGCTGCCCAAGAGCTGAGGTGTAAAATGCAATACAAATACACCTTATTTGAGCAACAGCAAAAGAACAGTAATAGAGAAAAAAAGTGCAAGTGTAATTTCTCTAACATGACTGCTCACCAGAAATATTTTGTTTCTAATAGAATGGTGAAGCCAGTATGGAAGATTGGGTTATCATGATAAATTAAACAATGCAAACAAACAAGTCCATTTTTTATTCACATAACACCTATATGCATTTTTCAAGGAAATAATAGGAAGACAAATGAGTCAAAACAGTAAAATTCATATGTGCTAAGGTTTTTCCAGACCCATAAAGAGATGGCAATCAACTTGAGATTTGACTGTATGTAAATGAGCATTCAGACAGAATTTTGACAATACAGGGGGCATTCAAAAGCTGAGTAACTTAATATTTTAACGAAGTCAAATGATAAGAAGGAAAGAGAGAGGTAAGATTCAAGTAAGCAAAAGAAAATTGTTTTGTAAAATGTATTTAATGATGGATGACTTCAGAGTGTTTGCAGAAACCTGTATCAGTGGCTCACAATTAAAAATTCATTAGGTCTTGCAAGGCCTGGATAGCATTTTGTAAATAAGAAGCAGCATGTGAAAAATTCCAGTGAATGCAAGGACTTAATAGAATAGTCATGGCCTGAAGAAGTGCCCCACAACATAACAATACATAAATATGTATGTGCCAAGGACTAAATCATGCTCACTGTACTCACACTAGCAGCTCCATTAACTTGGGTTATTCTGAAATCAGCCAATCTACTCAGAGCAATAAAACAAACAGCACCCTAATAACTTTGATGGCCATTCCATCACCTCTATTTCTACTGGTAATGTGTTACATAAGCATAACCCATAAAATGCATGAGACTACATCAATAATTTCAACTGAAGGAATCTTTTTTCTCAATAGCAGATTTTTTCTAGTCTCACTCACATTAAATTCAATTCAACTTGGTGACGGAAGGCTTAAGTCAATGTTAGTTTAATGTCTAGTTAGGATAAAGAAATACTTTTATAAAACTGTTTCCATTTAAGATTCAGACTACTGTCATTTATTTCAATGGATCCAGAATTATACTCTATGGGTTACACAGAAATCCATCATTTGCACTTACTCTTTTGTCAACTCCCACTAATTTATTAATGATAATTTATTATTAATTCTCATATTCAAAGAACCTATAAAGAGAAAAGCATGCATATCCCCAGATATAGTGAAGAACAGGCTTTTAACAAAACCAAACATCAAAACATATTTTTTGCCTGGACTCAGAAATCATGAATATTTTACCATCATTGGCACAACACCACTCTCTACATGTAACCAAGTAGCAAATGAATCAACCCAGTAAAATAATGGAACATGCAATCAGCACACCCAACAGTGCTTTCAAACACTGACCTGAAATACTTTGGAATTACCTCAAACTGCTTGAATAATTATGGAAATCCCTGCTTGACTTGGAGCACAAAAAGGAAGCATTCATGCAGCTGGGTTTAAGGAAAAGTTAGAATCTGCTCTTTTAATCCACCCACGTTGTATGTTTTTGCCATCCAGCAGCATCTATAGACACCAAGAGCCTCGGAACAGCTGGCTTAACCCAGGTGTTGGATATTAAGTGGGAACTATAAAGAAGCTCAGCAGTGAATTTGTGTTCAGATGTAGCTGCCAGATGCTGCTGGATGCTGCTGCAGTTGGCCCATCCAGCTGTGCTGACTCCTTGGCCTGTCATCATCTCCTCCCTCTTCACAAAATTAAGGTGTCGTTGTCGAGGCGGTCACGACATGAGTCAGAGACTACAAGCTATCTGCCATTATTGCTAGTTGGTGGCTCACCTAATTCCAGGTGTCTTGATAAGGGAAAATCAGGTCCGGACCTCCCTGTGGCTTTCACCGGCCACTCTCAGCTACACCAACGCCGCCTCCCCCACTACGTCCCAGTGGGTCATAGTCGAGATGGTCAAAACACACAAACTTATCTGTCCCTTTGCACTGCCTCTTGTTCCTGGGTCTTCACAGCACAGCAGCAGACTCCAACTGAGTTGCAACTACAACCAAAACCCCTCCCAGCTAGCTCACTCTTTATCACACCCATAGCTGGGAGAGCAAGGCTGTTCTCACTCTAGGATAATTAACACAGCTGCAGTGCATCAGAGGCAACATTAAGGAACTATTTTTTGACTTTTTAACCTGGTAATAACACGTATTTAAATAGGAACATTTTGTTTCAACGTTCTTCTTATTTCTTTAGGATCAAAGTCTTGACTTTCTCCCTCCTCTGCTAATTCGCCAGCTACACACAAATACATAAGTGTAACACACCATTATATCACTCTATATTTTAAAGTTTTCCTTACAGGACAGATGAAAAAAAGAATTGACTATTCATTGTTCAAGTCCTTCAGTCCTTCCACCAACTCAGTGGGACTGATTTTCAAATCTCTATGCAGTTCCAGCAGAACACTCCCTCTGGAGATTCCCCTCTGGGGAAGTAGGACATGACCTTCCCATTTGAATTATGTAGATTTGCTATTCTGATTTCAGCCCACCTGTCAAAAATATTAAAGGGAAAACAAAATACCCAGAAAACAACATGGAGAGTGAGAGAGATGCATTGTCAGAGAAAGTTATTATTATCTTGAAATACCATGGCAAATGTCTTATTATGGGGAACAGTTGAGAAAAAAACATGCCATATTTCATACCAGAAAAAGACATACAACTAGATGAAAATAAATATGAATGGAATTTGGAAAACAAATTGTGTTGTTACAATTGACAGAGATGCTACTATACCTTAATGGTCTTTCAGAAACAATTCACATACTTATTTTCATCTATCTTCACATGTTTTCAGCTCTTTTAATTTATTGCCTCTTGCATGAATGCCCTTTTTATTCCTCTATACACTACTTTGAACTCTATTTTTTCATTAAGCAAGGCTTAGCTTCATACAAGTTTTTCTATATCCAAGCAGCAGCCAGACATCTCAGAGTGTCTGCAAATGTAATTGACTCTAATCATTATATGACAATAATCACTTTAATGAGACCTAGTCTTGCCAAACTACTGGCATAGTGTCAACTCTTTAGTTCCCAAACAAGCAGTTCTGAATCAGGACTTTAGCTGCACAAGTTTTTTGATCACCACGTGTTTTCCAGGAGGTTATCAGTTAGATCTCCACTGTTTGCACTGACAGTTCACGTGGAAGGCAATGCCAGCCACTGCTCCGAGCTCAGCTGACACTAATTCCTGCACAAGACAAGAATCCCAATCTTTCAGCCCTAACAGGAGCCAGGCAGACAGTTTGCAGTCCAAGGCAAAGGCCACAGAACGTACAGCGCTGATGCTTTTGCAGCTGATGCATTGCACTGCTCTCATGCCACACGTTTTCCTTCCAGCCTCGGAGAATTCATCTGCTCTCCCCGTGAATCAGTGCCACGCTGGCACAGCGGGGAGGACAGCACGCTCCCCTGCCTGTCATTTGCCTGACTTTTAGAATGATGCCCAGCCTTTCTTGGAGGAGCACACAGAGGTGGCTTTGTCACGCAAGCAGAGCCCCGCTGCTGCTGAGACCTTCCCTACGGCGGCGAGGCCGCAGCTGCGCGAGCGACACCCACCCATGGGTGCTCTTCAAGTGATCAGCCCTGCACATGTCAACAATAAAGCTGAGCCTGAGAATGAAAAAGCATCCTCAATAAAACAGGGAAAAAGGTTCATGAAATCTATTAATTGATGCTGCAATTCAAAAGACTTTGTGGCTTGTCTCAGTATTATCGTTACTAAGAAGCAAACTTACGATTAAACAATGGTTAACATTTAACTTTAAACCTTGCTGTTTTAAGACATTTGAATGTGATTTGAAGTTTCTAATTCAGACTCAAAGCAGGAAATTAAATATTTTAGCAATTAATAAAGTCTTTTCCAAACTTCAGGTAGAATATTTTATCCATTAATTTATTCTCAGTATTTGAAGTTTGGGAAAGGGAAAGCAAAACACCACCTGCGGTTCTATTTTATTCCTCACACATCCTTCACTTATCATTTTAAATACTGCATCAAAAGGAGCAGGTGATCCTGTTCATTGTCAATTCAGAAAAATAATATAGTATTATCTCCTAATGATGTGATTCCCATTTATAATAAAACTAAACCCCACTTTCTATTTAATTCTTTCTTCACAAAATCTTGGTAATAATGCCTGGAAGACAAGTATAGAAGGGAACTCATATCTGATCTCTACACCCTCAGTTTTATCCTTAATATGCTGTTTTAATTAAAAGTGGCATTATTTATACTTGAAGGAGCATTCGGAAGAAGTTGAGTGTTTAATATTCCATACATGAAAGGAAAGAAATAATCAGCACTGTCTGAAGTCTTGGAACATGCAATCATGTTATATGATGTTACAGTCATTGATCAGATGATCTGTCCGCCCTATGGATATGAAAATGCTTGAGGGTTGAAACATACACCTTCATGTTCTCCATGTGGTAAAAAGTATCACTTATGCATAAGATAAATACAAGGTACCTACTGTGGCTTCGTGACTTTTAATTTTTTAACATGTAGACAGAGTTAATTTTTTCTTAAATGAAGAAAATTAGGTAAAACTAGTTTTACTAAATGAGTACATTAGTCACAACAGATAACAGCCAAGAATTTTATCTACCCTTACCTTTCAAAACCTGTCCTGACATGTTTGATGAGCAGAACAGCCTAACACCAAGTCACTGTACCCCTTCATTAATCAATTAAACCCTTGGGACAGACAGAGGAATGTCTCCACGGCCATGCCTCAGCCTTACTAGAGGATGACAAGGGTGCTGATTTGCTAGGAAGGTAGCTAGATTATCCTTACCTCTGCTTCAGGAGAATATCTTTTATTCTACAGTTATAAAGTTACAAAACATTTTTTTCTCAACAGTTTTTTGAGGTTCTCACACGTCTGGGTTTTTAGATTCTTCCTCCGAGTGTGACAGCAGATGATACTGTTCTTCCAGCACAGAACAACTCTGTGTTACACATTTCAAGTTTCCTGACACATCAGGGCCTGATCATACAAGATGTTGAGTGCAGCTGGTCCAACACTGTTATGCTGGAAAAGTTATTTGAAAAGTGTGAGGAAGGAAATTTTATGAATTTTATAGTTCCATTGTTATAAACGTAACATGTACATAACAAATAAGTCCAATGCACCCTTTTTAAATTTTTTCTTTCATTCTTTTCATCAAGAGAGTAGTAAGTGTTCTGATGAAGGAAAAGGGAGTCTGAAGTCTTTTAAGTCCTAGTATTAAAGACACAGCCTTTCCTCTTGGTGTCTATGCTGCCTCCAGGATTATTTGGAGAAGCCACAGCTGGCTCAGCTGTGAGGGGAGTGAAACTTCTTTTCTGATATGACCATTACCTCTACACCTGAGTCTGCTTTAAAATTGACAATCTTCCCACAAACATTCAGTTCCACTCTTCAGGCTGGCTCTGTATCATTCCTTGTGACTGAATGCAGGAAGAAAGTAAAGGAAAAAAACCTGAAAAAAGCAGACTTGACCCAGGTGCTTGCTTTCCACGCTGCCTTTGTGTGACATAAATCAACAATTTTGTACATCGGTGGCATTTGGCTGCTGCAGCTGAGCAATTACCTTCAGATATTGGTGTCTCCACCTCAGCTGTGCTCTGGGGTAAGGGCATGAATTCAACCTGAAGTACCCCCAAAGCCATTCAGAGCCACTGTAAAAGCAGTCAGCAAGGGGACACCTCAGACAGTTGCCATTCTGTGACACTGGACACACCCTGGGACTCAGAACTTCACTGGAACAAAAGCCAAGTCAAGGTGTTCTAACAGTTTCCATCTCAGAATCCTTTGTTTCTTGCCTCTGACTGTGGAGCAGGAGCTAATTCTCACTTCCAAGCTGCATTTGTTCATAAAACTCTTACAGGAAAGTCTCAGCAGTGGATTTTTATCATCTTGAACTTATTATTAGAACCTAAAGTGCTTTTTTTTCCATTAACTCAATGGGACTAGTGCAATAATCCAACACTTAAGGATAAATTATTAATTCTATAAATACCAAATTGTTTATTATGACGTAAGCCACTACCCTTCCATTTCACCACTGATTTTATGATGCTAGAGGAGGGAAACAGGGAAATCACAGCCTTACAATGCAGAAAGAAAAGATGAAACTTCAAAATAAATAAAAACTTCTTCTCATGAGATTTTTACTACTATTTAGGGGAGCTCCAGTTGCAAGATTGATATCTGAACTGCCTGTTTCCATACAAATTGCTTTAAGCTGCAATAACAAAGTGAGGGAAAATGGGAGATAGGTAGATTTAGGTAACTTAAGCATTGTGGTAAACATAGAGACACAAAAAACTGAATGGTGGAGAAAAACTAAAATGCTTCTTTCAGGTTGGCAAGTTAGAAATATCTTCTATTCACTTGGTGGTTTTACTTTTTGTTTGTTTGTTTACTGTTTGGATGAAAAGAAACATCTTCAGTAATCCTAGCATATGCTCTTTGTGCCCTGAGATAGAGAGCATCTGATAAAATACACTTGAAAGACCTCAGCATTTGCAATGACATGGCTATGCAATAAAAGCTCAGCAGCTTTTCTTGCAATACTGATAATGCTACACACAGAAAAGAGGATCTATGCACAATACAGGAACTTGCCTACTCCTACGGAGCCTCAGCTTTCCTTTTGCTGTCCAAAACTGCCTGTTGAATAGCAATGAGGCTGATAATGAACACTGCAAAATGACAGCTTCTAGGAGTCTAGAGTTCCCTTCAAGAGCAGCAGCACTTCAAGACAAGATTTCTTTTCATCTGACAAAGAAATTTGTTTTCAAATATGTCTCGCTCAGGTATCTGGGGAATCCAGAGGACAACATAACAGACTGCTTCAATTTCTGAATTCCTACCCAGGAAGCCCCACAGGAAAGGGCTACTCGCTTTCTAGTGGTGAAAGGAAAGAGGCAGCACTGTTCTGCTGCCAATGCTCTCAGAACACAGGCATCAGGAGTGAGGAGGAGGCCCTTCACATCTCATTTACAAGCTGAGTCTCAAAACGTTTCAGTATCGTATCCTGCACATTCTCTTTCAGTACTGAGTGACTTAACAGACACCACTTACTGTAGAAAGGGTTAGGTAATAGATGGAGAATGACTGGTTCATCTTCTAAAGGATTCATACGTGATAAAAGGAGCATTCAAACTTCACTGAGGGATGGGAGCATTGTAACACAGAATTCTCCACTCAAGGCAAGCAAGAGTGTAGTTTACAAAATCTCTGCTACTTTGAAGTTAATGGGAAAGCTGTGAGGGGAAGAATTTTTTATGTTTGTGTCTACAGAATATAAATAGAGAAAAATCAATCTCCCTCTTCCTATTTATCTAGCTGCTTACAGGGCCCTCAGAAACAGTTTGAGAGCAACAAAATCATGACTGGATTTTATCCTTCAGGTCTTCAATCAGCAAAAGGAAGTATTCCCCTTCTGCTGAGTCATAAACAGAATAGCTTTTCAAATCAGGAATTAACCTATATTTGAGAGTCCTTATCCAGTAAGACTTTTTTCAGTCTTGTCTAGTTCACAGAATATTAATCTGTACTGGTGTAGTAAAGTAGCACGAAATGATCCCAATACATCATCCATCTATGGTCCCTTTTACAAGAGCAGTGGGTTGCTTTTAGGGCAGTATCATTTTATGCAGAGATGTTTTAAGTTCATTTAATGCTCTCTGAATCATGATATAAACTAGGCACAGCACAGACAGAAGATGAAACATGTAAGCAGCAGTGTTAGGGGAATTTGGATACTGCTCAAAGGGACTGGGAAGCACAGAGACAGACAAATGGGTAAGAAACATATTTCCTAGACATATTACTTCCTCCTAGAGACAAAGATTTCATCACTAGAATGTCAAAGAGAAAAGCTTTTCAAGCTTGAAATTGTGACGCTTGTTAGGAACTTCTGTTGTTTCTTAATTGTTTTCAATAGCTGAGTTTATTAATGTCCAGTCTGTAATCTGAGATTGCTTCTCCTGCAATTTTCATATTGATTTTCCCTATCAAAATGAAATTATATTTTTTAATGGCTTCTAACTCTTTGCACTATCTGGAAAAAATCATGGCACGTTAATTAAATCTTTATGTTAATGGCCTTAGAAGTAGTTCCCACCTCAATAAATCAGAACCTTCCAAATCTGCACAGTTTATTCCACTTGCAATCAATGTTAATTTCCTTTTGCTTCAGCAACTTCATTTACTTTTCTACTGAAAGTCCAATTATTTCTGATTACAATTTCAACATATTAAAACTAATGTGATATACTATCTATATTGTAATACATTGTAATTTAAATTTTCTTACACTATGGTGTTTGGATTTATTTTATTTATCACAAGATAAATACTAATGTTAATATTTCACATTCTGATTTCCACATAATTCCTCTGCAATTTAGCCATGGTCTCTGTCTGGGCTGATAACACCAAGAATTTCATGTCTGATCATATGACATGTGACGAAAGAAAATTAGAAATGTAAAGTTACTGTTGCTTCTGCAATTATAGAAGCATGTCTGCCAGAGCCAGTGGGCTGCAGTAAAATTAACATAGTCACATGATCTCCATTACACGAATTTTACCTCTGATTCTTCAGATTCCTTACAAAACTCTGTGATACTGTTCAAAGGTTTCATCACTTGCCTCTCTTTCTTTATATCCCTGCTCTAATAACAGTGTTTCTGGTAGTCTTTCATGATGTCTTGTCCTTTGTTCTAACATCACTCTGAAGTCATTAGTAAGGAATTCCTCGTATTTCCTCTTAAAACAGATTACATAATGAGGACAATTTTTTGAAGATTGTTTAACACATGAACCTATTAAAACCGCTGTGGAAAGGAACTTTTCTGAAGTTTTTTTTGAAACCTATTATGATTTTCCTCTGGCTTTGTATGCATTTACCGTGATCATGCATTCATTTTAATATTTTATAGTAAATTGTCTAATTGTAGATTTCCAGTCTTGCAACTGATTGCTTTATTTATGCCTTATTTCCTCCTTTGCAAATTGTCTTTGTTACCTTTGTAACTTCTTTGATGGGCTGAATCCATTTTTGGCCTTGCCTGTCAAAGCACTGCAATCTTCCTCCTCTAATTAGCAAATTAGACATTAGTGTATGCCTCAGGATAAGTAGCTGAAAAAATGATGAGTGATTTGAAGCACTCCTACAGTTAAATGACTAAGAGCTTTTATACAATGCCATAAATCATTGGAGGCTTCTTTGACTAAATCTGACTATTCCTTTAAATCATTTGAGGGACCATTTGAGACATATTGACACTTCATTAGGCAAACAGAGCAGAGTAGCTGGATGTGTTGTATAGCACTTCATTAGATCAATCACTTTAGCTAATTTACCTACATTACATTAATATGGCCATGAAAGTGGAAGGCAGAGGCTGCATTTGCTACTTTCTAAATGCAAAGAGAGTTAGAAAATATTGTGTTTAGGCTCTTCTTGCCCTAGCTCTGACAGTGTTGAAGAGCCCATTAAGTATAAGGCCCATTATACTTTCTCTCTTTTCTCGACACTTTTATGAAACAGACATAGTTCTCTAAGGAATCTTGGTTCTAATGAGATGAATACTTCCACTGATTCCAGTAGCTTCAAAGTTTCTGAGGTTTGCATTTCTGGATAAAATCCACCAATCACTTAAGCAAAAGTCATTTCAAGCACAAGTTGATTTTTGCATAATTTGTCAGTTCACCATCCAAAAACAGATGTTGGAGATATCACATAAGACTGCTACAAAAACCTTCTAAGACCTGATCAGCAGCATAGGCTGGCTAAGGACTAAATGTTCACTGTGTCTCCAGTGAGAAGAGTCAGAAGAGGAAGAGATAAAAGTCAAAAGAAGCTAGTAAAAGCCACATTAAAATCCAAAGATTAGCAAGTAAATATTGGATTAGGGTGTTGCTGGGGTTTTTTCCCCCTTTTTGATGTGCTCCAGAGCTGCAAAACTTTTTTCCTCTCCCAATGGATATTGTGGCTACTCAAGTTTGTGTGGGTTCAAAGGATTGGAACCCACACATTGGAAGAACAAGTCACAGAGATTTGTTAAATACACAGAAGAAAATATGGCTTTGACTGTCTACTTTGTTGATATTTTTCCTGCTAAAAAAAACCCTATTTTCTTTGTAGCAGTACCATACACAATCTAACAAGCAGCAGATTTAAAGCAAAACAACAAGAAGAAAACAATATTATAGATATATGGATGTTTACTTGGTGGTCTTGGAATGGGTCACAGGAATAACCAAGTCATTCAGACAAATTTTATGTAAGTTGCACTTTCCAGTGAGGCACTTGAGGGCTAAGGCTTAGAATAATGGCTCTCTAAATGATAGTTTGCTGTTCATAATCATCTTCAATCATGCCTCTCTCCTTCTCCCCTGCTTCAAGTCTAGAGTATAAGGGTATTTATCTTTATGAAAAATGCAGAACAAAGCTGGTACACAAAATCTGTAAGTTCTACTTGTGCTCTTATGGGCATTAAACCCAGTATCCCTCTGCCTCAAGGAAGAAAAAGCATCAGGCTATTCTCCTCTATATCTTCTATCACTTCTAAATTAAAGGAAATCTGTCTATCACTCCATTAGAATTCAGAGATTTTGTTTATTTTGTATTTAAACATACTGATTTAATGCGTGAAAAATGTTTTGCTTGTTTGTTTGGGTTTTTCCTCACAGAGTTCAGTTTCCCAATGGATATACAGCTATTGAGGAAAAGTTACAATCAATCATTATTCCTGGAGCTTAAAGTATAATGCAAAACAGAACATCAAGAAAGAAAAAAACCCCAAACAACAACAATAAAACCAAAAAGCAAGCAAACAAAACACCAACAAAATCAACCTGAATTGTGAGCCTGTGATTCCAGTTGCACACAAAGACTGCTGTGCACAGCCTCAGGACATCCAGTAGCATGGATTTCAGCAGTAGGTATTCAGTTAAAAAAAAGGGAAAAAAGGTAAACAAAATTATTCAAGTGAATTCAGTGGTTATTTGAGTAGAGGCTTAGTAAAGGCTGGCATTGTTAGCTTGATAGTTAAAATTATGCAGCAGAGGCAAATATGGCAAAATCTGGCTTTAGCAAAATCAACTGTTTCTGGCAAAACCTCCATTACAGTTAATGGCCATGTAAAAATGGGATTTATCAAAAGGAAATCCTACATAGTTGTCTACAGAAGTTAGGTTAACAATTGTTACTCAGCACAAGTGCTGATGTTTTCCAAGCAGAGAAATAAAACACTTGCTTTCCTTTCTTCTAAATACACTTATATAATGAACTTTCAAAGGCTAATTGTAACTCTTGCCTGTGAACAGAATATTTAGTGCCAGAATATATGCCAAAACATATGCAAATTAGGAGTTTTAGAGACCTGCATTCAGCTCTGGGGCACCCAATATAGGGCTGAGGATCTGCTGGAGTGAGTCCAGAGGCAAACCACAAAGATAATCAGGGTTTTGGAGCATTTCTCCCATGGACACAGGCTGGGGTTGTTCAGCCTGGAGAAGGCACCAGGGCAATCTTCCAGGACCTAAAGGAGGCCCACTGAAAGGCAAATCATTTACAGCCTAGCCTCCCCTTCCCAAAACTTTCAGCAGACAGGTGGAAACATACAGACAGACCTGTTTCTCTCTTCCTCCTCTGAGATAATTTACAGAGAAACAATTAAGAGAAATCCCTGCAATGGACTGCACCAGTGCCTTCTCTCTGTAAGAGCAGTTGTAGTGTGGTCTGATGGAGAAGGCAATTAAAAATTATTTTATTTCATCCATCATCTGATCTGACTGGATGTCCAGGGCATCCAAGTGATTATAGGGGCAGCCATTCTCAACTTAATTTTAACATACTCTTTGAGCTGTATATCCTGTATATGAAATGCTATCCCATGGATATGTCATTCTTGAGGGAAGTAACAACAGCAGCATAATTTCCTTCTTTTTACAGAGCATTCCAAACACCTCACAGGCAGCATTAAATCCATTAAAGATTAGCCATACTGCAGATTAAGCCTGACAAGATAAAAATCACATAAATAATAAATGCTGAAGTAGCATGCTATGCCAAAGCCTATTTCATCAAACACAACAATGAAAACTCCTCACTATTTTTGTTTTGATATTCCTGATATTGTAAGGGGACAATAAGCTGTATCTTCCACACTCTGAAGCCTCAGGGGCAAAGCATTACTGATAAAAGACTTTTGTCAGCTGTCAGTAACCTGCTTTCCAAGAACCAACACCCACTGCCAAACTGACCTGGAAAAGCCTTGCTGGATTTCATCATTAGCATATTATTTAAGGTATCTTTTATACTTCTTTAATTATTGCAGGATTATTTATCTCCATTTCCACAGAGATTAAATGTGGGAAGTGATAAATCAGAATTTCCTTAAATTTTCCGCATGCTTCTCTTGGGGAGAGGAAGTCCTCACAGTCTCATATTAATTTTTCTTATTTTTAAGTTAGTCCCTATTGTTTCATGAGGTGCATTACCTATATCTCTGCTGCCTATTTGTGCAAAAAGTGTTTGATCTATGTATTATAGATCTATAATATGTTAAAAAAAAATCAGACTGTTGGTTTATTGCATTTTTCCATCAGAGATACTCTCAAGTTAATTATTTATACTTTCCTCACTTTTTTTCTTCACATATCTAGTTAGATGATCAAGTTTAAAGCAGATTTGAAAATTCAGCAATTTTGCAAAAAGCAGCTGATTTCATCTCCTCATTTTTTATTAATGAGCTGCCTTCCCTTAACTTTTTTTCCTTCTGAATAGTGATAACTCATAAGGAATTAAAAGTAGGATTTCAGCAGCTCTTATAGAGGGTACAGGGAGCTGGAAGACACAAAGCTGGGAGAGGTGTCTGATACCCCAGAGGGCTGTGAAGCCCCTTCAGAAGGGCCTTGAAAGATTGGAGTCACAGGCAGAGAGGAACTTCCTGAAACTCAAAGGAAAAATGCAGGGTTCTGTTGGACGCCAAGCTGTCCATGAGCCAGCAGAGCCCTGGGGACAAAGACCAAAGGTATCCTGGGGTGCATGAGGAAGAGCATTGCCAGCAGGTCAAGGAACATGATCCTGCCCCTCTACTCAGCCCTGGTGCGGCCACATCTGGAGTGCTGAGTCCAGTTCTGGGTTTGTCAAAGGCACACACGGAGCTCCTGGTGCAATTCCAGTGGAGGGCAACCCAGTTGATTAAGGGGCTGGAGCATCTTTCTTGTGAGGAAAGGCTGAGGGAGCAGGGCTTGTTCAGCCTGAGGAAGAGACACACGAGAGGGAACCTTAGCAATGTCTATCAGTATCCAAATGGAAGGTGTCAGAGGATGCAGCCAGGCTCTGCTTAGTGGTGCCAAGTGACAGGGCAAGAGAAGAAATGTCAAAGTTCACAGTGACTGTGAGGAAGAACTTTCCTGTGCATTGACTGAGTGCTGCAACAGGTTGCCCAGAGAGGGTTGTGCAGCCTCCCTCACTAGAGACTCGCCAGAACCACCGTGCCCTGTGCTCTGGGATGGCCCTGCCTGGGCAGGGAGGTTGAATCAGATGACCCACTGCAGTCCCTTCCAACCTGACCCGTTTAATTCTATGGCCTGACTTTAGTTCTAGCTCTACATTTTAAACATTCATTTTCTGTTAGGTTACCTTCTGTCTCTCTACCTCTGTTTTCTAACCAACTTCCTTCTGCTCCTCTCTACTTATATTTTCTGCTTTTAGTATTTATAGAATACATATCCTGAAGCAAATACCTCTACATCAGTAATAAATGCTAGCACTACTAACAATCATTAATTGGATTCTGCAAAGAGACTGATGTAGAAATTCTAAGTCAATTTTTTCTCCTCCCTTTCCTTCATCTCTCATTAATCTCTTTTGCACAAACATTTTAAAACACTTTTTTCTTGCTGTTCAAGAAAGGAATTTTAATTGAAAACTATCTTATTTACCTGTGTATGAATTACAGGACTAGAAAAAGGAAACAGGAAGGGGGGCAGACAAGGGGATCAATGAAACTGCACTGAATGTACCTCCTGGTAACACTTTATGAAAACCAGTTATTCAGTCCATAGAGATTCTTTTTTTTCTCCTTCAGTGTAAGACTGAAACAAGATCCAAAGTTTTATTAAGGTCTCTACAAGTCATTATTAGCCAAGTTGTGTCTTGTGCAATATTACTGAGGTGCAGCCCAGCTTTGTACGTATCAGCAAATATCGAGTGATGTTCTGTGTGTTGTGTCCATATTAGTAATAGTTCAAATTGTCACTTAATAGAGGTAGAAATACTCCACAGTGACACTGTTTACATTTATGAGCAGTTAGTGGGCAGGGATGTTCTAATTACTTTTCTTCAAACAGTTCCCCTGTCAGATGACAGAAAGAAATTGTAAGCTGTATGGTCACTGTTACATTATTAGCAAATATTTGCCAGGACAAAGTAAGTAGATTTTTTTTTTCAAAAGTAAAGACTGTGAAGCCCAACAGAAGGCTCACATGGAACTCACTGCATCTTGGTCCAAGATACTTGCAAGTAAACCAGAGAAACATGAAGTATAGAAATTAAAATATTAAGAAATTATAATAGGGAATATCCAGGATTAACAAATATATTACTTGTTCCTTAGAAAATCAGTTAAGATATTTTCTCCTGACTGACAAAAATTAAACAAACAGATAAAGTATAACATCCATTTAAAGATGTTAAAGAATGTTCAAGAACATAATGAATATAATTGTGACAGGGTTGGAGTATGCTCACTAAGATTTCATATTTCCTGAATGACAACACATTAAAGCAGCCTTCTTGCATCTATCCTTCCACAGGCAATTGATTGTTCTCCAGTAGAATTAGTGTTTAGTTGTACACACATTTGCTGGATCACAAGATGTTCCCACTGTCTCCATATTCTTTTCTTTTTTGAGGAAAGAATCCTGCCGGATGCAGATTGATGCTTTCTTTTTTAAATGCCCATATATATGTTTAAAGCATTGTGTTACACTAAATATTCTGGATGCAGGACTTGTGAGAACTCAACTCATTCTTTACAAATCTTGCATGCAGATTTCAGCCTGTAGACTCTTACTGTGCCTAAAACTCTGATCTACCTCTGTTTTCTAACCAAACCAGAAATTTATCAGGATTTTCAAAATCAATGATAAATCTCCCACAGGTCGTGTTTAAAAAACGTTAATCCAGTTGCAAGAAAGAGATAAATATGTAAAGGGGAGAAAAAACAATCACCAAATTCTAGAATCCACTGTGCTGTTTTCAGGATAAAGAAATAACACTTTTCTTCAAACAATCTAATTGTCTTTGGCAATTAATGATTCCACTATAAAATCCCAGCAAGGTATAGCATAAAGGACTTTCTGAAAGATATAGTTAAGTTACACTTCACAAAGTATTTATAAGGAGCACACTCAGGTAACAGTGACCACAGGAAATAAAGTTGATGATCCTCTTATCATCATTAGAGCCCCCAAACAAAATGTCACACCAAGTCAGAAATATTTCAGCACAGAACTACTAGAGAAATTACACATATGGGGAAGAAGCAAAAGGGAAAATGCAGATGGATGAACAATAGGGTCATTTAAAAAAGCTCCCCTCAAAAATGTTAGAAAGGCCAGGAGTCACTGGGAGAGAGGTTATAAAAATTCATTCAGCTTTGAGGTTTGCTGTTTAACTTAGCCTTCTTAATTTTAATCATCTACCACAATCTACTATGTCATGCTGCTACCAACAATAAATTTCATTTTAATTATGTTGGAGATTCATTTATATGTAGATGTTCACCATCAGATGCAGAAACCCAATGAGAGAGATTCATTGAACATCTGCTTCAGAAATATAACTGAGTCAGGTCTGTTTAATGAGAAGCATTGTCCAACTACCTGCTCTTTTCATCAGATATCATTTAATTTACCTTTTTCCCAATAAAAGTAAAAACATAAGGGGAAACTATACCACCTTCTCCTTTTTACAATTATTACCTACAATTTGTAAAGACAATAATAAAACATAAAGGATTCCCCAGCTGAAAAAAGAGCTGAGGGCAAAACATTGTAAATAAACTCTTGTATTATTGATTTGGAACTCGAAACACAACACTGAGTCTTACACCAAGGGAGTGATTCATGTTCTAAACACAAGCATCAGGTGCTGTTTTAAATGCCCAAGTGGATACAAGACAGTACAACACAGAGCCTGATTTCCTGCTCTACTGCAGCAGCAGGTGGAGGTGTGGGATATCCTTGGGCATCTAAACAGTCACTAGATATGCAATTTTAAGCACCATTACCATGTGTGAAGTGACTTGCCTGTAAAAAAGCTGCTGCATCATATTAGTAGTGGCAGGTTCATTTTCAGTGACATTGTCTTCATTCAGAGCTACCCTGAAAACACAGTTTTGGTCTGGATTTGGTTTTATTTTAGCTTGTTTAACTTCAGGGCAGTTGAGTTTCATTCCCATTTGCACATCCTGCATGCACGAATAGGATATGGCTGTAGAAATACCATATTGAAATTGGGGAGCTGGATCATCCAAATATAACAGCTTCAACTAGCTCCACTGACAATGCTGAAAATCCCAACCTGTCTGTAAATTAACTGAGTGCTAATAAATACACCTCCTAGAGTATTAAAAATATAAATTTGGTAATTTATTTGAATTGTCTTTTTGCATTTGGGGGTTTTGTGTGTTGTTATTTTTTCAAACTCCTATTGCAGCAGGGATGGTATCACTCAAAAGCAATAGGAGGGTCCAACTGCTGAGCCAGCCTGCTATGAAATCATTCCCTCCAGCAATGCCACATGGCAGGAACACACCTGCAACAGGTCAGAGAACACAAGGGGATGCAAGGGGGCAAAGCTCTTATGGGAAAGGGGAACATATTCCTTGGCACCTCTGCATGCAGCTCTGGATGGCAGCTGTGCCTGGCACGTGGAAACGAGGAGCCAGAGAAAAGCTGTTGCACATAAAGTTGTCATCTCTCCTCCCGGGCTACTTCTGCCACATGTTGGTTTTCACAACATTCCCATTGCCTCCCAACAACTGCACACACAGCATCTATTCTACTACCTATAAAATTAGATCCCTAGTTTATGCTACAAAGCTTAAAATTTCAGGAAGATCCTCCTGAAGCCGAGGCTGATCTGAGTAGTTTCTTACTTATGTGAGTGAGCAAGTGGAATTGCCTTCTCAGAGAAGTTGTCTTTCTCCCTCACTTCTGTTGTGTGGAAAAAAAAGTTACTGCAATTGCAGTGCTTTCCTCCTCTTTTCCTATATATTATTAGCAGAGGTGTTTTTTTTGTTTAATTCTAGAACCACACAACTCCTGTAAAATATTAGAGCGTGTTGAAAGGTAAGATGCAGCTAACAAAGTCTAGAAAAAGCAAAAGAGATCCTTTTTTGAAAAAGCAAAAGAGATCCTTTTTTGAAAAAGCAAAAAGAGATCCTAATTTTGACTGCAAGGACAGTCAAAATTAATTCAGTTAATAGCGCTTGGTAAGGATGGATGGAATTCAGTTATGAAATGAAAGAGACTAAAATTGTTGTCAGGAAACTAAGCACACACCTTGAATGATAAAGGAAGGAAGCTAGCACAATCCAGGAACAGTACTACATGCCAAAACAGACAGACTTGTACAGTTTCCATATGCTTTGCTTGTTTCATTTGGCTATAAAGCTCAGTATTACAGGTCCAAGCTAAAGTTGTTTTTGAAAGAAGTTCTTTGCACAGCAACATTTGAAAATCAAACTTATGTTGACAGCCAAACTGTGGCTGCGTGATTATTTAGCTTTACCTTACAGTTTATTTTGTTCTTAAAATACACGCCCCACATCACTTGTTGAAGCTTAGCTTACTCTAAAAAAAAAAAAAAGGTAAAAAAGCTAAATGAAACACATACCTATATGCTTTGTCAAAAGTTTTACAGATTATTTTTTTACTTTTTATTTAAAAATGCATTCTTTCCTTTTTTTCTATTAAATTAAAAATCTTCTTACTTGAAGACTGCTTATGAGAAGAGAGAAAAATAAGAGTGTCTGTGAAATACAAAACGTGATAAAAATGTGGTGCCAGATTTTCGTGCAGTTGCAGTTTCAGACTCCCAAGCATCTTGAAATTCCAAGTTCAAAGCACTTCAAATGATAGCCAGCTTTTTAGAGTCTCATGGCTGTGCCCCACTTAGAGCTCAGCTTTGAGCACAGAAGTAGAGAAAAATGTGGGCTATCTGTACAACAGTGAATTTGAGTTATTGTTGATGTTGACTTCAGAAACTCCATCCACCTACATGCATAAGATACACCACATTAGGTTGTGATTGCCCCTGTGATGTTCTTGCCTCTGTCTGTGCCCTTGTCCTAAGCATCTGGGCCAT
Source organism: Alaudala cheleensis (assembly GCA_013398995.1). Classification (NCBI taxonomy): domain Eukaryota; kingdom Metazoa; phylum Chordata; class Aves; order Passeriformes; family Alaudidae; genus Alaudala; species Alaudala cheleensis. The sequence goes on along the minus strand of VWYE01022102.1, from coordinate 111,880 downwards.
ATCTGCCTTCCCTCCAGCCTCCTGAGAAAGGTACCAGTGATGTGTGCAGAACAAGATTAGATGACATAGTGAGGGTTCAGTCACACTTCCCTCCCTTTCAGAATTAAATCATACCCAAGCTTTGGGCTTGGGCAGAGTGACAGAATGAGATCAGGGTTCAGACACAAAGGCTGTGATATTGGAGAGCTCACACATAGGCAGAGTCCTGGAGAAAGCTTCCATTTCAAGGGAAAAAAAAGAAGAGGGATGTGTAATTGATATGTGGTTATTAACAAATTATTAATAAATCCCTGCATGCTGATGAAAACCTATTATCAATTAACCCGCAGGGATTTCTACAGTGTGGCTTACAGGAAGTGGGCACGAAATCTGCATATTATTCAACCTTTTTCAGGCATTTAAAGTCCATGGAATTATAACAGAAACATATATATATGCATAACAAATTTTGTAGGTGAGCAGGTGTACAGAAGTCCTGTCTCCTGGTAAACTAAGGAGATTGGGGAAACAGTATAAAATATTTTCTTTTATTCAAAGTATAGCTATCAGTTCTGTTCACCTAGATTTGCTTTATTTTTACCTCAGAAAATGCACAGCTTCCTAGAAACAATGGATTTGAGTGTCTCGTGAAGGTTGTTACAGATATAAAGTATGTCTAGAAAGATTAAATAGGCCCTTTAATGAAAGGCACAGGGCTGTGGTACTCCTTGCAAACCATCCACTGATGGTTTGGGCTGCGTGCTTTTTTCTAGTAGTTAGAAGTCACTGTTTACTTCTATGTCATTTTTTTTCTGCATGTGTTTCATATTTGCAAATCACTCCCTCATTCTTAAAGGGAAAAGAACAGTTTATGATCTCTCCACTACAAAATCCTAGTAATCCTTTTAAAGCAATTCAAATAAAGCTGATACACCATAAAACAGAGCATATATAAGAATTATAATTGTCTTACTGAAATCCTTTTTTTTGAGGCCATACCAAAGGCATGCCAACATCAAAACCTCATCAAGGTAAGGAAGGGCAGAACCTGTCTGGTGTTGAGGGGAACAGTTTGAGAAGCAGCTCTTGAGCCTTTGACACCTGGTTTTCTGTCCCCATGTCCTTGAGGAAGGGGATTGACAGCAGCCAGGTGGGTGTCTGGCAGCTGGCCGCAGCCAACCTGCTTCTGAACCTTTTTTAAATGAGCAGGCAATCGAGAAAACTTCTTAGAGCTAAATAAAAGTGCACAGCCACATCCTGGAGTGAACTGAGGAGCCCAAACTGAGCATGTGTCCCATCAAGGGACTGCCAGCTGTTTGGCATGAAGATGGCAAGAAAAAAAAGTGCAGGGAGAAGTCAGTACTTTCTAGCAAGCAAATGGGGTAAGAGTTCTAATTGTATACAGAAGTCAGTGAGGAAGACAGAGCTGGGAAAAACTATTATATTGAACATGAGATTCTGCTCCCAGTGAAACGTGCTTCCTCCTGACCAGCTCTGTTACAAACAAGACTGATTTTGTGGGGTGGGTGTAGATTTTCTGTTTTGTGAGGGCTGGCTCCTCAAACATCAAGAAAGCCAATGACTGTAGTTCTAGAAGAATACTCTAGTCTTTTTCAACTGTAAAGAAAGTTCTGAAAGAATTAATTAAAAATTAATTAAATTCTTCCTAAGCTTGGGGGGTTGTTTTTATATTTATTTATTTAGGCTTGATACCAGATAGCTAATTGCAAATGCTTAATACCATAATTCTAAGGACAGTCCACTTCCCTGATGCTGCTTAGCTCTGAGAAGTACTACAAGGGGATGCTGTAATGTTTTAATTACATTAGTTGTAGTGATAGTTACAGTTATTGGAATCTAAAGTGTTCTACACCAGCTTCAAAGGGAAGTATCCAAGTCTAGACAAAAAGAGTTGTTTCCATACAGCAATGCTCATTGTGTCTGCTTTCTGCTTGCTCATTTTCCCTTGCATTCTTCCTCACCACACCTCTCAAGTGTGGCCCTCAATTTCTCTCCTTTATTTACTAGTCTGCTTGTCACAATAATTTCTCTGGATGTTACTCTAACCCATCTATCAGTCATACACATGTGCACACACTCTCCCCTTGCTGTTTCTGTCCTTTCTGCAAAAAACTGCTGGGATGTCCCTTCTAGGAGTCCAAATATGTCCCACCTTAAGCGTAGGTCTAATGCATACTAGAGAGATGGGTTTTCAGATGAGGTATTGAGGAGTAGAACTCAGTATCCATGATCGTAAAAAATAAAAAAGAGGAACAGCTTGTGGATATTTTAGAGAAACTGTGTAAAATCCAGGAATAACATCAAGAAATCTTCACTGAAAATGGCTTAAGAGAACTCTTGCCAAACTTCATTTGCTGAAAATAAATTTATAACTGCAAAAATTTTCACATGCTCTATTTCTGACTGCACACAGTCTCATGCTTTATTTACCAAATTAATGTTTATAGCACAAGGCACGAGTATTCTCAATTTACATGACTGTAATTTGGCTGTCTTCAATGAAATTACAAGTGTTCACATGAGAGTTTAAAAAAATGCCTAAATTTTAAAACTATGTCAGTATACAATTCCTTTCATTTTTTAATTGCTTACCCACATAGAATTATGAGTGGAGGAAAATAAGGCAAGTGGTTTTTTTCTTCCTATCATCTCCAGTTCTTTCAAACCTTTCTGCTGATGGAAGATTTTGACAGACAACATCAAGCTGCCTGAGTCATGTCACATTATTGCAAAGTGGTAATTTTCTCATTTCAAAAAACGTTAAATTGTAAGGGTCATTGATACCACAAAACCATGTTGAGGTTATTTGCTAAGAAAAAGCCAACATCCTAAAAATGTCACTTCTTTCATCCCATACAAATTCCACAGAGGTGAGACAACATCCATTTTCCTCACAGTACATAGCTTGAGATATAAATGGTATTTATATGAATAAAGAGGGGTCTATAAAGCTCACATTTACCAAAGAACAGTGTGAGGTGTAGATTAAAATAAGAACTACTTTTTTTTTATTTAGCATATATGAAAAGGGAATAAAATTACAGATATGTAGCCTGATTAAGGGTTTTGTTAGGTTTAAAGCCTCAACACCAAGCCTTTTTTTAATGAAACTGTACATCTGAGACTGCCTAAAATATACTGTTCTAATGAAAAATTGAAGTGCAAGAAGAAAATGAAATGAAGGCAACAAGAGCTCCATGTGCCTGTTCCAGGCAGTACAAGCAGTCTACAGGCATAAGAATGTCCTTTGCAAATATGTGATGCTGACACCTTTCATCCCAAAGTGTTCCAATAGCTAGGAGTTATCAGCATAAAGGAAGTATTTCTGGAATGGATGTTCAAGAAGAAAAAAGGGAATAAAAGGAAAGTGGTACACAACAGCAAGTGGAGGAGAAAATTGAATCAGAAAGCAGGACATTTTCTTATCAACCTAAACATGCTGGTAAGCAGCTGGGAGAATAGGATTAACACAGTGTAATATGTAAAGAAAATGTAGAAATTAGAAGGGGGAATCAAATGTATTTTTGTGCTCTTTTTGTTGAACAACTTCCCTGTCTGGGAAGATTTTTCCAGTTCCAAAGTTCCCAAAAAATGAAACTGTTCAGGAGAGCAACAGTGTCTCAGTGGTGCAAAAAAATGGATTTACTTGAACAAAATTACATGAGTTATCACTATCACATGAGGTTTTTCCAATCTACAGCTCTTAGAAACCTTTCATATGCCTTGTGAGCATTTCAAAACTGCCTCCTTCCCTGGGCTGGGTTCTATGACAGCTACCTAGACTGTCCTTTGGTGACATTCAACAATAATCCACATTGTTGTATTTAGGAGGAAAACAGAAGTGACTGAGGCAGGTACCACTGGCAGAGCTGGGATCTTTCTGGGTACTTCAGGTTGGGTGGTACGAGTCCCCTAACTCTTGACAAGGTGGGATCTCACTTCAGAGCTCCCAGAATCAAGTCCTACACAGCAGAGCCTGTCCAGACAACTCCTCCAGATGAAATATCCTTCCTATAGCCAAGTGTACCAGTTTTACTACAGAAAAGTAGCCAGTGTTATCTCCAAGGATTTGTCCCATGGGACTTGTACTCTAAAACTCAACTCACATGAAGCAAACTAAATTTGCAGGCACTCTGGCGAGGCTCTGTTAAGTTAGTTTGCTTGTTAAGAGACCGATTACTTGTTTATTACTTCGACTTTGTCACTGTGTCCTCATTATCATAGCCAATTAATTAGCATATAAAGGTAATATTCCAGCATGCACACCCCTCCCCCTTAGAAACATTGCTGAATTCCACTACATAAGGTAGACTTGCAACAGATTAGGGGGATTAAAAAAGGAAGACACAGGGGCTTGTATGCCTACAAAATGGCACATCTCTTAGGAAAAGAGTATTATAGTAAAATTATACTTATTTTATATAAGGGGACCACAAAGAAAAGAGGAAAAGAAGAAAAAAGAATTGAGAACAGATAAAACTGGGGAAAGCTACATACCTACTGAAAGGTGCAGTCATTTTTGCTTCACCATGATCTCATTATAAATAAAAAGATTAGGGGAATAAAAAATGAGCATGTATAAAAGCCATATATTCCTCTTCTCCATCTCAAAGAAACAAATGAATAATGCCTTTGTCACAAATTTTGGGGAATAGTAGGGGATTACTTTTAATCAAGAGTCTCAGGTCATAAGGAGGAAAACACACAGTAAAAACAAGAACCACTGCATTTGTTCTAAAAATAAGCCAAATTAGATGGGTTGTTGTACTGGTTTGAAAGCAAAACCAGTGAGAGAGACTATGTCAGAAGTACAATTTAATAGGAAAACTATAAAATAAATATAATAGTAAAAGGAACAAACAAAAAGACCCTTGGCAGAGTCAGAATACAACCTGACACCCTGTTCCTTAGGGTAGTGGTAGCAGTCTGAATAAAGCAGTCTTGTTGAAGCAGGGATCCTGCAGAAAGATCTGGCAGCTCCTGTCCTCTGGGAATCCAGTCGGTGGTGTGCTGTCTCAAACTGCAGATTATATCCAGGTGGGAATGCTTGGCTCCTCCCCCCTGGGCAGAACATCTCACAATGGGCTGATGTCATTCTGTGAGTCAGACAATGGGTCCTTGATTGCTCATTAAGCAGAGACAGCTCCCGAGGGGAGTTACCTGTGAGTCACTGCCCAGGGCATTGATGGGCCATTAACAGCAGATAGTCCGAAGGAAGGGGGGCAGGGAACCCCCCACCTGGTTCCAACAACCCATGAAGATGGTAATAGAATACAGACTTTGGGCACATCTTACATTGCAACTTAGCACAGCTGTACCTATAGCTGCTCTAGCTTGGTTAAAGGGCGCTTTTGAAAAAAAAAAAAAAAAAAAAACACAAAAAAAACAACCTGATCATCTCCATTCTTTGTATTTTGGTTTTCTCTCTGAAATGGTTTCAAAGCGCATGGTTTGGGAACCTCCCAAATTAAAGGAAAAAAGGTAGAAAATGCACTCTAGAGGAATCCCTAATACACTTCCTTCAGTCCATGAAGCCTTAATAGGTCTCAAAAACAAAACAAACAAACAAACAAAACCCCCGAAAAAAACAAAACCAAAAGAAATAACAAAAAAAACCCCACAAATAAACAAGCAAGCAAATATATAAATGCAAGAGTGGGTGGTGTGGATGTTGAGTCTAAAGATCATGTCCTGTTAGTGTATAGTACTTGGCAGTGTATTTAGAATGGAACAGAATATTTTCAGTTGGAAGGTACTTCTAATGAACTAGTCCAAGTGCCTGACCACTTTGGGGTGACCAGAAGTTAAAGCATGCTTTTAAGGCCATTGTCCAAATGCCTTCAGCACTGTCAGACTTGAGGCATCAAAGAAACAAAATGCTGCCCAACATGAAGGGAAGTGCAAAGGCATAAATCTTCTTTCTTTTAGACAGTGATATAAACCAACAGACTTAACAGGGTGATGCTTTGCACTTGCTCTTGGTAACCTCTGGGTTCAAAACTCTCCAGATTTCTGTGATTTGAGTTTTGCCATGATAATTTTCAGTGGTGTTTTGCACAGTAGGTGACCAAATTGCTTTTCTCTAGGTGGGTGTCCTCATCCCGGTGGTAAAGGGGATGGTTTTGGTTTTCATCAGTAAATAGTCTCACCCCTTTTTATTACATATTTTTCAAATTAAGTGAAATATATATGATGCCACACTTTTACATTAAGCACTTCCAAATCTCATTAACTGCAGCATAATAAATGTAATCCTGCTACTGGTGCTATTTTGCTTTCAGGGAGGTAAAAAATTACATGTTTCTAATTCAGACAAATTGCTTTTGGATACAACATATGACCCGGCATACTCAGGGTACAGAATAATCACTAGAAAGCTATTTTCTCTGCTTTTCCCTACAATCCTTTACCAGAATATCAATGTTGTACTGGAAGTAATAGAAATACAGCACAACACATTGATCTCATTGGGATTGCTGCTGCAAAGAGGTTATACATATATTTCCTAAGGCCTCTTCTGAAATGCTTTTTCTCACTCTTGCCCGGTCAGAAGACTTTGTTTCAACATTGTTACCAGAACTATCAGTACATAAAGCTTGGCCTGCTATTAAAAATACATTTCCAATTCCTCACTTGGGAAAGTATTCAAAACTTTAGTAGCTCACATAAAATAAGTGTTCATAAAGAGAAAAATAGTGCAGGTACTCATATAAGGCATTAGGACAACTACAGATATTTCTCTTAACAGCACAGTTCCCTGAACTGAAGCACTAAATTCCACTTTTACCTAAACCCATTTATTATATGCTCCACTCAGTTGCAGGTACATTTATTACATTAATATTAATGGCAATATTGATTTAACTCTTGCACAGATCCATCACTAAGGAAAGTTCTTGTCACTAATATCCAATAATCCCAGAAGCCATGGTCCTAGCTGAGCTATCAGATGCCAAAGTAACGCACACACCCCAAACACATAGGAATTGCCATGCTCATCTATAATAGCTGAAGGAAATGTGCCAGAAATGACCAGGTGGTAACTGAGTTCAGAAAACAACAACTGTCAATAGAAAATAGTTACCAAGACACACAATTTTTTCAGTTAAAAGCTGCGGGTTTATCTGATTTGTTGTTGAACTTTGCTGTTCTTTGTACCACAAATATTCACCTATTTGATTTCCATAAAAAATGTTGAGTGTGGAATCAGAATTTCTGGATTTTATAGAGATATTTATAGATTTTAAATGAGACACCGATCACCTTCACTGGGGTGAATAAATAAATTAGTCACGACCCTGTATTGTGCACTTACTTCCTCCTCTAGCTAGGGCACCTGTGCATGCTGTAGTTGCCTGATTCAAGACATGTCAAACATCAGTTCAGTGAGTTGATCACACGAGGTCTGCCAGCCACTTTCATTGTTATTATTTGAAGCTAACATGAAGAGATGCTTATCTTAGAGGTGTATCTTCCTTTGCAACTTATTTCTTGCAATTCCATTCTGTTCATTTTACGCATCCTACTTCCTTCAACATCATCTTCCTAACTTTGTCTCTTATTTTCACCAGATGACAGTTTTATAAGGATTGACTTTCTAGTACTGACAGTTCTAGAAGAGTAAGGATATTTGATTCATTGCTTTGGCAGAAAAAAATAAAAATCCATGTTAGGCATTTGTTTATCTCTTGTTTGAATAGACAGTGTTGTGTTTCCAGTCTTTACTACAATGAGGCTCTTTTTTCTTCTGGGAAGAAAAATAAAATTATGATCTTCTAAATTAACTCATCTCCTTGAAAATAATTCAGTTATCATCCTTTAAGGCTTGCAAAGAAAATTTCTTCCTCATACACTTATTATATTGGCTTATCAGCAGTAACACGAGGTGTACACTGCTAAATGCCTACTGCTGGTTGGTACTAAATCAAGTTTGCATTTTACAATTGACATAAACGTTCAGTTTTTCTGAAATAAAACTTACAGCTACACTTTCACTGACAAGCATGCAAGGCTTCCAATCAATTTTCACCATGTGAAATTTGGAGTTATTTTAGATAACTTCATATGTCAGGGTGGCACAAGCTGGGGGCCAGAATGGGTTGTTCCACAGGCACTAATTGCCTTGCTGAGACAAAGCAATAAAGTGCTTCACTGCAGTGAATTGTTGTCCTGACACACAACACATTTTTCTGCACTATGTTCAAGGTTTCTTTTAACTTCAGAGATTAGAGACAGAATTAAAAAAAAAAACACAGAAAACCAAAATAATTCTTGTTATTGTTTATGTTTTAAACCAAACTGAGAATTTTTTATATGTTTTGTTTGATATTAAGAATCAATGTGGTATAACTGCACTTTTAGCAGCAGAAAGTATACTTCAGGTATATGATAGGATCGAGAAGACAACTTTTAAACACTGTAAGGCAGAAATCCCCTTCTTGGATTTGTATTCCAACCTGTCAAGACCTTTACATACCTCAAAAGTAAGTAAATAAATAAATATCTTCCAAATGACTTCAGACACACCAAAAAAGGAGAACAGATTCATTGAAATGAGTAGAATGCAAAAAAATAAATTCAAAGTAGTTGGAAGACTAATTTCTATGCCTCAGAGTACTTTAATATTGTTCCTAACCAAAATAAAATTTTCTGATGAAAAAATGAATACTCAAAGGAAATATACACAAGTACTATGAAAACAAACTGGAAATATATAACTTTATAAGCAAATTTTCTTTTTCGGAGATAAAATTCAAAAGATCAAACCAATATGGCCCTCACTCCATTAAAAGACTGTTCAAGAACATTTAATAAAACAGATTATACAGTTCTACTACCTGTCAAGGGACAGTAAGTGTTAATGATAATTGTGAAACTGAAATGTAAAGTAGCTGAAATACAGAATTAAGGCCTAACAGATTTTCACTTCTCTGTGGTTCAGTTCAAAACAACTCTGAACTGGCATTAGATGTGGAAATAAAAATAAAGTTACTCTAAACACAACAAAAAACCTCATCAAATATGAGCAATGGATACATTGAATAAGCAAATAAGTCAAACAAGAATCTTTCAAAATAACTGTTTTGGCAAACTATTAAAAATTAATTTGGCTGAAGAGTAACCTGTTGAATTCTAGTGCCTGAAAATGGCAAGTAAAATAGGAGCCATTGTTACTATAAAACTTATAACTTCTGACTATGTGCTACTTTCTGTTATGAAGCATCTAAACCATTGGAGGCGAGTCCTTCTCCAGTAAAGTTAAAAAAACCCCAAAACATTAATAAAAACAAACAAAAAACCCAACAGCCCACACCCCTGCTGTAACCACATTTCTCATTTTGAATTCACACTATTTTCACCTACAGAAAAGCTGATCTTATTCCTCTTCCTGAGACACATAAAGAACCACCAACAAAGTGCTGAAATTGGATTCAAGAGGACAACACCTTGAATGTACAAGAAAGTTTTCCTTTAAGTAATTCTCAGCATAAGTTGATTTTTCTATACAGGGTATATTGCTCCTCTAGATCAGCAAAATGTCAAAAAATTGTCAGCAGATAAGAAAGGCCACTGAGTAATATCTCTGATTTTAGGAAAAAATCCCATCATCATAAACTGAAATGGTCATGCAAGCTCTAAATGTCTCTATTTGTTATCTACCCCAAGCTTTGTAATTTAGCAAGCAAAGCCTTGACTCCTGATAAAACACAGTACTTCAGTTGGGTCAACAACTTTACAAAGAAATAAACCTTTTAATAATCAAAGTGGGTCAACAACTTTACAAAGAAATAAACCTTTTAATAATCAAAGTACAAAAGTAGAAAATCACTTAAATTGGAGGGAATTGATAAATCCATAAGGGCATGTGCAAATCGCTTTTCAGAAAGTGCCGTTTGGTTAAAAACAATGCTGGCTTTTTTATTTTTAATAAGCTAGTCAGCTGTCCTTCAGAGCTTTCTCAGATTTGAATGCAGATTTGCAAATAAAAGAATTTTTACCTAAAGAAAAAGGTGAATTACATTTAGTCTTCATAGTAATTGCACAGATGAAAGCACAGAAGTACAGCAAGTCTGTACTGTTATGTTTGGGTACTTAAACAGCTTGTAGAGATTTAATTTTCTCAAGAAAATGGATTTTCTACTTTTAGTGTTGTTAACAATTAAAATTTTGTCTGAGGCAAAAACTAAATCAAATTCAGTCTCCAGCCTAACCAGCTAAAAAACAAAACTATAGACACGCTGATTTCCCAGTGGTTGGGGATCAGCAACACTCGTGTGAAGATTCATGAAACAGGTAGCTCTGAAAACAGAAACCATTCCTTTTAGGAAAATAAGGTATTATGTAGCAGCTAAACAAACTCCCCGTGCAGATGAACCATTTACCAGTTTTTTTCCTCACCTTGTCTTATATTATAAACCACTGCTAAAGCTGAATGATTTAATATAAAGTTTATGTTAAACCATCTAAAATGATCACTTGACCTTCTTAAATGTCAAGCATCATCACACTTATCTTTCTTGTTTCTCTTTGCAAATATAAGTTTAAGTTGTATCTGTAATGCAAACTTAACCCAAATAATTGGAACTGAGTTAATTTGTCTCTTTGTCTGCCCAACACCTCCTTCCTCACTCTGTGTTCATGATGTTATAGCTCAATTTTATCTCATTTATATGTGTTGTTGAATGGCATTTCCTCAGCCCAGAATCCTGGTGTGCAAACTCAACAATGTTTACTACACTTGACCTACCAAGCATTCTTTAACTAATAAAATGATCATTCAGATCTGTCTTGCACTTGAGAAGAAACAGTTTTTGTTAATCATATTAGTAGAAATTTGAAAGGCCTATGACTAAGAGAGAAAAATCAATGGACTCTACATTCTCAGTACACCTTGATTTCTTGGAAAAATTCCTCTAGTGTTATCTCTACTTAAATAATTACTTTTATCCATCTTTATTATAAATATTTATTTGGTTTTATATGTATGAAGTAATCTAGAATACAGGAATTCACTACTCCTTACCTCCTTCTCAAAGATTGCACACACCCCTGTGGATAAAGTTCATGTTAGAGGTTTCTCACTAATACACCCTTAATTGTTTCATTGTGCCACCGTGTATTTCAGATATTTGTGCTCACTTAAAGCAGAGAGATGTTCATTGCTATTTCCAAGGAACCTTTTTAAATTCAGTCCTACTGCACTGAATCAACTCTACTACAGTTTGAGTGGTTTGGAGGTTTGCTAAGAATATTTCTCTCCTTTCTAAGTGAAAACAAGATGAAGAAATCTTTTGGTGTTTTTTGGTCCTCCCAAAGCCTGTATTCAAAGCAGTTGGCCATTTCTTGCTTTACACTAATACTGAATGTATAATACTAAATACATAATATATAGGTTTAAACAATCCTTCCCCAGGATTTCCCTGCTTATTTCTTGCATTAATGTCTCCTATACTTTGCTTAGGTTTCATTTCATCCCTCTTAAATGTTAGTTTTCTTTATCAAGATTAAAGAATCTTCAGCCTTATAATTCTCTTTCAGTCTTGAGCAAGGTGTTTACTGTTCACTAAATTTGATGGATTTTTTTTTCCTGACATCAGAGAGGTTCAGAGATGGCAGCTTTTTCAGTAGTGTCAGAGTTGCTAGCTACCTTGAGTACACAAAAAAAAAAAATTGTTTGGACTTTAAAAGAATTTATAGACATACTTTTAATTCAATAATGCACATTAGATGTCAGAAATGACCAGGTACTTTCCTGTAACACCTTTGCAACTGAGTGCAAAAAGTATAAAATCATAAAGGTGTGGGTCAGCTGGAATTAAACTTTTTTTGCCTCTCAGGTCCATCAGAAGAACATACTGAAATCATCATTTTGTGGTTTGAAAAAGAAACTAAAGTCATCCTAAAAATTCAGATTTATATGATCTTATTTCTATTCAGTTACTTATTTGTATTCAGTGGAATTCAACATTTAGTGTGTCAGTATAAGATACCTGAACCCAGCCTCACAAAAAATTACCAAACTGATAGTCACGTGGCAGTCAGCACTATTTAGAGATTTGTTAAAGGCACAGTTTGGGTGCTTTTTTTTTTAAATACTGCTACAATAAAAATAACTTAAACACAAAAATAAACACTACTGATACCACAGACCATGTCACAAAATGATAATATTCAAGTGACAGAACTGGGTTAGAGACCTAGAGTTTGCTTAAGAAAAAACAATCACACCTCAGAAATCTCCTCATTGACTCTCAGTATTCCCATTTTTTACAAGAAATACTATTTCTTAACTTATGCTGTGTTTAAAAACAATGTTCTCAAAGCACATTAACAACAGTTAAATAAAAGAAAAATAAAAGAACAAAATATTCCACCACATCTCTTTCCTCTCCTTTGCACCTCACATGGAAATAATATACTTATTAGAGAACTTTAGGAAGCACCATAGCTTATAACTTGATTTTCAAATCCTTTAAAGACTTTTGAAATGTCTGGTTCTAAATCACACGGATATTATTCTGTTAGCTGATATGAATGCAAGTGGAAAATAGAATATTTTTTGGTGGCTGGTTTCATCATATTCTTCTGTATAGAAACTGTGCGAGTGTGTCATTTCCAGACATGTTTACAGCGTCTTCAAGACGTGAAGATAATCTTAAATATCACAGATAAATCAGGGGAATTTTAATTCTTCAATAGCAACAGTGGTAAGCTATTAATTGTTCCTTAGGTTACAGGTCTTGATTAAAGGATTTGGATTTCTTGGATTAAAAGTATGACTGCTTTCAGTCTATTTCCTTGAAATATCCAATTTTCACTGATCCCAGAAAAAAGCACTTTTCTAGCCACTGCTCCTTCTCCAGATGCCTTCCAATTTCTCTTTCCTCTGTACTTGAGCAGCTTTTTTATTTGCACAAGTACCTATGCACACATTAATTCCTGAACTCCCAGTTTTACTCCTCTGTTCCGACCCTCTCATTTTATCAAGTCCATTTGACAGAGTGGAAAATTTCATTCTCCAACTTTTTATCTTCCTTGAACACCTTCCTGGGTGTTCTTTAAGATGATTAAATTTCTTCTCCTTCCCTCTAAGTGTTCTCATCTTTTTTTTTTCAACATATGATCTCATTCGCTTTGAAAACTGAGTCAGCATCAGAAGTCCTACTCCCAAATGCTCTTTCATTGGTAATCTGCCTCTTCTTTTTGCCCTTAGCTGCTAAATTTACCAACAGCAACAAGTTTAACACACTAAATCAACACGTTCTTTTCTTCTTACAAAACTTTGATAAATCCAGATGAGTTACCTTCTCTCATACTTTTAAGTTACCAACTATATATCTTCACATACATTGCCCATCCTTTAGTGCAAAATTCATGTATTTGCTCTGAAGAGGTAGCTTTAACTCTAGTTTTGACACTTTTATAACCCTTGTTTTCTCCTGGTTTTTGCAGTGTCAAAAAGCTGCAAGTGATCAATAAACATTGCTGTTCCTTGTATCAGGCTTTGCTCAGAGCTAAGAGATTCACGCTTCAGCTTACCCTCTTTGTCTAAATGTCTGTGGGTGGAAGTGGAAGGAGACAGAGAAAGCTGTGTGCGTATTAAACAGGCCAAGTAACGTACTGTATAGCACAAGATAACCCTTATTTATGCCTAACAAGAGCCTCATCAGCATGCATCACTGAAATTAGTTCTTATTCTCTGCATGCTGAATACGTAACGTATTTAAGGGAAAGCCAAAGTCATGTAACAAGTGCACATGAAATTACACCAGTTCAGCATACAGTAGACACTTTAAATTGAGTATATGGCAACTGATTTGAGATCTTGTCAGGCTGTTAGGGATGGCAGAAATGGGCACTGAACAAGGAAGTTTAATTTCTTATTACTCTTTCCTGATGTCTGCCTTTGCTACTTCTATCCATTTTTCAGACCTACTGAATGCGAAACAAATATAAACTATGCTTCTGTATGTGCCCACTTTTATGATTAGCTTAAGCCATCATTTATGCAATGGCTGAATTTGACCTGGAGGCTTTCAAGGGAATTTCAACCTATTCCATGAGGTAACAGGACAGAATTATCAGTGCTTTGAACTTCAGGATTAATAGATGCCATTATTACTTATTCCAACTACTTTTGCTACAAATCCCTAGTTTTCACATGTAGCCTACTTGAAGGCCTGTAATTTCTTTAAAAATATGGTGGCATTACAGAATTATGGTCAACTATTTATTCTGATCTGCTTACAGTACTGTCTGAGAAGACATTCTGGAACAGATATTTATCACTGCAGTGATGACAGTTTCATTAATTCTTTAATGCTTTAGGCTATGCATGACCTTTTTTGGCAGAACTTCCATATAATTAGCCAACAGTTACAAAGTCATTTCTGTTTCTGTGGCTGTCCCATTCTAGAGGCACAACAGGCACATTTTTCAGTTCAAATGAACCTTACACAATCTTTCATTGCTGAAACTCTTAAGTCACTTTACTTTCCTTTTTCTATATTAATTTTTGGGGTGGTTTTGGCATCTTTGAATCCGTATTTTTGCCAGTATTAGAAACAGAAGTGTACCTTACACTGCCAAAACACTGCAATTTATTTTTGTTCACTCTTTAAGACTTCCATAATTTCTTTATTTCCAACCAAATAGGAAGAACCACCCTTATCAAAGCATCCTGAGAAAGAACTCAAGAATAAAATTGTAGAAGTAAAGTATGATCAGTTCCAAACAAATATCAGTAGAGGAACAAAAAAAAAAAAAAAAACCTGAAATACTTCTCTCTGTCCTGTATCTGCAACATCAACCAAAACTCTACCAAAACCTGTGAGCAACCCACAAAATCACAGAAAATAATGTTTGCAGAGATGGGTTGCACAACACAGAAAAGTCTGAATCCATGCACTGGTTAACCCTACTGCTATAGCACAGACACAGCCCACCAATTTCATTGGAAAACAAACAAAATAAATAAATAAATAAATAAATAAATAAACAAAAAAAAAATTAAGGCTAATTTTACAAATTACAAATATTAGCAATTCCCTATCTGGGAATACAAGGTGTTTCAGCTGAAGATAACAGAATGGCAATGAGAAAAAGAAAATAACCACAGCCACAATAAAACACCTTCAATAGTGTTTTCTAGCAAAACCAAAAATTGCCACGATGCTCACAAGCCCTTGACTCTTGTCCTTCATTTCAGGCACTTGCTGTCTGAGTGAGATTACACTGCAGTTTGATGGAGGCAGTGAGAAGGCAGAGTCAAACCACAGCAAGACATCTGAACAATGTCTGTCATATCCTTTTCATTTCAGTGTTTACTTAATGGAAGTCCTGACAATTGGATTTACCCAGCTTATGGAGAGTATTTTAATTTACATCAAGATGACACGCAAGAAAGGTATGAGGGGAGAAATAGATTTTTCTTGTAAGTAACTGAACAACTAGAAATTGAAGTTTCATGGGAAATCAATGTAATTTCAAGTCTTCAGTGAACTTCCACAGGAAGGCTGAGAAACTTACTTTTCAAAATTGTGTCTGCTATGTTCAATCTATCTAGATTATTACAAAATAGGCCTGCAGTTTGGATCACTGTAGTGGCTTTTGTCTAAAATGCCTATGGAGAACATTACTGTTAAAAAAAAAAATCATCATTTTACAGGTAGTATAACATAAAAAAAACCCTCTTGAAATTATACCTTGCCTATGCTCTAAATATGGGACATATGAATTTGCCTATTTTTTCAAGCTTTTATCTTGAAGAACTATTACCTCACATTGCATGATAGAATCACTCTAATTCCTTTGTTCTAGAAATCTTGTGCTGTCCTTTGAAGAGAGGAAGTAAAAAAACAGAAAACCCTTAGGGGTCATGGAACATGTACTGCATAAGTGTGATAGATGTTCAACATCTGCTATGTCTTCTTGTCTCACATCATCTTTGTGACCCACTTCCTTCTCCCCATCTCATTTTGAGACAGGAACATTGGACCTTACATCTCATCAGTGCTGAGCATGGCATCATCTAAACCAAGGAGAGAAATACATTTCCTCAACATGGCAGAAAATACCACTTGGAATGTTCTTGTCTCAGTGTAATAAATCCCCCCAACAAGATGAATAAAGTATAATTTCTTAACTTCTTTGATAAAGTCCGATGAAACTCAAGTGGAGAAGGGAAGAAGGGTACGCAGAGTGAATGAGTTTCATAAATTAAAGGAATATTGAGGCTACCAAGTTACTACAAGGACATAAATTGCTTGAATTTTGTGCATAACTTTCACAAATTTAACTAAACGCATTCACTCTACACTATCTGCTGCATTCTTCCCAATGCAGACACTTTGGCCTTCATCACTAGAAATGTGTTGGTAGCACTACCCACAAAAATAAAACATTGCATTACTCTGGACACAAAGTCCTGCTGGACAAAATAGCAGCCAACTGAACCTATCCTTCAAGATGCTTTCTGTCATAAATTTAGCATTTGAAAACACCCTTCATAACAGCAATCCTGCTGTGGAAAGCAATTTTGTTAGTGTTTGGAGTTTGTAATCTACAAAGAAATTCTGACAGTTTATATTCTGACTCTGACATGCTCTGAAAGATCTTTCACTTTAAAAGCATTTTTTCAATGTCTAAGGAAACTTAAAAGGAAAAAAAAAAACAACAGTTAAACGTTTCACAGCCCCTAATTTTTCCAAGAACTGGATTCAATTGAGCCTTAACAATTTTATAAGATACAATAGGTGAAAACTACTTTCTTCTGTTACTTTATGGGAAAGAAAAAACTTCAACATCTCCAGTACTTCTGTTTCTACTGTGGGAACAACTTCTATAATCCACTTTTTTGTCATCTGAGAACAGCAGAAGGCTTTTTAAAGAGCAAGATTTTTTTGGGTTGATATTTTATTTTACTCAGATAGTTAAAAAAAAAGTTATTCTTGTCTGGCTCTGTAGATTACATAACAGTTTTATATAAAGTAACTTTTAATATTTAGCTAGTCCTACATAACAACTTTTAGTGCTTTTAACTGAGAGAACAGATATCGGTCTTTTTTATAGTCATTCCAGCAGCACTGGTGATTTCTTGTGCATCTCTGACCTGTGTCAACAGAATTCAGAGGGAGAACCTGCTATACACAGTATGCTCTATTATAAAAACATAGTGATGTACAAAAGCTTCCTACTATATCAAAATGTTGCAAGAATTTCTGCAGCATATTTTCCATCTTGCTGCTTTTCAATGAGAAGCTCATATTTTATCAAACAAAACGTTGAAGCCTTTGTAGATATTTGTGCATCCATTTCGTTTTGTCTGATGCATTTATATATAAATTTATTCATAAATAAATTTGAAAACAGATGGAGTTAATTTCAATTGCTCTAATATAACATTATATGCCAATGGTCTAACAGTTATTGTCAAGTATACTCATGACGGAATAATTTAATAGAATTAGAAATGGATTCTTTTGAGTGCAGACCTATGCATGGAACAATTCACAATACAGACAAAAAAATCAACAGAAAAATCATATTCTCTTGTGATAAAAAGCAGATGAGCATAGTAGATATCACTCTTTGATATGTTTGTCCCAAGATCTTTCCTGTACATCAGGTTTTTATGGTATTGGGCCTTCAGACTGCTGAAATGTGGCAAAGTTATCTCTTAAGTGCCTGAAGGTGTTGACAAGTGTAGCTCAGTATTTCCTTCCTTTTATTTCACATACATTGAGTCCTCAGGCTTTATCAGCTTCTGTATGATAACTAATGGAATATTCAAAACTGTGACAGGCTACAGAAAGCTCTTGCAGAACCACTTACATGCCTATGTCACAGAAACCCCTTGTGTGCTCATCTTCATTTCCTAGCCATACTTAACACAGGGAAGATTTAACCAGGAAGATTTCTTGGGAAGGTCCCCTTGCCAGCATAGCTAGAAACAGGTAGGTTTTAATGGTTCTGAGCAAACTGGCACTGAAGAGGATTCCTGAGGTATGGCTTTGATTCTCCCGAATGAGGCTCTGAGTCTCTTTGCAGGGCCCTCCTGAGGGGCAGCCAGCATGATGGCACTCCCTGTTAAATATTCCTTGAGGAGACAGTGACAGTGCTGCTCACTTTTCACAGCATCACTAGGTTGGAAGAGACCCTCAAGATCAAGTCCAACCCATGCCCTAACACCACCTCAACTAAACCATGGCATCGAGTGCCACATCCAGTCTTTTTTTAAACACACCCAGGGATGATGACTGCACCACCTCCCAGGCAGACAATTCCAGTACTTCATCATTCTTGGCCTAAAATCCAACTTCTATTTCCCTTGGCACAGCTTACGACTGTCCTCTCATTCTATCAGTTGCTGCCTGAAAAGAGAGACCAACCCCCAGCTGGCCACAACCACCCTTCAGGAAGTTGTAGAGAGTGATAAAGTCATCTCTGAGTCTCCACTTCTCCAGGCTAAACAACCCCAGATCCCTCAGCCATTCCTCACAGGGCTTGTGTTCCAAGCCCCTCACCAGCCTTGTTGCCCTCCTTTTTCCCCAGATGACCCAGTGGTGAAAACCACTCTCCTCCACGCCATGCATGCTCAGCTCTCTCTCTTCCCAACAATATCCCCAATCATTAACTTACACTGGTTTTATTTGTTTGATTTTTCGGGGTTTTTTCCCTTGTTTTTAACAACAGTCATTAGAGAACAAGATCTCAATCCTCTCCCTCTCAGGTGAGTAAACCAAAACCAAACTTCTGTCACTCCCCTTGGATCTGCCATTCAAGTCATGCAGAGCTCTTTTATTAGACTCCACTTCATCAGCTATGAGCAATGCTGTCTGCATTGATCCTGCCTCCTACACAAAAATCACAGAGCTAAGATAGAGATCTGTTCTGTGTCACGGAAATTCATATCAACATGCACTCCCAAGGTGTTCCCAGACCCTGAACAACAGAAGAAGTCTGGAAAACACGTGCCTCAATACTGTGCCATAGGGCACTGGTTAATTTGTCCCCTGCCTTACTGCCTGTGCTTCTCAAAGCCTCTTTGGATGATCCAGGGTTTGTAGGAAAGAGAAGACCTCAATAATAATTCTCACATCCAGTTTTCACCTTTATTGCAAAAAGGCACTGTCTGGATGGAGTACACTGCTCCTGAGTCATCCACAGATGGCTTCAGCTACCAGACATGTTGTTTCAGGAAGGCATCCCATAATCCTGACCTCTTAATAATAGCATCTATTAGCAGCTACCATTTCAGATAGCCATGATTTCAAAAACAAGTGGCTTCCCTCTGTTAAAAGCTGTTTGTACTGGTTCCAGGAATAGGCTTTCTCACTTTCTGAGACTGTTCAAGAGCTATATTACTTTCAAGAAGTTTACATGATAGTCACTGAATCATTCTGAGAGTAGCAGTCTCCCAGAATACCTTGTAAACTACTCCTCCTGAAGGTGGACGTCTGTCCATTCCTTCGTAAGGATATCGAGTTGTTTCTGTCACAGCAGGCAGTTCTCAGCAAGCTTTAGATGCTCTTCCCCACCCTCACTATATGCTAGACAATTTAACATGTTTCTCTCGCAGTGACTGTACACAAGGATAATAAATGACTAGCCATTCCAAATCCTGCCGTGCCTCCGGCATTTTCCTCTTGATGATCTCAAGAGCACTATTAGCACCAAATATACACCTGTGGCTAAAAGATAAAACAGCAAAGTACCTTCTTCTCTTGGAAGAATGCCTTGCAGCACAAGACTCATTAATCTCCCAACTATTTTGCTTGGGTGCTCCCAATCACACATTTAAGAGCTGCTCTACACCTCATCCCATGCACAAAGCACCACACAGTGTAAACTGGTTCTCTGTACAACTGCCCCCCTCCCCACCTAAATCTTCTGGAGCTGGAAGAGCTGCATCATAAAACTTTCATATCTTAATTGAGCTTCAAACCAAGGTATGACAGAAACACCATTTCTCCCAGATCACCAAGGGCAACTTTTTCCAAGACCCATTTGAGAGAAGTGCCAGGTTATAAATTCCTTGGTATAGCCAGGCAGTCCCAGAGCATCCCCGACCCCCCTCTGTACTGACAAAGTACCAGGTAACAACTTTGCTATTTTCTTGTTACAGGGAATGCTTTTGCAGTTCCAGCATGCTGGGCAACATCTGCTGAAGCTGCTACTGACTGTCTCATGTGCCACAATAATCTGCTTCCTGTGGAAAACTTAATGCCAAACAGAGTAAAAGAGGGACAGATCAGGAGGGTGAAAATGGGCAAGATTTGTGCAATGGGCTCAAGCTGAACACAACAGGCAAGCAGATGAGCACCTCTGTTATGGGTCTTACCAGTGCTGTTTATGTCTCTGCCAACTTGCTCAACTAATCTTCCCTCCATTCTGCAGGCTGACACCAAACACAAATAGCAGCAGCTGCAAAGAAGGCATAAAAATTCTGGAATTCAAATCTCTAGATGATGATTCAGTACAAAGGCACAGTCTTGATTCTTCCTCTTGTCTATTTATTGTGGCAAGGCTTGCAAGAAACCATTCCAAGCAGACAAGCTTGGAGGGCAGAGTTAAATAAAATTTAATAAACTGAGCTAGTTAGAAAAAAACCCAGAAGTGTAAAGGTGAAAAACAGCAATTTCTGATGGAAGATTAAAATCAATCAGAAAAAAACTGCTATCATTTGGGAAGCATTTGAGAAAAACTAAGGTAATTCAGTCAGGTGAGGACTTCTCTTTCACCCTGCTGTTTAGGGCTGCAAATTCCTTCACAGACCTTGCCAGTGCTCTTCATAGTTTGCTTTCACAATTCAAATATGCTTTTACAGTTCCGAGCTAAAAAATAATGCCAGAACTGTGACCATTCAACCAGTTTACTTCTCAGTGGCCCAGGGGGAATGTGCAGCCTAGGACGGGGAGATAAAGGCAAATATTGCAAGATAAACTGTAGTTTATAGAACTGTATCTCCCACATGGCATGCTGAATACAACTTGTACCTATCCTTAACACAAAAGACATATCTCCCAATTAAATTTCAAACAACATGTACACTTTCTTTTTTTCATGTCTAAGTCAAGCAGATTAAGCCCCTCTTTTGCTGAATACTGATCCTTCAGCTGGCTGTAGTCAGCTTGTTTCTGCTCAGTTTGGATCAGCTCAGGATGCCAACCTTGCCTGCAAACATAACAATTTCCCCAGCCTCAGTGCAGCTGCCAGCATGGCACTGCCTCCCATGACTCTGCTCTGCCCCATGTCATTCACAGTTTCCTCCCCTTGACTAAACAGCTCCCATTCCACTATTCCTTCTTGAAAGAATCATATTCCAGATCTTTATGACCCATCCCAGGAGTCTCTCTTTACTCTTTCATTCCAACATTTATCCTCATGAGACGAACTACACACAGGGATTTCACCCTGGCCATTTCATTTACGTTATAGTCTGATTAATCTTTAGTCGCCTCAGCCAATGTGAAGGCTAATCCTTTGGGCACCTCTCTGTAATGAAGCCATGCTGCAGATAGAGGTGGAATGATGGAACGGGAAACTTGCAGATTTGGACCAAGAGTGAAGTCACGTGCAATTAAAGAGCTTGTTTAGTTAAAAAACATCACCACACAAACCTTCTACTTTCAGTTCCTGTATCAAATAAAAATTAGGCATCATTATGCTCATTAGCATGTAAAATTTAATTCAACTTACTAGCTGAAGTAACATGGACCATTAACAACTAATTCACAGAGGTCTTTCAAACTACAGTAATTTTCCCCAATTTCATTCACTTTCATATGGCTAATAACTGCAAAACATGCTACTGTGAAGCATGTGTTGAATTTGGGTCTCCCCACGCATATTTTCCTCAGCACACTTGATGACCTTGATGCTGATTATTGAGGCAGTCCTCTGTCAAAGACAAAGATTTTAAAATACTGTATATATTTGTAATTATTAATTCCATGTTTTCTACGTTCTTATCAAGTCTACTTAATGATTTATTCCCCCTTGATTAACTTGAAAACTATTATTAGCTAGCTATGTTAGCTAACTACCTTATTACATGTTAGGAAGGCTTTGCACTGAAGAAAACAGGGACTCAGTTGTCCTTGATGCACTCCTCTTTATTATTCTCAGATTTGTAATAATTTCTGCCAGACCAGCCTTCCTTTGTTCCCTGAGCTTTTAGCATTTTAGTACCAAGTGCCCTCATCAATTGTGTTTCACTTGGGGATAAAATATTCGTCAAACTATCAAACCATTACTATTTCATAACAATTTACGTTATCCTCACATATAAATGCTAAGGTTTAAAGTATTTTGTTGTGTCCATTCCCCTTGACATACCTATGTGCCTTTCCAATCCCTGTTTTCAGCTCTGTGAACATCCTGTACCAAGCAGGTCAAACATTCCCATCAGAGCAAGCTCCTGAACAGCTAAACACAAAACCTCCTTGATGATCCATCTCTTCTTTCATACTAGATATAAACTTAAACCTTTGTTTTGCAAACCAATTCCTTTTGGACATGCACCTGACTTAGTGACCAACATTTCAGGTTACTAAAACTCCAGGTTCCACACAAACACTTTCTTATTGAACGCTACTGAAGTGGAAAAGACTTCTTACTGCTGCATTGTCCTTAAGGGGAAAAAAACCCCAAACAAAACACCCTTCTGCTTAAACTCAAATAACTAGTTAATTTTTTAGAAAAACAAAGCTAGAAATCCTACACATACACACAAATCCACATCAAAAACAACATTTCCCTGGAGTGCTGTTAGCATCTCTGGAAGGGTCTAGCTAGTTAGCTGACTGTTTTACTCGTAGTAAAATTTTAATAAGGAACTAATCCCACTCTAAAACTCAGATCTCTCAGCTCTATCAGTGATGCTTTTTCGCAATGGTACTTCAGAACCACCACTTTAACAGCCACAGAAATTCACTTCATGAGTTGCTCTTCACAGCTTCTAGTAATTTATTTCTTGATTTATCTAAAAGAGAACTTAGCCCACACAAGAGTGCCCTCCTTTAAGGCTCTAGTAAATTATGCTTAGCCTTTCTGTAGGTAATTTGACTAGATTCAAAAGTCCCTTCAAAGAAACCAAACAGACCCTCACTCATTCATGAACAGAAATTTGGCATGTACTTTTTGGCAGATAGGCACAGACAAAACAGATGGAGATCAAAAAAAAAAAAAAAAGGAAAAGAAAAGAAAACTTGATTTTGTGTTTCTCCAGAAACCTGTTCCGCCAGATCTTTTGTGGATTTCCTCACAGTTGTTTTGCTGAGATACTATTGTCCACAGCCATTGACAGTAGTCAAAATAATCCTCATCCATAACAGGTTTAATGTCTGAGCCAAAACCTGACTCCTCCAAGGGGTAGTTGATATCACTGAGCAGCAGAATCATTTGGGATGTAACTTGCTGGGGCCGTACTTCCAACGAGCACAGGTGATGATTTCTCTGTGTGTGCTCACACAGACCCATGCTCACAAACACAGTGCTAGACACAGAAATCCTTCTTTCCCTTTCCAGACCACAACACATTTCTCGTTCCTCTCTCTGCTTCAAGTTTTAAAATTCCATCTTGGCCGAGATGAGAGGCACAGGGTGCACATCAAATGGGCACAAAGCAACGCTTGACTCTCTCTAGGTATAATTTTCAAGCTGGCAATCATGTGAATTGGTAGCACACAGACCATGAACAGCACCTGTTCTTAGATGTTTGAAGATAGGCATCTCACTGAGGTACAGAGCTCACTGTGCTCTTGCAAGCACAATGAAAAAGGTGTCACTTTGTCTTGCTTGAAAGAGGCGTGAATGTGCGCATGGGAGAGCAACGCACAAATAGGCATTGGATTTCCACGTCTTTTTGGATGCACAGAAATAAAAACACAACCAAAGCCCCATGTTTTAATTTCCTTTGAATCCTAGAACACTTACTGTGCTCCATTTGCTGTTCTCCTTCCTTGCAATAGTGATGCATAAAAACCTCAGTTCCTTTGCTATCGAGAGTTGCCGAATTATCATAAGAACGCACTACAGTATGTAGCTGTCCTTACAGAACAAAATGAGTACCAAAACCCTAAAACTCATATATCCAGAACATTTTTTAAAAGTTTTCTTAGGTTCAAGGGATAACTCAAAAGAAGCCATAGGATCTGTCAAGTGAAACTTAAAAGGAAAAACTAAGGGTACCTGATACTTTTTTTATTAACTTTTCGCCCTTCTCACAAAAAAATTTTAAGGTATTACTTCACTTACAAAGTGAATTTAAATTGGCCACACCACTTAAAACCAAATACAAACTTCTTCTATCCCACAACATTTCTTCCTTAAAGGTTTTGTTGTTGGGAGGCAGGTAGAGGAATGTTTATTTATTTTGGGTGTTTTGGATATTGTTTTTTGACAGTATTTGCCTTTGCTCCCTGTGCACTGCTTGTGCTGTGAAAGTGAAATCAATTCTATGTGTACATCGATAAATACTTTCAAATACACATACATGTTTTCCCTTCTGCAAATTTTCCCATCAGCAGAATACAAAAACAGTTAGTGGCTAAAACTAGAAATATATTATTTTCTTTAAACAGTGTCCACTTTTTTTTTTAGCAGTCTAAGTTTCATGGGTAAGAAAAAATGATGCAAACCCCGTTATGCATATCACATATTTCAGTACAATTTAAAACCTGTCTCACTTCTAATCCTCTATATAATATGTAAAATACTGAACTGTATAGTTTTGCCAATGTTATTCTGTGAAAAACTAATTAATTCACAAGATTGAAAAAAAACCCTTGGTTTTCTTTTAACAAGAATTGATAACGATTCATTTACAGATTTAGACTTACAACTTTCCCGAGGATGTTTAGTAGGTGTTCAAAAAAAAAAAAGTATCAGAAAATGTAGTGGAAGAGATAAACAAATATAAATAATATTGAATAATTTAAAAAAATGAAAAAGGGAATAGATGAAGGATGAGAAGAGTATTGGCTTTGACTGGAAGAACTTATGTTTATCATCACCACTATTTTATGTACTAGTCAGTCCAGGAGTTTGATTCCCAGAGGTATATCTGTCTCTCTCAGCATCGTGCTAGAAGGCAGTAGATAATACAAAGTAGAACTGCAGTTAAAATTCTTATTATGTGCTGGTTTCCCTACTGTTGCCTCTAAGGCAAAAAGAGACCACTGAGCTCTATTGTATTGAAGCTTTCAAATACAATTTCAGCCTAATGCTTTGCATTAATGTGTGGCATCTCTGAGCGCTCTGCTCTGCTGCTGAAGGAAAGAATGACTCAGGTGCTGTGAGAGGCACATCTGTGATTAAATACGGCAATGGTATTTATGCTGCAAAGCCACTGGCAAAACAGCTTAAGAATTTATGAGAAGAAGGTTTCACCACAAAAATGGTGGAGCCGATTTATGGGGACAGATTGACAGCACCCCCGAGAAAACAGAAATTATTCTGCCATCCAGACTTCTGCAGATATTGCTGAGTTGTACTCAATAAATAGAGTTGTACATAGACAATAATCTCTACCATGAACATGCAGCCTACTTATTCAGCTATGTTATGCTATGTAACTTTGGGAGGATGAGATCTCCCAAACAGATATTGAAGTGTTCTTGACCTGTATGTCTTCCAGCAACTGATTATGCTATTTGTGAGTACAAACATATAAATTAGTCTCCAGAAAACGTTCTGTTTTCATTTTCCTTTCCAAAAATTTTAAATTTTCAGTTTAGCCTTTGCAACTCTACTAAATATAGTCTTACTGTGATGGCTCTCCTAAAGCTATCCCAAAAATGCTGTATATTAAGAGAGACAGTGCTAAGACAGCAATAAGAATGATGCAAAGAAAATTGCAGCTCTTTATCCTAAAAGCCCGGCTAATGCAGCTGAAAAGTTATAAAATGGGAATTAAAAGACACTCAGAGTTTAATATTTTTGTCAACTTTTTTTTTTTTGAAGTGTCACCAATCCCCTACCAATAATAACACCTACACGAAACACTCCAGCTCTTTCCACAACAGTGTTTTCTTGACTGTTACCAGCTTCCCTTTCATGAATCACACCATGGAAATTTAGAAGGGTAAAATAAACAGTGTCCACTAACTATTTTTAAAGCTGTTCAACTTTAATTTTTAAATGAACTGCACTCCAGAGTTTGAATTTTAGTATCTGAGAACCATAATGGAATAAAAGATAACTTGATGTCTAAGAATGATTTCTCATACAAACTATTCAGTATGCCTGCATCTATGCACCACTTTGGACCCCATTTCTAAAACCCATCCTATGGCAGAAATCCAAATGGGAAGAGTATTAAATACTGATCCAAGTTAAGATAAAAGCCAAATCTCCATTCAGAATTTTACCAGTGAGGTTTGGGTTTATTTTTATTATCTTGTATTTTAACTTATTCTTCAAATAAGAACAAACCTATTTTAAATATATATATATATAAATTATCCAAGCTCAGACTGAATTACTCTAAACTTAGCACTTATATTTTGGTTCACAGAGAGTAGATTTACCTCTGTCATTCTTTGTTACAATCTATGCAATGACCTTCCATACAGATTTCTTCCATAAAAATTTACCACTTCTGCTTCTCCTCCCCATCCCACCTCACCCCCACTGTGGTTCTCCAGGCTCATGTGGAAAGACACACAGATGTGAAGCAGTGTGTGTTGGTTTTTCAGAAGGGGAAAAGGTAAGGACTCGTATTATTTGTACAAGATGCTTGTCAGAATTGTCACAGACTCTCTATAACAATCAGAGTGCATTAAAATTATCAGGCAAGTGGGCAATTAGCACAATATTCCACCCTCCCTCTACTGCAGGGCACAGGATTGTCATTTCACACCTCTTTGTTTAGCCTGGTCAGATAAAACACGTCTAAATTTTCCCTTTTTTTCTTGAACAAAACCAAAATAGAGCTATGAACCAATAATTATCTCGGTTTAAAAATTACTGAAACTGGAATGGCCCCTCTGCTTCTGAACAACCCTGTGTGCTCCTGAAAAAAAAATCTTATCTTTGTTAAAGAAGAAAATAAGGGAGAGGTGCAATATTTATTTGGGATTGTTTCCTATTGTTTTGATTGTTTATTTGGGGTTTTGTTTGGGTTTTTTTAATTCTGGCCCCTCGTGCTACAGATCTCAAGAACAGGGTCTGTGAGCTCAGGGCCACATAGAACAGATGTCAGCAGATGAGTAGGCTCCAGTGGTAAGGAAGCCAGGGCCCATGTGGGCAACAGGACAGCTGCATTCCTGCCTCTGGTCTTGCAGAGACATTTCAGCAAAGATATAAGGCCAGGGTAAATAAACATAGTCTTATACAGAATCAGTTCTATTCTCAAAGCACATCCTAAAGTGCCAAATCAGCAGCAGAAAATAAATTGCATAGCTTATTAGGAAATATGTGATATGATAAAAACTTTAAAAAAGCAGCTGGGGAGATGGGAAACAGCCTCCTTGGACTCCTGTAAGATGTGTATTTCAGGTCTACTCCAGGTAAATGAGCAGAGAACAGAAATAGCTAATTTTGGTAAGTTTTAATAAGATGAGCTTTCTCAGCTCTATTTTTACCACATGAGATTAGTTTATAATCTTCAAGCACAATTTCCCAGAAATCTGCAAAAATATAGCACAAAATCTGGTCCGGTTTGAAGCAACACAGTCACGGCTCCTGTTAAAGAAAGCAGGATTTACTTCTTCAGTTGAATGCCACATAAGGATGCTACTATATTAAAATTGCTGCCTTGAAAGGCCCAAATGCCTGCCACTAACAAACCCCAGGAAGCCTGGGGGGCAAGCTTTCTATCCCATGGAAAAGGGCCTTTGTTCCGGGCCACTCAGGGACCGCTGGAAGGAGGCTTCCGACTGATAAAATTCTGTGAAGTCTAGGATTTCTCCCAGCTGCTTCACGCCTACAGTAGGAACCCTTGTTGCCTTGAAAGGCCCAAATGCCTGCCAAAAACTGACACCCGGAACCCAGGGGGTAAGCTTTCTACCCCATGGAAAAGGGCCTCCATTCGTGGCCACTCTGCCCCGGCCAGAACTGGAGTTTGCACTTAAAAAATTGCGCTCAGTGGAGAAATTCTCCCCGCTCCTTCATGCCTCGAGTAGGAACACCTGCTGCCTTAAAAGGCCCAAATGCCTGCCACAAACTGACATCAGGAAGCCTGCAGGGTGAGCTTCCTATCCCATGGAAAAAGGCCTCCATTTGTGGGCAGTATTCCCCGGTCAGAACTGGGCTTCGCACTAAATAAATTGGGCTCCGTGGAGAATTGCTTCAATCTGTTTCACACCACGGGTAGGAACCTTGAAAGGCCCAAATGCTGGCCACAAACTGACACCAGAAACCCTGGGGGGCAAGCTTTCTACACCATGGAAAAGGCCCTCCATTTGTGGCCACTCAGGGACCGCTGGAAAGAGGCTTCCAACTGATAAAATTCTATTTTGTTGAGAATTACTCCCAGCTGCTTCACACCTCGAGTAGGAACACTTGCTGCCTTGAAAGGGCCAAATGACTTCCACAAACTGACACCAGGAACCCTGGGGGGCAAGCTTCCTATTGCATGGAAAAGGGCCTCCATTTGTGGCCACTGTCCCCCGGCCAGAACTGGGGTATGCACAGATAAAATTGTGCTCCTTGGAGGATTTCTCCCAACTGCTTCACACCTCGAGTAGGAACCCTTGCTGCCTTAAAAGGCCCAAATGCCTTTCAAAAACTGACACCAGGAAGCCTGGGGGGCGAGCTTTCTATCCCATGGAAAAGGGCCTCCATTAGTGGCCACTCTGCACTGACCAACAATGGGGTTTGCACTGGGAGAATTTCTCCCAGCTGCTTCACACCTCGAAGAGGAAGCCTACTGCCTTGAAAGGCCCAAAAGCCTGCGAAAATCTTACACCAGGAACCCTGGGGGCAAACTTTCTACACCATGGAAAAGGGCCTCCATTTATGGCCACTCCGCCCTAGCCAGAGCTGGGCTTCAGACTGATAAAATTGCGCTCCGTGGAGAATTTCTCCCATCATCTTCACACCTCGAGTAGCAACCCTTGCTTCCTTGAAAGGCCCACATGCCTGCCACAAACTGACACCAGGAACCCTGGGGAGTGAGCTTTCTATCCCATGGAAAAGGACAGTCNACAAGATGCTTGTCAGAATTGTCACAGACTCTCTATAACAATCAGAGTGCATTAAAATTATCAGGCAAGTGGGCAATTAGCACAATATTCCACCCTCCCTCTACTGCAGGGCACAGGATTGTCATTTCACACCTCTTTGTTTAGCCTGGTCAGATAAAACACTTCTAAATTTTCCCTTTTTTTTTCTTGAACAAAAGCAAAATAGAGCTATGAACCAATAATTATCTCGGTTTAAAAATTACTGAAACTGGAATGGCCCCTCTGCTTCTGAAAAATCCTGTGTGCTCCTGAAAAAAAATCTTATCTTTGTTAAAGAAGAAAATAAGGGAGAGGTGCAATATTTATTTGGGATTGTTTCCTATTGTTTTGATTGTTTATTTGGGGTTTTGTTTGGGTTTTTTTAATTCTGGCCCCTCGTGCTACAGATCTCAAGAACAGGGTCTGTGAGCTCAGGGCCACATAGAACAGATGTCAGCAGATGAGTAGGCTCCAGTGGTAAGGAAGCCAGGGCCCATGTGGGCAACAGGACAGCTGCATTCCTGCCTCTGGTCTTGCAGAGACATTTCAGCAAAGATAAAAGGCCAGGGTAAATAAACATAGTCTTATATAGAATCAGTTCTATTCTCAAAGCACATCCTAAAGTGCCAAATCAGCAGCAGAAAAGAAATTGCATAGCTTATTAGGAAATATGTGATATGATAAAAACTTTAAAAAAGCAGCTGGGGAGATGGGAAACAGCCTCCTTGGACTCCTGTAAGATGTGTATTTCAGGTCTACTCCAGGTAAATGAGCAGAGAACAGAAATAGCTAATTTTGGTAAGTTTTAATAAGATGAGCTTTCTCAGCTCTATTTTTACCACATGAGATTAGATTATAATCTTCAAGCACAATTTCCCAGAAATCCACAAAAATATAGCACAAAATCTGGTCCGGTTTGAAGCAACACAGTCACGGCTCCTGTTAAAGAAAGCAGGATTTACTTCTTCAATTGAATGCCACATAAGGATGCTACTATATTAAAATTGCTGCCTTGAAAGGCCCAAATGCCTGCCACAAACTGACACCAGGAAGCCTGGGGGGCGAGCTTTCTACACCATGGAAAAGGCCCTCCATTTGTGGCCACTCTGCACTTACAAGCAATGGGGTTCGCAGTGATAAAATTGCCCTCCATGGTGGATTTATCCCAGCTTCTTCAGACCTCAAGTAGGAATTCTTGCTGCCTTGAAAGGCCCAAATGCCTGCCACAAACTGACACCAGGAACCCTGAAGGACAAGCTTTCTGCACNGCCTTAAAAGGCCCAAATGCCTGCCACAAACTGACATCAGGAAGCCTGCAGGGTGAGCTTCCTATCCCATGGAAAAAGGCCTCCATTTGTGGGCAGTATTCCCCGGTCAGAACTGGGCTTCGCACTAAATAAATTGGGCTCCGTCGAGAATTGCTTCAATCTGTTTCACACCACGGGTAGGAACCTTGAAAGGCCCAAATGCTGGCCACAAACTGACACCAGAAACCCTGGGGGGCAAGCTTTCTACACCATTGAGAAGGGCCTCCTTTCGTGGCCACTCTGCACTGGCCTGAAACGGGGTTCGCACTGGTAAGATTGCGCTCCGTGGAGAATTTCTCCCAGCTGATTCACACCACAAGTAGGAATCCTTCTGCCTTGAAAGGCCCAAATGCTGGCCACAAACTGACACCAGAAACCCTGGGGGGCAAGCTTTCTACACCATTGAGAAGGGCCTTTGTTCCGGGCCACTCTGCCCCAGCTAGGGCTGGGCTTCTGACGGACAAAAATGCGGTCCGTGGACAATTTCTCCCAGCTGCTACACACTTCAAGNCTGCTTCACACCTCGAGTAGGAACACTTGCTGCCTTGAAAGGGCCAAATGACTTCCACAAACTGACACCAGGAACCCAGGGGGTAAGCTTTCACCCCATGGAAAAGGGCCTCCATTCGTGGCCAC
>VWYE01022102.1:0-80345 GCA_013398995.1 Alaudala cheleensis | reverse complement strand
ACAAACTGACACCAGGAACCCTGGGGGATGATCTTTCTACACCACGGAAAAGGGCCTCCATTTGTGGCCACTTCGCCCTAACCAGAGCTGGGCTTCCGACTGATAAAATAGTGCTCTGTGGAGGATTTCTCCCAGCTGCTTCACACCTCAAGCAGGAACACCTGCTGCCTTGAAAGGCCCAAATGCCTTCCACAAACTGACACCAGGAACTCTGGTGGGCAAGCTTTCTACACTATGGAAAAGGGCCTCAGTTCCTGACCATTCTGCCCAGCTAGGGCTGGGCTTCCAACTGAAAATAACGTCATCTGTNAAAGGGCCTCCATTTGTGGCCACTGTCCCCCGGCCAGAACTGGGGTATGCACAGATAAAATTGTGCTCCTTGGAGGATTTCTCCCAACTGCTTCACACCTCGAGTAGGAACCCTTGCTGCCTTAAAAGGCCCACATGCCTGCCACAAACTGACACCAGGAACCCTGGGGGGCAAGCTTCCTATTGCATGGAAAAGGGCCTCCATTTGTGGCCACTTCGCCCTAACCAGAGCTGGGCTTCCGACTGATAAAATAGTGGTCCATGAAGAATTTCTCTCAGCTGCTTCACACTTCGAAGAGGAAGCCTACTGCCTTGAAAGGCCCAAAAGCCTGCGAAAATCTTACACCAGGAACCCTGGGGGCAAACTTTCTACACCATGGAAAAGGGCCTNAAGGGCCTCCATTCCTGGCCACCCTGCACTGGCCAGAACTGGGGTTCGCACTGATAAAATTGCACTCCGTGGACGATTTCAACCAGCTGCTTCACACCTCAAGTAGGAACCCTTGCTGCTTTCGAAGGCCCAAATGCCTGCCACAAACTGACACCAGGAACCCTGGTGGGCGAGCTTCCTAGCCCATGGAAAGCGGCATTCATTCATTCAATCTCTGATTAGAATATATTGAACTATTTCATATGTAAGGGCCCTACAGTGATCACCTGCTACAAGTCAGGGAACCCGAAGTTAAACTACATTTTTAAGGGCATTGTCCAAATTCTCCTAAACACTTACAGGGATTGGGCCACCATCTACCATGTCTCTAGTAAGTCTGTTCCAAAGTCTGACCACCCTCTTGGTAAAGAGGTACTTAACAAATCTAGATAATGCACTGTGCATAATAAAACAGCAAATGATTAAACACAAAAACCAAATAATTAAATCTTGATGCTACAGTATAGACTTGTATCTTCATTTACCCTGCTCAGTTTCTTCCTGACCTATGTAAACATGGTCAAAACTGCCTGCAGATCTGTTTGTAGATTGCTTTTCAATGAAAATTATTGAGCCTCTGGATCATATGAAATAAGACTTTTGGCATTTGCTGAATTTTTAATTAATTCTTACTTCTAGCTTCAGGAAGAAGCTGTCTTGCACAGTAACTCATAGAGATGAAGATATTTAAATTCGCTTCTCAAAAACATCAATATTTCACTCATGCTTACAAGACTCGAGGAATTCTGCAAACAAAAGCATTATATTTGTTCTTTTAAAGACTGCTTTCAGCTGCTTCTAGTATAGAAATGCTTCTGGATTTTCTAAGTATGAGGTGTCACTGAGATGAAGTGTTACACCTATTCATGTCAATGTGCACATCTTATTATCCTCTATAAACATTTGAGGGATTCATGCCAAGAATGACATAAAAATGTGTAACTCACTATGAGCTGCAGTTACAAACACCCTGTTTGCCAGCTCACTGCTCAGAATGGGAATGAATCCCTACACTAGGGTATTGCTTTGTTATTATCATCATTATTTTTATTCTGGCAAATTCACAGCCCTTAATGACTTGAGCTTGCAGCACAAACTTGCCTCAAGCATTTTTGTAGCCAGGATGTGGAAAACTGGACAAAACTCACTGTATTTATTATTTTCAATGTATTTTAAGGCGAGGGCATTAGAATTTCACTGAGGGGTAAGAAAGGTTTTCCAGCAAATGGGGCTGACCACACAGTTCAAGTCTTTTCCTGCAAGATGATCCTTTAGTAGGCAGTGGGCAAACGTGAATTTGAGATCATTTGTTACATGGCTCAAATTGCAGCTCACCTTTACAGGAGAAACAAAATGGCACAAACCAAGGGCAGAGATGTAGTGTGATTTAATTTCCTAATATTTTCTGGACATGAGTTATAAGACTAGAAGAAACCTAGAAAAATCCTGCAGCCCCTTCCTCTATTATAAAGACAACTTCAACTACACCTTTGTCCTATCCAAGCTGGTTTAAGTAAACCTCACTTAAAAACATCTCATACCAAAGACACTGCAATTTGCCAGGAAACCTGTGCAGAATTCCAGTCCCCTTTTCATGACTTATTTATTTTTACTTCCATAATATTCAATGCTCAACCTTTATTGTAAATTAAACCTAGACTTCCTGGGTTCCCTAACATGTGCATAGGGAAATAAAAGGACCTTTCTACAAAAAGAGTCATGAAATAATCTTGCTGTTCATCCTGGTGCAGGTAAAGACTCAGCCACAATATTTTAACCACTTTTGGCTTTTACTGAGCAGTAGAAATACAGTCTGGCATAGTTCAGAAGTTTTCACTAAGAATGACCAGACATCCTATCACACCTGCTTATGCTGCCACCTTCTTTCTCAAGGCAAGGCTGCAGAGTCTGGAAACTGGACAAAGACCAAAGTTTTTCATGTAACTTCAGTTAGTTTTGTTCACTTTTGCCCTAGGGGAAGGGAATGGATGTTTCTTTTCAGGAGACTGTTCCACCAGGCAAGGTCTAAGGAGCTTAACATGCCGACAGACATGTAGCACAGAAGATCCACAAAAGATAACGACCATTAATGACCATGAAAGAACATCAGCTCCAAGCATCACCCCTGGCATGGTCCATGGTCAGAGACACCTCACCTGGGAGAAGAGAGAGAACAATGAGGACCCAGACTTGGAGGCTAAGATATCCACAACCAGTAGGAACCCAAATACTAAGAATTGCACAACTTGGGACAAATGAACACTGAACCAATGAATTTTTATAGGCTTTGACAGTATGGAATACATGAAAAATTGAGTAAAATTTTTGTGTGATTAAATGATTTTCACCACACAACCCAAGCAATGTGTGGATGGAATAATTTCTGTTGCACATGCTGGCCAGAATGAAGTAATGCCTTGATTTTCAAACAGTAAAAATGTTGTTGGAGAGTATTTGCTTTTCCCAGACTTTTGGTTACACAGCCAAGCTCTTTAATCACTACTAGAATTAATGTCAGTAAATGGTCTCTCTAACAAAGATGCCATAATGAGTTGGTGCAACTTTCAACTTCTGCAGAACCACCAGTCAGAAGTATTCCCTCTTTAGAGCAGTGTACCACCACACAACTGGAATTACACAGACAGGTAGATAAAGATAATTACCATTCTCAAAACTTAGAAGGGGACTATCCCAGCAACTAACTGGCTTTTATGAGGAAATTACATTTTATAAAAAAAAAAAAAAAAACAAAACTTGACAAGCAGACAAATTTGTTGTGAACTATGAAGGGAGTGTACAGAAAACTTGATGCTCTCCTGTCTGCTTCCTAGTTTTGTGTAACTACTGGAGGTCTGGGTGCTCTGTGAAAAGGAGCATTACGCAGCCAATCACTCTGATTGCTCTCAGAGCTAAAATATTATGGTTCCTGTTCTCCTTGTCACACAGACAGACACCCATGAAAGAGTAACATATTCACCAGGGGCTAAGACAACATGAAAAACTAATCCAGAGCTCCTTAAATTTAATTTTGAAGTTACAATGACAGGGTGAGTTTATCAACTCAGACAGGGAGGATTTAACCCCCACCCAATGCTTTAAATAGTAAAAAATTACAGCCTTAATTGCATCCTGGAGTATTTGTGAGTTGCAGAGAGATGACTGATATTTCTGCTTTTGAAAAATGGAAAAATACTTGGGAATTCTTGTCCTTTTTTGAGGCATTAACCTCAGAGCCGTTAGCCACGAGGCCTTTTGCATTCAAATCACAAGAACAACAAAAATGCCTTGATCTTAGGCAGAGAAAAGGAGGCTGTCTGCAACTTGACCTGCTCTTTTCCACTTAATCATGGGCCAAGCCTCATGCTGGCAGCCCATCAGATACTGACATCGGCTCAGTGCTTTTATACAGAAAGAGGGAAAATGAAAAAGAGAGAGGGAAAAAAAAAAAAACCAAAACAAGAAGTTTGGAGCTCTTATTCTGTGCACACTACCAAGTGTTAGCATTTGCATGGGACAGGTTTCACCCTTGCAGCTCAGTCCTCGTGCAGCACAAGTGATCCTGCAGGAGCCAGGAGGGCTGCCTGGGGAGCAAGGCTGTGCCTCCATGTATCTCGTCCTCACAGATGATTTCACACTCCGTGTCATACATGGGAGTCAGGAGCGAGCTTAATGAACGCGGGGCCCAGCGACCAGGATTAGCAGCAGGAAGTTACAGAACATTAGATTAATGAGCTAAAGCTACCAGGCCCAGAACAGGAACAATTGGTAGGAATCCAAGACTCACAGCCAAGGACCAGAGTCCTACAGAACCAGTTGCCAGAAATAAATGCTTCTTGTACCAACACAAAGGGAATAGAAAAGAAGACGTTCGTTTTCAAAGCACATGACTGGAGGACCAGGAAAAAAAAAAAACAAACCAACAAAACCCAAAAGAAACCCCCAAAACCAAAACAACAACATAACCAAAACGAAAAAGAAAAAAGTAAGAATGACAACTTCCTATTCAGAAGCAACAGTAAATAAGACACTAATGCACAAGCAAGAAGAATTTAACTGGAGCTTTTTTTTATATAAAAAAAAGAAAATTGTGCAGATTCCAACTGAGGGAAACCCACAGAGCCAGAAAATAAAGTTGATAGAAGTTCCCAATATTTTTCTTCTATTCTGACAGAACCCTATTTCCTGTTTAAAGCTGCTGATGTAGATGCCCTGTGAAAATGGCACTCTGGCACTGCCTCAAACAGAGCCTGGGTAAGATCTGGATGCAAAGAAGTAAACAGACATTTTAGTGCATTTGTTTCCTATTGCTTGCACAAATCTAAACAGCTCTCTTGCCTGTTTCACTGCTAAACTTTGATTCCAATAACAGATTATCACTGAGGGAGGGGAGAATAGATTTTCTTATTAGTTTGTTCTTGCAGGACGGTAGTTTTAAAGAGGGGTACGTGGGTAAAAAAAAAATCAAATTTTCAAAAAAGTCAGATTTTACATGGGCATGGATAATTTTGCTATCCAAGGTTTTTGGTATTAAAAGAGTAAAAAATTTCTTGCACAAGGTAAAATCCACCCCAAGCCAGGAGTCCTAATTTCAATTTCTTCTCAATTCATAAAAATATTAAAAAACTCCAAAGCAACAGCACCAAACACATCCAGAAAAATATTGCTTCAACACTCCATCATGGACACAAGCAATATCAACATAAGTAAGGAAATGCTGGATTATCCAAATGTAATTGGATTATCATTCCATGCAGAGTTCTCAGATTTCCAGCTCGAGTTTATCCTTTATGCATTAAATTTTGGGTTTTTATACAAACCTATGATGCAATAGGCATTCTTGTTTATCTATAGTAGGTCCTTCTGCATTATTATATGCACAACTGTAAGAGATGAGCACAGCACAAGACATTTTCCTGGGTCTTTATATTTTTTTAACTGAAAATAAAACAGGAGAGCCAGATTGTTAAAACTAAGGCCCTAGAAGACAAACCTATAAAGATGATTCGTTATCTGATAATTCTTCAGAAATACAAGGGAGTGCACACAAGTGGACTTATCCCCTCCTGTAGAACTTCATACAACACAGAATTCCTACAAGGAATCTATTCATAGATGAAAATGTGGAAGACAGAAGCATCTCATTGTGCTCATCCTCATCACAGATACTCTGGGCTACTTTTCCTGTGGGATACTGGAGGGAACACTTTGTCTCAGCACACTGCTGCTGTACATCTGCCACGCACACAAGTCACAAGGAAGGAAAGAGAAGCAAGAAAGATGAAAAAGGAAAAGGAGGGAATCATTTCTTTGCTGTGCAGCAGATTCCCTTTCAAATGGCTCGCCTTCCAGATGCTCCCAGCTCCAGCAATTGGCAGATGGCAATGGCTGCAGATGCGTAGGCACAGCTGAGACACAGATACAGCTGCAAATAGCTGGCTCACCAGTGTTTGCTTTTCCTTCTGCCAGCCACAGTCATAGCACTTCTGGAGAGTAGGTGGCAAAATAGGGAGAGGATTTCCCAAATTCATGGCAGAGGAAAAAGCCTTCTGTTAACATCACTGCCTTCCTTATTATCTTGAGTGCGTGATATAAAAAGCATTTTTCTTATTCATTAACAAGATATACTTTGCCATTTATTAATTAATGCCTGTGATTAATTTGGAGTAGATTTATTAGATGCATATCTAGTGTTAATTTACCCTTTTTCTTACAACTTGCCACTCTGTTCTTATGAGGCCACGAAACATTACACATTTTATCCTAGTTCTGCACCTTTATTAGGGCAAATGGCAAGCTATAAAACAAAATCCACTAAAATCAACTTTACCTTCATGGTCACATACTAAGTCACACCACGAAAAACAATAACAAAGAGACCAGAACTGCAAACCATATCAATGCTTGTGGAAATCTCTTCTCACAATCACAGAATTTCTAGGTTGGAAGAGACCTTTAAGATCACTGAGTCCAACCCATGTTCTAACATCTCAACTAGATCATGGCACCAAGTGCCACGTCCAGTCTTTTTTTAAACATATCCAGGGATGGTGACTCCACCACTGCACTGGGCAGATGATTCCAGTATTTGACCACTCTAAATCCATAAAAACATGCATTTTTTCTTTTTATCCCTCTGATTTCTAATTTCTTGTTGCTCTAGTGTCAGTTTTGTCTTTATAATCAATTTTACTGATTTCTCTGCCTCATCAAGATATTTTAGTCTAGGGAAGGCCTCAGCCTGGCAGGCTAATGATTCTCCAGTAAGAGAGATGCTAATCACCATTCCTACCTGGAGTACTAATGCATTAAATATCATTTAAAAGGCAAACAGTAATTAAGATCCATATATTTTAATAGTATAAGAAAACAGCCCAGCACATTATCTGATGTTTTGAAAGAGCATTCTAACTAATGACCATGGGAGAGTACACTTAGAGGCTGATAATTTAAGAGCAAGGATTCCTATTTGCATGCTTGGTTTCCACAGACAAACTTCAAGCCTTAAGTGTAAGTATGTGCTGGTAGACATGTGCCACCTTCACCTACCTTCTAATTATGGTGACTGCAAACACAGGTAAGAAAAATGTTAATGTGTTTTCATTCTGTTACAACACCTACAGTCATCTATCCTACAAAAAAGTGCAGCTGACAGAGCCTCTTAGTGTCCAGACTGCTTCCAGAGCTCAGTTCTCTTCATCTTTTCCCTTCCCCCTTCAATAACATCCAACTGCTGGAGTCTCAGTCTATCATAACTGAGAGCACTTTCCCCTCCCCTCTTCAATAAAAATCTCATTTAGACAGAAATGTTCTGTTGGTGGACACGACTACTAATGCCACATTTAAAAAGGCAGGATACTTCCTTTCAGAAAAAGGATGGCAAGGGTCTGTTTGGGTTTTTTTTTTTTTTTTGTGCCAGTCTAAGTGCAGAGAGGCAATTTTCATTAAAATGAGGTGATTTGTTAAGATGGAAGAAGGCTACATGATAGAGAGGACCACATATGTCCATCTGAAAATTGCAATATTAACCTGTTTGTCCTATGTATCACAAGGCATAGGGAGCAATTTCAGAGGAAGAAGGAAACAACATGATTATAACTCTTAATAAATAAACTCTTCTTGCTTGGAAATAAAGACGTGTTTCTTAGGCTAATCCCTAAGATGTTCTTTAAGAATCATACCCAAAACAAAGCACTCGGGAAAGATGCTATAGCACACAATTACCATTTTCAGCATACTGCATAAGAGTGAGGGAATGGGAGGAGTGGAAGCTGGTTATATCCTTAGTTACAATTTAGTGCCACACACATATAATGGTGTTTTAAACACACAGAGAATATCTCTAACAAGTTTGAATGAACAAGTCTATAAACTGTTAAATTGGTTTGGTTAATAAATGAAATTACTAAACAAGCTTGTCAGACAGATTTGTCAGTGATTTATGCGCTTCTAAGAGTACAGAAAACATTTGTCTCTGGGGATGTTCTTACATAAAAGGCTTTTATCGGTGTCTTGTAATCCATCACTGGTGCTATTTCCACCCCTTTGGGTGTGGAGTTAGATTTGTGACAAGTTTTTGTTCAGGCAGTTCACTGTAGATTCTAGTGATGCTCTGTTTTTGTGTATTTTTTATTTACATATTTTTATGTAAGAGGGAAAAATTAGTTAGAACTTAAAATTCTAGAGATGATTAAACAGACAACTTAACTAAACTAATTCAAACACAGATAAACCATCTCCATGAAGTCAAAGCATGCACTATCCTTGAATCATATCTGGCCTTATCAAGACAGATGAAATCATGTTGTGATTTTACTGAGGGTGTATTTCATGAAACCAACCAAAAACATATTTAAGGGCCTACATCAATATATTTAATGAGTCAAAAGTGATGCATAAATAAGATCTGTAAGCCTGCTCAATGAAACTTAAAAAATCACCGGTATAAACCTATTACTTCCCCCTCCCTTCATGGGCTTCTTCCTTCCTTCCTTTTCAAGGTGATATTTAAAAAACAACACCTTGTTGTTATGACACTTTTAACTCCTTTCTCCACAAAACTCCCAAGTAAGAATGAATTGCAAATTAGTTTTTGGATATTTCCTATTCATGGTGGCTCTGTTAAGCCACTCAGTTAGATGGGGATAAACTTAGAGGCACCTGTGGGCCAAATTCAGGTTACAAGGAACAAGATATTTGTCTGATGGAAAAATCTCTTTTGATATTGTCCTCTACAGAAGAGGCAATTGGCATACTATTGCCAGCCTCACCTCCAGGATGTTCTCCTTTTCTTGCACAACTGGTTGCCCATTCTGATATTTAACAACTCTTTTCATGGAGATATTCCTTCCAAGGTCCAACCTGAACCTCTCCAGGCACAACTTGAGGCCATTTTCTCTCATTCTGTCCTGGCTGCTTGGGAGAAGAGGCTGACACCCACCCAGCTACAACCTCCTTCCAGGTAATTGTAGAGAGCAGTGTGGTGTCCACTGAGCCTCCTTTTTCTCCAGTCTCAACATCCCCAGCTCCTCCTTGCTGGACCTGTGCTCCAGACTCTTCCCCAGCTCTGTTGTCCACCTCTGATCATCCATATTTTCTCTAAAAGTACTTAAAGAGAGTTATTTTAGGTCAATACATTGACCAATCACAGAAGAGTTAAGAAAACCCAAACTATCAAGCAAACAAAAAAAACCCCAACAAACCCACCCTATAGT
This sequence comes from Alaudala cheleensis, assembly GCA_013398995.1. Taxonomy (NCBI): domain Eukaryota; kingdom Metazoa; phylum Chordata; class Aves; order Passeriformes; family Alaudidae; genus Alaudala; species Alaudala cheleensis. Next base: position 70,895 of record VWYE01022102.1, on the reverse strand, counting down.
AAATGCTTGCTTGAAATAAACTATTTTTTTTTTAAATGCATGTATTTGGTACTCATGCTTCTATCCAAAACTCAAGTCTACATTAAAGCAGAGGTGAGCAGTTGGAATAATACAGGTTGCATCTCCTAGTTCCATGCTTCTTTTTCCTTTTCAATCTAAATAATCATGGCAGCCTGGACTTCGACCTAATCTCTTCATGTTTTTGAACCTTTGCGCAAACAATGCTCATATGTTCCTGCAACTCAATTCTGCAGTGCTTTTGCAAGCGAGAAACTCAGCTTGCTGGAGAAATATTTGTGATGCCCTGAGCCCATGTGCACACAGACAGCCTGTGTGGATGTTTACAAAGAGTCAGGTTCCCCAAACAAACGCATTCATTTTTTTTCCTTCAAAAGCAACTTTCTTCACCTTTTCATATTTACATTTCCAGCACATATTTACCCCAAAAGCTTAGACACAAACTCTCAAGCTTCAGTGCCAAACATGTCAATGCTGCTCTGGACACACTCTTAAGAGTATTCCATGAGTAAGGAATGCCTAATTCACATCTCTATTCAGAATCTATTAAGGATTTTTAGCATAAGCTCAATTGAAATGATTGAGACAGTACTTTTAACAAGCTTCATGTGATCCAGGTGACTGAAGTTTTTGATTTTTCCTTTCCAGGAAGAGAAAAGCTAAGGGATATTCCATAGCATATGATGACAGCTCAGGTATAAAAACAAGGAAAAGGAGGAGGAAGAGAGGACATTTCTTATGTACAATAATTCCCTTCTGCAGCCCTGTTTCCCAGGAAGTGGTTGCATTTTTCTTGCTCATGGGAAGTGGACAATAAAATCTTCCTTTTCTCTTTGCTGGTGCATGAGCAAACTTAGCTTTTGTTTCAGTAGATGGCCTTATCTCACCCTACAGTTGTTTACCAGCTTATCTTTCCCTAAGCAGCTAGCACTGGGGAGGGACAGTGTGGCTTGGCACCCTGGGACTGAATCTGATTTCACCTGACCTGACCCAGACACAGGGAGAGACTTGGACCTGGACTCAACAGAAACAGAGCTGGAGCTGGACATGGACCTGCCTTCACTTGATCTGATCTGTTTTACCTGGACACAGGGGCAGACCTAGAGCTGGACATGACAAACCTGGACATGGACCAGACTTGACTGATCTGGACTCAACTGCACTTGGGTTCTGGGAGGAAAAAACACCACCAAAAAAAGATCAAACCAAAAGCCCTCCAGACCAAGCTGACACTTATCAGGAACTACACTTCCTCACAACAAGTTCCATGGATAATCTATACAAGAGCCAGCAGACAGACACTGATATAATAAAACTTGTTATATAATTATACAAGTATATACATGTTCTAATACTCAAGCAGGATTTGGCTCTCACAGGCTGCAGTTATCTTCCTCATCTCTCCTCTTGTATTCACAGAACTTGACTTCTTCAATCATTTCTGTAGCACAGTCCTTTTGTTCCACTATTTTGCTTTTGTTGTCTTTATACAACCACCTCTATTTTGCCAACAGATCTGAATTTACCCAAAAACTGTGACTCAATTCAAATTTGCTTTAAGACTAAAAAGAAGCTTTCCAGATCCTCCCACAATTCTCAAGAAAAAAACAAAAACTAAGAGATTAAAACTTCATTGAATATGGACCACATATCACTTTTATTTTTCATTTCATGATACAGTCATGCATTCTGTTCTTCACTGATTGTGAAGAGGGTGGAGCAGATGGTGAAGGCCATGTTTAAAATAATGCACTCATTAAAATCACGTACACTGCCCTGAGATGGTTCACAAGAGAACAGGTTATTTTCACTTTTAGAGGAGTTTGGCTCTTATGAAATACTCTCCTTTGCAAGATAGCTAGAGTTCAAAATCTGCTTGTTATAGTATCACAAAAATGAGATTTCATGGTAGCTCTAAAGATAATTTACCTATTTTAAGAGTGTGTTTGAATGTTTGTATACACACCTGCTTGTTTGGAAAGGTTTATGATTGCAGATTTAGAGAGGTGAGGCTATGGTTAAAATTATGTATGATGGCAAAAAACTACTCCTGCTCCTGGCTGCTTTATTTTGTGCACCTACTGTAAGAAAAAAATGCCTTTTTTCCTGTATTTTCTTTTTTCATCTGCATAGGATTATGGGACTAGGAAGCTTGCAGAAACACCTCTCCAATCCTCTTCCCTTTCTCTACCTACATTAACCTCATCCCAGCCCCAAAACACATCCTCTACTTCAGACATGGCAGACAGTTATTAAAGCAAGGAAGGTACTACAACACACTACAGAAGACTCAGAAGATTGCTATTGAACAGCTATCAAAGAGAGATTTTTCTCCTTCCCTGTCCATTTCAGCTAAAATTCTTTTAAGCCTTGCAACAAAAATCATATGGTGTTTGGCACCCGAGGTCCTAGTTCATGTCAGCAACTGGTTTATTTCCTAAGTGTAAAATATCTTACTCACTTAGGATGACATAAGGACTCTTAGGGCCCCCCTTAAATTTTTCAAGCTCCTGAGCTGAAAACACACTGATGGGGAAGTCAGGTATGCCAGGGTTAGGAATGAAGCCTAAACCTTGTTAAATCTATGACAAACATTTAAGTCAAAGCACTTGTATCTGATCTTTGACAGCAACAGTACAGAAAAACTGTATAGCAGAAACAAAGGAGGTGGCACCTGATGCTTTGCTTCAACATTGGAAGGGGCAGTTTCAGTTTTGAGGCAAAAAGACTCATGGCTCCCTTAGGCAAGAAAATATCCATCTGGAATTCCTGACAGAAATTTTGCACTTCAGTTATAGTTTCTATTACCTCAACCTAACAAAAACAATAAAGGACTAAAAAAATAGCGAGCATCGTGCAGTTCAACAAAAAGTAATTTCTAGAAAATAATAATTTACACAAAAAAATTATTGCATGTGTAGTGATCTGAACCAACTTGGAATTTAACTGTTGATAGAAGCTACTGGTGGAACTTTATTTTTGCAGGCTTAGAGTGAGAATTAAGGTTTTATTTACTGTTTTTTTTTAATGTAGCCCTCTCATTATAATTGAGAATTTGCTGAGATTGTAAGCACAAATCCAGGAGGATCAAATATAGATACAGAACAGGGTTCTAAAATCAAAACCTTGCCCAAATAGCACTTTTTTTAAAAGGGGAGAGCAAATGTATCTTTCCAAAAAGTATTTCTGGTTGTATCACGTTCACAGAAAAGTAGATTTTACACTTCAGGAAAGAAACTGGATAACATCAATACTATTTTTGCTTTTTAACACAGCTTCAAGTGTAAAACATGCTACGTTTGTGTAAATTAAAAATCATAAATCTCCAAAGGAAATTCCATATTTTAAGGATTAATACACTATAAAGTTAAGACAAAAGCCTGTTATGAGCTCCTGGATGCTGTTAGAGAGGTATGCCTTGTTATAGACATATCACTAAAAAAAACCCCAAACTTGAAATAATAGTATTTCATAAGCACACTGCCAATAATTGTGCAACCATCTTGTGGAAGATTACCATCTAGGCATCTTTAAGAAAATGAGTAATTGCCATTGCTAAATGATTTCCAGAACAATAAATTAAATTGATAAAACAGGTAGGTTACAGCAATTCAAGTAGTCCAGTTTTACTATTAACTATTGCATCTTTACATGTGCAAGCATCAGGAGGTTTTCTTATTAGTTGTAATGAGTAAGAATATTCATTTCCATGGCTTTTCCTCCACTTTTCTGCTTGCAGGTTTCAAACTGAGGTCATGTGTAAGAGCAGTGAACAACACACAACTGAAATAATCTGGGAGATGCCAGAGAAATGACTCATTTTTGTAAAAAAAAATCTAACCAAATAGCACTTTGCCACCTTAGAGTCATGAGAAATAAGTGATTAATCTCCATTTTTCAGATGTGAAAAATTCAGTTGATGTAGGTGACAAATTAGAGGTATCTATAAGCAGGAACAGAGCCCAAAGCACTTGATTTCCACACTCACACTCTGACCACCTGAACTTCTGTAGCCTTTTAAAAAATTATTGCCTCAGCAGCCATTGCCCAGGCAATTTTGTTTAAATGCCTGCTGCTCTCTTGGTGCTCTAATCAGGACAGCAGTCAGGCCTGCTCTGCCCACAGCTCCCACAGCACTGCTCTCACCAGGAGCTGCAGCATATTGCACCTCCATAATGGATGGCTGGATCAAAAATAAGGGTAAACTGTTGGTTTGAAACCCTCATCTTATTGATTTCATGCTCATAGGCTTGCATGGGAGACCTCTGAAGGGGTTGTTGGAGATCCAAGGCAGGCAAGGTCGACAAATGCTCCTACTGATTACCACCAGTGCAAGCCTCACATTTCCTCAGGATGAGAAAGCCAGAAAGAAAAAGCTAAAAAGGTTCTGTTTTCCAAGCATCCTCAAAGTGTGAAACAATGCCACTCAACCCAGGATTCCTGATGTTACATAAAAATAACTTTCTCATGACAGTAAGAGAAAGCCTTTCAATCTTAAGCATCTGGAGTTCAAAATTTCTCTGGTAGTTGTACATCCAGTAAGTATTTCCAAGATATGCACACAAAAATTAATATATGAAACTGACACATATGATTACAAGCTACATCCTAAGAATTAGAGTTTTTCCCCCCCCCAAAAAAAAAAGCTAATGAAGATGTACCTTGTGTCTGTCTGTTGTGGCAATGGGAAGAAGTCCAGCAGGCCTGCCTCAAAGCTCTCTTCTCAAAAACTATTTCTACTGACGAGTGTCCATACAGTTTTCCTCAAAGGATACAAACATCTTGACTGCAGTCAAAGCTTTGGCGAGCACAAGTACTGCAATAATAAATAGAAACTATCTAAAAATGCTGTCAAACAAGTACAACATCCCCCAGTGTTTGTACACACAGAAACATGCACACATACACTATCAAGAGCTTGGTCTGCAGATGTGTGGGCAACTGCAGAGTTAATTGCATATCACAAAATGATCATTATGTTGATTAGGTACATGAAAAGGACTTTTAGCCATTGAGAAAATAACCTCACTACAGATTCCTGGAGCTAAACACAGTCAAAGAGGTGATTTCCTGCAAATCTATATGGCTTTTGTTCATAAAATATGCATTCGCTAAGCTAGACCCCATAGATTGCATCCACCAAGGTGTTGATGTTTTTGATCTCTTGGAGACTGCAGGGTAGCAACCTTTTACTTTCTGGTGACTTCTCTCCTCTGGTGAATGATTTTAAGGGCTTGTGTGCCTGGGAAGAATATTGAAGGACAGTGCAGGGTTTGAATTTACAGCACAGCACTAGGCAACAGAAAGCTATGGCCAGTCAAAACTATATTAGGTAACAAGAGTGTCCACATGGAAAATGAGCATGGGATTAGCAGTGTCTGTAAATTCACAGATATACTTGTGTGCATTGTACACTAAAGCCCTTGAACCCTTATAAACAAACTCTTCACTCCTTCTAATTTTCTATGGAAAGGAACAGAATAAAGAGGTTTTAGGAATGGAAGTCAGAGGAAAGTACATGTACGAAATGGAGGAGGGGTTTTAAGCCAGCCTGTTCAGATTATTTGGAGTTGTTTTAGGAGTCAGTGAAAGCTGCCATCTCTTTTTCATGGTTAATTCCACCAAAAGTTCAGAGATATTTCCAATCCTTATCAAACTTTCAATTTCAGCATAATATTAAATCAATATTCTGAGAAGCAAAAATATGTTTGTGATCAATAAAGTGTTATTGATTAAATAAGGGAAAACTTTTTGTTTCACATTTTTATGTCATTTTTATACACCAGACCTTTGAAATCAAAATCTGAAAGTTACTTTGATAATATAACAGTGTTTGAAAAAGAAAAATCAATGCAATGGGGTTTTTTTTTTTCCCTCTAATCTTTTAATTTCAATGAAAGCAATAGCCATCAACACCCAGCTTGACACCTAGGGCGTAGTGGACTAAAAGCCTGACAGACACCTGACAGAGACATTTGGCTGCATGAATATCATCACAAGAGAGTCTGCTGGATGGGCAGCATCACACAGGCTTCAAATCCCTCACTCCACCAACCCAGCAGCAATAAAAGAGAAAACAGATCACTGGATCGAGCATCTCAACATCAGAGCAATGCATCAAGGTATTTATCTGCATAAAGAGATATGGTGTCCCCCTCCCCACTTGCAATTTCATTACCACAATCATTTGACTCATGAGTCTGTCTGCAAATTGTGCTCTTCTCTGTCTGCACCCACCCACCCTGGTGCACTTGCATGGCAATTCTGAACCTTATGCTTTGCCTAAAGCTAAAAAGGAGCAGTAATAATAATAATAAATTCTGATTCACAAGTGGAAATGGTGCAGAGTATTTGTGTTAGGAGAAAAGGCACTTACTAAAGCAGAAAAAGGGGCTTAACTTAGTTTTGTGTAAAAAAAAAAAAGGTAAAACAAGAAAAATGAAATTTGAAAAAGGCAGCAGAGCTCTGGAAGAGGCTCAAGTCAGAGTTTTAGCTTTGAAAATGGCTGATATTGCTAGCATTAATAACTGGCAGGAGAGTTATATTTGAAGCAATGATATATTCTTTCTGGGAAGAAAAAAAATCAGCAGCTCAGTAGAAACATTGATGTTATATTTTGAATTTGATGCAATATAGCAATTCTTTCTATGATTACTTAGACATTAGTAAATGTATCTCATTTTATAGGCTATTTATGAATCATGCATTTAGGTATACAGCATGTCCAGGAGAAAATGAGACATTACTCACACTGAGTATCTTTCTGAGGAAATACATGTTAGTAACTCCATCACAATTTACTGCAAGCTATCAAGACAAAAAGGCATTCAAATCAGTGGTAGCCTCACTCTGCACACAGTAGACCTCAATCTAGACTAGTGCCTTTCACAATTAAGGGTAACTGGCTTGAATAGAAAATGCAGATGCTTTCTCAAATTTTGTCTCTATTTTGTTTTGTAATAAGATTAATTATAATTTTAACTATTTAATAAGTGCTTTAAATTTATAGCTAGAAAAAAAGCTGTGCTTGTGGCAAACAGGATTTGTAATAAAAAAAATAAATGTCATAGTTACTGAAAACTATACCTACACAAAGTGAAGGGTTCTTTTGGTGGCTTGTATGTGGTGTGACAATGCCAAAACAAACTGGAGGATCCTTATCATCATATCAGTTGAGTTTCTGAAGACTTTAGAAATCCCATCAACTAGTAAATTCCAGTGTGTCATCTTGAGCCCAAGGCACATTAAGTTTATGCAATATATAGCATTAAACCAGAATCTTAATGCCATAAATGCACCAAGACTTACCTTTTTTAAGGGAAAAAACAAAACATTTTCCAGTAAGCTTAATGCTTCTCTGGATACTATTACCAAACTCAGGCTCTTTCAAATTTAGTCAGCTAAAGTTCTAATACCTAAATTTTGCTCAGTGTGAACAGTGATTAACTGATTTCTACATGAAGTGCTTTAGTTTCCTGATCATCACCAACTCAAGCAAAAAAAAAAAAATGCTTCCAATCTACACAGGTTGAATTCTGAATGTTTTTTTCTAAGGTGCACACTATTGTAATTAAGATACAATTTATCAAAATAACCAAAAATATAACTAAAAATGTATTTCTCCATCTCCCTTTTGTTTGCACAAGGGGTTTAAAAGACAGCCATGTATGCCTGCACATAATTACAGAGTAACACAAGCTTTTCAAGTCCTTTCAGGTGGGCATTTTAAACACCTCCAGTTGTGATGCACAGCTGATCAGAGGAGGAACAGGGAGGAAGGTGGAGGCTATGACATAGCTTAACCAGACCAAGCAAACCATATCTAAGATCAAACAGAAATAAACCTGAAGAAACAAATCAGCAACACCAGTCTTATGCTGAGAAACATCACATGTGATGTTCTGCTGGCAAGCACAAGTGAAAGGCAGCTTTCCAACTCTGCAAGAGTGACAGAAGTGCAAAAACCAAACATCACAGGTGAAAGTTCCTGCTGCTGCCAGCACCTAGTGACATCCCCTCCATCTGAAGAGGGATGGTTGGAAGGACAAGAGAAGCCAGGCAGCTCGGGAGAATCTAGTGCCACTGGCTCTTAGGGAGCTTTCCAGGCAGGCTTGGGCAGGCACATCCCCCTGCAGTGCCCCAGGGGCACTTCCATCAGCCTCTAGGCAGGTTAGATGGGCAGCTGCAAGGAGGCCTGAGTCCTCCTTGAGAGCATTACTGTAGTGCAATTTTAACCTCGTTATTTCTGAGAATTGAGAAGCCAGTCTGGTCCATTCACAGCGGCAATGGAGCAGAGAGAGGGCAGCTCAAACATCCATTGGAATGCTGCCATCAGCAGCTGGGTGTAACACAAACATCGGGAAAGATGCACAGAGCGCTTTGCAAGAGAGGACATCCTCTGAAATTTCTTCTCTAGCATGAAGTACTTATCAGGAGTTGATTTCATAGCCTGGCTTGAATTGCTTGTAACAAATGCTATAACAGTGTTCTGAAATATTAAGCATGTACTCACTTGAAGAACAAGATTATTCATGAACTAAAATGCTTTTTCCTACATTAACTGGAGTTATTCCGTGGATAATTGACTGAAGTTATTTACAATAAAAATAATGGCCAGGGCACTAAACTGTGTCCTGGAATAAGCATTAATGAAATGTAAACACCAGCCATAGGAGATATAGGCTAACATTTATGTATCAGCTAGGTTAATAAAATTATTTACAAGTCCAAACACAGAATTAAAAACCCAAGTGTAAGACGGCAATACTAAAATAAAAGATGTCTCATCACTATATTGAAGATTTTAACTCCTACTAAAACTAATTCCATGTACAGAACCTAATTCTTTCTCCCAGGATTTTTTTTTTCTGAAAAAAACCACAAAAAAACCTCCAAAGCAAATCCAAACAAAACCAAAAAACAAAACAAAACCACAACAAACAAAAAAAGCAAAATCCACCATAAAAAGCCAACACTGTGCATTGTGACAGGCTGTCAGAGTCTATGAATTTGCAAATATTAAATTTAAATAGAATTTTCTGCATCTATATTTTTCCCCTTAAAACTAAAATTTATTTTATGAATAATAAACAAAAAAATAATTAAAAGAGAGGGATCTAATTCTGTCTCTGAGTAAAATATTGATAACAAATATTATTGGTCAAAATTTCCATTATTTCCTTCAAGAAATTCAGAACTACTTTATGTCCCATTATCAAAAAAACAAATCACTTACTAAAACCTAATTTTCACCCAATCTATGACAAAATAACTAAAATTGATGCCAAAAACAATCTAGGCAAAACAAGCAATCTCTTTTGTAGCTTTCATAAAGCACAGACCTAACACTAATAATGAGCTGGGGGAAAAAAGAATATAATCACTTAAAATAAACAGCAGTGGTATCTCTGAACTAGTGCACTGAAGTCTAAGGTTGTTTTATTTTTTTTCCGAAAAATGGAAAAAAGCCCATCCATACATAAAATTATTTTCCCTCCTGAATCTCATTTTGCTGGATATGTCCATCCATTAGCTTTGTTTGCCTCAGCCTCACTTTCCTGAATTTTAAACAGAATTGCTTCATTGAAGGTGAATCACATGGGAACCATTTCAAATTACCTTAAGTGATGAGAAGGAAAAATTAAGACATGATTTCATTGAGCAGGATGAAGTCTTGGAATTTGTTCATTGTGGTTTATAATCATGTTTAATATAACTATATCATGTTTCAATAATTCAAGAGCACTACATGCAAAAAACCAGATCAAGCAAATATGTACCTATTTAAGAAAGAAACAATTTCTCTTCTCAACTATATTGTGCAAAGATGTGACAAATAGAGGACTAAGTCACCTTTAAGCTGTCACTTAAAAGCTTAGAACTAAATTATTTGTAAAATATCTGCCCAACACTTAGAATATGCAAGCAAATTAGACTTTTGGGTCATCACAATAGTCCATACAACATGTTTAGTTCTTATGATGTGCTTATTTTATGCTGCTTTAATGGTTGCCCATAGCTGATTTGAGAAAAAGATCTTGTTTTGTTTCAGTTCAATCTCGCTATATGTTTGCAAAAGACAAGTTTTCCTAAGTGAAGGCAAACATAATGAAAACATGTGGAAAACACATTACAAAAATATCAGTGAAAAACATTTAGTTAAAAACAGTTTGTTAGCTAAATAGCTCTAAAGTGTTAGTCTGGAAACTAATAGGATGCTCAAATCAAGTTTGCACTTAATTTCTGTATCCATGTCCTGGCATATTGATTTCAGTTCCAACAGATAGCAAAAGGCTCTAAAATTGTTTAAGTAATGATTTTCTGTTAAAAGCTTATTGTCATTAAAGGACTTCTTCTGAGATAAAAATACATCACTACCCAATATTCCAAGGACAAATCTTTGCCAAACTCTCAAGTAAATGCAATAAGGAAGAGAGAGGTGAATGAAATATCTGCCACAGCTGTTGTAGAAAATCACAGGTTCAGTCTATTAAATTAATGTCCTTACAAAAGTCTGCAAGGAGTTGCAATACAATGCCTAAATCACTACATTTATTTATATGTGCCACTCCTGGACAGTGTTGCAAGCTATTCAAGAGAATAAGTATTGGAATAGAAATCAATAGATCATCTCTGGTGTGTTAGGAATTAGGTCTGACCAGCCAATCAAATAACCTGAAAGCACAGTATCCAACATAGGTTCAAATATGCTTCTTTGGAAAGGGATTAATTATTGAATACATCTGGATAACCACAGGTAAGTGCTCCAGTGCCTAGTAACTGATAGCCAGGTGTTTAACTGCTAAATTCTCTTCTTAATGGTTCAAAGTATTCTATTCCTCAAGTCTACTACATTAAAAAGACAAAGCTTACTGCCCTTGTTTCCTATACACCTCTTCAAGAGCATACTTAGCTCAGCATCTTTGTTATCCCTGTCTGAATTGAGCCACTTGATAGTTTGAAGCTAGAAAGAACCATTTCTTTGGGAAAAAAAAAAAAAAGGAGCCCAGTTCCCTGTCTCATCTATTTATTTTGTTCTTTTCAGAAGAATTTTCTCTTTCAATAGAGGTGCCAATTATACATAGAAGGGCAGCATGGCCAAGAAACCTCATGGTGACTCTTAGGAGAGAGGTTGGCTACATTGCCAGGTAGCAGCACAAATTGAGTCTCCCCAGCCCAGCTTACATATTTAATCTAAATAAAGAACCTCCATATTGTACTTCTCAATGCTTAGGTTAAAGAAATAGCTCACTGAGTGACTGGAACACTGCCTTCCTTCATCACAGCACACTGTAGAACTGCCACTGTGCAGAACCTGGTGACAAAACAGGTGTTTACAGTCACTTCCAAGCCAGCAAAACTTCTCTCCGTAACTCTGAGAAGTTGCTGAGGCACTTTATAATTCCACATGACAAAACACTCAGCATAGGAAGAACTCAGTTGATAATCCCTCTGTTAATTCAAGGATCTGGTCTACTGAAAGACTTCTGTCTCAAACAATTATCCATCTTTACTACTGCAAGAGCCCAATAAACCCTCATCACTTTCTTTCAGACATTCCATGTATGAAAGGTATAGCTTTTACTATCCCCACTTTCCAGGAAGGAATATGTGGGTGAACTTGCTGCTCTTAAAATTATCCAGTTTTCATACTCTGTGTTAGACAAAGTTATTGAAGATCCCCTGCTGGTCTGGCTGATTGAGGGAGACATTTGCATCACCAGGTGATCTACTCAAATATTGAATTGTTGTTCAAAACAAAGGCCACCCTCTGGTCTCCTTGCTATCGGGATACTCAGCTTCTTCTGAGTTCAGTGGGCCCTGTCCCTCTCCACTGGGCCTTCTCCCACTGTAGGCATTTAATTAGTGAGTCACAATCCACACTTAGGGATTTGGACAGTCACAAGTATGCCTTAAAATATCAGTGGTCACCATGCCATTTGTGTCCTGGTTTTTTTCTTTTCCAAGAGAAGGCAGGAGGCTTTACACAAAAAATTTGGGGAAAAAAACCCATAAGATTTCCATTGGTGGCAGCAGCTGTTCCAGGACAGAAAATCATTAATATGGGGACTTGATTGAATCTCACTACTAATCCATGATTCTGAGGATGCTGTACACAAGTCCTCAGCAACATTACTGAGGGAACTGAAATATATGCACTGGTACCAGATGGATTTAGTAAAAAAAAACACAGGGAAGAAATGGCCTGTTAGTCAATATTGCCACAAAGTTATTCCTAAAAGACCCAGGTTCAAACTGTACAAGTCACCAGCTGATTAAGGTGTTTGTAAACTCCAGCTCTTCAGGATTATTTGTCAGGGCTCTTATGCCAAATTAATTTGGTTTCTAAATGAGTATTTTGCTACTGCTTGGATGTCAAAGGAGTCTCCTCGGCAGGGAGGGGGGGAGCTTTTCACCAGTTCACAAGGACTTTGTGATTTTCCTGATGGTGCTAAACTTAATTCCCCTTACAGTAAAGTAGTATTCAGTATTCATTTTCCCAACTAAATGAGCACAATAAAACCAGGTTTTGATCTCAAAGTGGGAGAAGAGAGGAAATACAAACCCCCGGCAACACTAATCTTTGATTATCCTTAGCTGATAACTGGTGTAGACTTTTCACAAACTTCTGTATTTAAGGAATTTGGGGGGGTTTTTTTGTTTGTTTTATTGTGAGGTTTTTTGGTTAATTGTTTGATTTTTTTTTTGTTTTTGTTTTTGTTTTTAATTAGACTTTTTTCTGCGGCAGAAATTAGCAGCACTTGCAATCTAATAAATCTTCCTCTCCTCCAGGTAGAAGTCATACCACATACCTCTGTCCCAGTTACTCTGAAGTACTGTGTACAATGAAACATTGCCTGAAGCTATATTGAAAAGGCCCTCTAGCTGCAGGTGACCAGAAAGTCTCCTAGAAGTCATATCTTTAAGAGCAAATCAAGGGTAAAGGCTTGGCAGCTCTCAGAGGGGATTGATTTATTGCATGTGATTCATTTCACCAATAAGTTAGCAATAGAAATTAAAGATGCAGGGTTATTGGGGTTGTTTCTGTAGTTGTTTTTCCCCCCCTCTCACTTTATTTTTTTAATGTAGCCTTTATCTTTATGAGCTAAAGTTATTATGTCTCCCCAAAAATCATAATAACATTAAATAGATTTTTAAAGTTCTTTTTCTAGTTGTAATGAGTTTGGAAATGTTTTAGCATATTTTTCTTTATTATTAAGATTGGATCCCTTTCTAAATTCAGTATAGATTTGTTCGCCACAGTTGATGAAATGAAGACTGAAGAAAATTCCATTTTCACATGCTAAGGAGATGTCATTTACTGAGCTTTGCAGAAAATAACCAAAGTCACTTTAAATCCTGTCAGATTTTGTATCTGTTCTATCCCAGATCTGTAGGATCTCAGTAGGACTACCTCTCAAATTAAAAGAGACTGATGCTGTCACTTCTACAACACCTGCACTGGCACTTAACAAGAAAGCCATCTCTGTCATTCTTCACATGGGCTTTTCCCCTCATCCCACTGCAGTGAAAAGGAATAATCACCACTATGTCTTTCAGAAACAGTCACCTCTCCAGAAGGAAGATGTAGAGCCCAAGTCACAAGAGCACATTCCCAGGGCAGGTTGGAACGAAACACAAATTCTTGAGTTTTATCATCTTCTTGTTACAAATATTTTGTCAATAGGTTTCAGAGGTTTATCTCTCACCCTTATTACAGCAGCCAGTCCCTGCAAAGGACTGAGCACTCCTATCATCAGTCACTTGGAACATACTGTAGGTGACAGAAATAAATATGATTGGTTTCCACAGTTACAAAATTGCTGTTGACTTGTATCGGTAGCAACGCGGTTCCACATAATAGAATTTCTAGGAGGGATTAGTTTGCTTTCCTAAGCAATGAAATAACACATATTTGAGAGTCCAAAGAAAGTCTTGCACTTGGAGCTCAAAGCTGTTTTTTCTCCTATACACGTACTTGTCTGTCAAGATGGATTTTTTTTTTCTTTTTTTTAAGCCACTGTTAGGAAACTGGAAAAACTAAGGACAACTTATAGAATGTTTCAGGACTATGTAAGATTAGTCACATACTTTTCAATATTCCTACTAATAAGAAATTCAGCTATGAGAGTTACTACTGACCAACTCCATGTATTCAACTATACAAAATCATGATGGAATTTTACAAATCAATTTTTATTTCTAGATTGCAATCTTATTTGCTGCAGAGCTTGGCTTGCCAACAGGTTAATATGAAATGATAAAATATCATCAGATTCCTCAACTGTTCCCTAAAATACAGAAAGCAGACACTACTAAAGCATCATAAAGTAACCATCCATGCTATGGACTAATTTCAGCAACCAAGAGCTAATAATCAACCCTGCAATTTCCACTTGCAGATGAAAATTAAGATTCATTCAGTCAAAGTCAGAAGAGCAACAGCTCATCTTCTACTTCTTTCATGTCTGGAAGCCAGCATGGTGAAATGTAGTACTTAAAACCAACTTATAGAGATCCAGCAGATCTTCCCAAGTCCAACAAATTAGTTTGATTTTCATAAATCAAGGAACTTCAGACACAATACAGGCACAGCAACCATGACAACACTGACTGACCAATTTCCATATGCTCCACCATCATCAGCTATCCAATCATTTGGGCCCTTTTCTCACAGAAATATTTATATGGAAGCCACTTAGAAGAAATGCAACTTGTTATTTAATAATTTATATTTAGCAGTACTTCAAGATAGGGAGACAGAAATAGCTGTGGTGTATCCCTCACAAATGAAGTGGTCAGACATCATGACCAGTTCTTGGGAAAAAGAAAACAAACCTCACCAAATTCCTGATGCCATAGGCCACACCACTTCTGCCAGGAGGAATATTGTGCTTTCTAAAAAAACTAATCTTTCAGTTGGACATCAAAACAACATACCCTGCACTTCTGTAGAAGTTTTTTTATGCCTCAACTTTGATAATCTAATTCTAGCATTTTCTCTTTCTACTATATTTGACCAAGTTTCCAATGTATTTTTTGTTTTTCTCTTCAGAGCAAGTGAACAAGCAAAGCCAGCCAGAGAGCCTGCCCTTTGAAATGGGCAGTGCTGTATGTCTAATTTGGATTAGTCATGCATCCATTCCAAACTAAAAGCAATGTTTATGCTCCTTTTTTTTTTTCATTATGCTTTGGCTCTTCAGCAAGTTCCATATTCATTAACACAAGCTGGCAGACTGGAATTTAGGCTGGTGTGGGATTTATTCAGGAAACAGACGCCATATGAGCATGAGGGAACATTTCTTTCTTATAAGTGTTGTGCACACCTTCTCATGTGGATTTGTGAGACATTTCATTTGCATAAACAGCTGTCTTCTTACCTCATTTCTACAGCAACAAATAGTACCATGCAAGGAAGCTGCCATAAGAGATCCTGTTCTTATTCTTCAAAGTACTCCCTCCACTTCTCTTTGCAGCTGGCTCTTCAAACTTAAAAAAAAAAAATCCCAAAAAATACAAAGCCACAAACCCCCCTCCATTAAAACACAAAAAAAAGTAAAAAAAAAAAGCAAAGAAAACCCCAAAACAAACAAAAACAACAAAAAACCCAACACACAACCAAGCATTACATTATTTTTCAATTCTATAGTAACCTGTATGGCAAGAATGAGGTATTGGGATGTAATTCCAATGGATATTTTGAAGCCAAACATCAGTACATTTTTAACTTTTGGTCATGCCAAAAGATTATGTGCCAAAAGATTACGTGCCAACTGTAATTGGGAAACTAGAATAATTTTCTAATAATCATCATCAGGGAAACAGTCTATCAGTTAAAGAGGAGAATTTTCAGAGAGCAAAATACTACAGAACCTATTTTTTTATCTCTTTGAAATCTAAAAGTGAAGCATAGGTTATTACTCCATCTCTGTAAAGAATATTTCAGAGGAAAATGAAATAGATATCTGGTAGTATATTTCAGAGAAGGGAACAAAACAAAAATGTTCTAGGCCAACAAAAAAGGACAAGTGGTGGATTTGTTTGGCAAAATATTTTAATTAATTTACCTCCCCAAATTCTCTTTCATCTCAGGAACTAAGGTAAACAATCTTCTTGAGAAGTACTGCCATAAAACTTACTTCTATAGAGCACAGATCAAACACTCTTGAAAAAAAATATCCTCATTATTGTAGTGCACATCTCAGTCCTGGACAGGAAACAGCCCATGGCAGCTCACACTTCAGCTGACATGAACCATAGAATCCCAGAGTGGTTTATGCTCCAAGGGAAATCAAAAGTCTCCTGGTTCTAATGGCTCTGCCATGGGCAGGAATCAAATAACTTTAACACCATTAATAACACCATTAACTGCTGAGAGCCCTAAAAACAAATAAAGAAAATATTCTGTTTTAAATAAGCAGACTAAAAATTCATCAAGGCAGAGAAGGAAGCAGAACTTATTTATGTATTGATGAAGCAAAATCAGCAAAACACCACAGAATACTGAAAGTGCCTTAAATTGGGACCAAGTTGGAGGGAATTTTACAAATATAGATTTCTTTTTCCTCTTATAAAATAAATTTAAAATATTTTAACATGAAAAGAAAAACATATTTGTTATCTTTCCTTAAAATTTTCTTATGACTGTTGATGCTTTTTTCTATTTCAGATGTTAAAAGACTATAAGAGCACCTAAAGTACATAAACTCCAATGAACTATTGGCCTGTTTATACTGATTCCGTCCTTTTACAGACAAGGAAAATCATATTTAACAATTTCATCAGAATCTTCCCTGAATGCAGGATAATCACAAATACCTTGCTTAGGCAGAGGCAAAATCTCTGAAACCATATAAAGCGTGTTTCTGTGCTAACATTCTGATGGAAGTAACACTTACAAAGCAGCCTCCAGGATAAGCATGTATGTCAAATTTCTATAATAGATTTGTGAAAGTCCTTCACTTATAAAAGAAAATGAAAAAAACCCCATAACTTTCTATGAAGTTCCCTTGTACTTCTACTTCTGTGTTCACTCTTACATTGTGTAGGACAAGCCTCACAGGAGAGTTGAAGTTGGGAGAGGAGCTATAGCACAGCCACTCCCTTTTGAGGAAAGGAGCTTGGATTTAGCCAGTTGCCCTGGAGCTTGCAGACTGGTACTACACACCAAAGTTGACCTATTTGATTTGTTTTCAGTCACAAAAACTTCCACTCCACATAATTTGCTAATGTTATTTTTTTCCCCCCCAAATCAGGGCACGTGTCTTAAGACTTATTCAGTTACAGACAAGTGCCATGTGTGAATTATGCAACTTTAAAGGTTTGTCTGCCTCCATTCAAATTCACATTTCCTCTCTTGCTGTGAACATCTCAAACAGCAGGTAGTTAGTTCATTTTAGCTGTGTTGAAAACCACCATAGCCATAGGCATAGCTAAGAAACCCAGGCAAGCCTGAAAGGGTCTTTCAGAAGTGTTCTGGCATTAAAGACCTGCTGAGGGAAAGCCAGTTGAAGTTGTCATCCAAACAAGGTAACAAACAGACAATAGCACGCATTCTGTAGCAAAGGGGAGCTGCCAGGAAGCCTGCTGAGACCTCAGAGTTGCAGATCAGGCCCTCCTGACTGGCCTCCTTGACTCTTGCAAAAAAACCACTAAAATATCCACAGAAGCAATTATTTTTTTCAACTATCAATAGTGTAACGTTCACATAATTTTTTTTTTAAATAACCCAGTATCTTCTATTCCATTAAATTTTCTTTATCCTCCCCTCTCTTCCAAAGATAAAGGAAGAAATTTGAAGAAACAGGACTTCAAGATGACAACCTTCATGCCTCACCAGGAAAATTTCTTACGCTTTATTTCACTGGCATTCAGATTTCTCTGCCACCTGCCATACACTCTAATGACATTTTCAACAGAGATGGATGAACGATCTTTCATATTCTGAACAAAATGGGCACAAATGCTCTAAGTTATTCCCTGTCAAATTTCCTCTGATCGTCATAGAATCAGGTGTTAGAATTACACTGCCTACTTTTCCAATATTTCTTACTGATACACATTTTTTTTCTCTACTAGATTACTGTTTAAGAACAGAAATATTGCTATGATTAACTTCTAGAATTAAAGACCTAAAATAATTTAATATGACCCTCCATCGCCTGCATCTTGAATCTTAACACTGATGTTAAGTTATGACATCTGGTTTCAGCTTCCAAAAGTTTTCCATTCTTCCCCCTCATTATTTCCTTCCTCTCTCATTCAACATTTGTACACAACTCTTGGGAGAGAGATTTGATCTGGCTTCTCTTTTCACATTAGTATTTTTACTCATTACTGTATCTGAATTGTTTGATAAACACATCAGTGGCACAGGGGTAATTGTAAATCAAGTCACTTCTTTGATCCTCACATTTGTTATGGCTTTTGTTAGTGCAGCACCTAATTCTAATTGAAACTGCTGATAAATGTGAGCCTCTTCTGCCAACAGCTATCCTCCTATTAGCTTTTCTTTCAACATTCTATATTTGCCATGTTCAGCAAAGCTGAACTGCAGCAATAAAGGCTCAGCTGTTTCTCCCTGTTCCCAAGATCTGTAAAACCGACTGCAGAGTCATCTATATACATAACTGCATACATACGAGTTTGGATATACAATGTTTTATCTATGATTGAGTATTAGAACTTGCTTTCATTTAAGTCTTTGGAGCTTTTTTTCTCCACAGTAAGGGAGAAGGAACACACTTCAACCTTTATACTGATAAATAAACTTCATTTCCTGAAGTTCCTCTATACAACTGCAACGCAAATGGACAGCTAAGAACCACTCCCAGTTTGCACAACACCCAAACAACCTAAAAAGAACCTTAAAAGACATCTTGTCACCCAGATTCCCTTGGGTGAATTAGGTGCAATTTGAGGATTTGGAAGTAATTGCTATCACACTGAGGCTATAAATAAAAAATATTCTCATTTCTATATTAGAAAAAGCAGCCCAAACAATTTGAGCCATCTTTGTGTAAGTATATATGCACACACAGAAAAAAAATATATACATAGGATGGCAGCTCTGCTCTATCAATTTAGTGGGCTATTTTTTTAATGTTCTGAATGATTCAGTCTGGCAATGCATGAGAGAATTCCTTTATTCAAGGAGTTTATCTTTTCTCAGTATTTTTTGGTTCCTGGAGGGCTGCAGCACAGAAAGCACCGCCACACAAGAGTTGTGAACTGTTCTAATAAAAAGGAGCCTTCAGAGCCAAATGGCTATTTTGTTAACATTTTAGACAAACACATTGACCTTGCAATATAAAAAGACTAAAGCAGACACTTATTTTAAAACATTTTGCTTTATGAGTTTCAGCACAGAAATAACCACCCTTCATAAAGTCCACATCTGAATGAGGGACTCAGTATTCCCACAGTGCTTTCAAATTTGCTGGAATGTTACATTTCATACTGCTTAGTTTTTAATGCCTCATTTTGCTCCCAAGTCCAAAAGACAGAAGCCACTTGGAACCATATAATGATTTTATTACAGGCACCTCTATTCTTGCATTTCTCATCATTTCTCTTATTTGTTTGTTACAGTCGATTGTTACGCATTGTTTCAAATTAAATTGTAAGCGATTTGGGGAAGTACCACAGTGGATATTCACAGAGTGTATTAGCATAAGGAAACAAAACCCTCTATGTTTCCCCTGTTGTCAGCAAAAAGGCAGAAATGGTTTCAATTTCCTTCCTACTCTGGAACTAGCACCAAACTTCTCCAGAGCTGTAGCCTCTCCTTTCACTAGCAACAGGAGAAGCCTGTGGAAACTAACCATCTTAGAGTAAGATTACTCAAATGTAAATAAGCAATTGCACACACACAAGAAAATCCATAAAGGTCAGGTCAAAAAGCTATCCAGTGCAGTATGCTGCCTCTCATGGCAAACTGTAGAGATCAGCTGGGAGGAAAAAAAACAAACAAAAAAAAAACCCAAAACCAAAAACTACACAAACAGCTGTGAGAAAATAGTTTCCTCAAGTATTCCCTGAGCATGCAACAGACACCTCCTCAGCTGAAGGTGGCATCTCTGTTTCCAGGGCCTCCGATGGAGTCTCTCGTCCCAGAAGCTTCCTGTTTTTCCTACTTGGCTCATTGGTAACTTGAGCATTCAGAGCACCCTGTGCTCCTTGCTACCAGCCCTCTGCCTGAAGAACCACCTCCTCTCTTTTGGCTGAGCATGCCAAGTGCCTGGTCCATGTAGCATTCTATCTCCAGTCCCCTCAAGTTTCTAAATTTCCATAGATACATCTTTAGTCTAGAGGCAAATTTTCAGATAATGCATGTTTACTTCAGAGCCATGATACAGTTTGTGTTTTACAAAGAGAGTGTTCTGCATAGGAAAAAGCAACTCTGAGAAACTAGAGACTAATTCAAAAAAAAGATAAAGAGAAGAGTTTAGCCAGCTAAGCAGACAGGGTTTTCCTTGACCAAGCAGAAAACCAACAAAAGGCAAACAGCACTTCTTATCAGGGAAAAGTTGATAAACCAAGTCAGAAGCATAAGTTTCTCTACTACCACCACTGGAAAATAACCTCAGTACTTTTAGAATAATGTTAAACTAGTGTTATGACACCCAGCACCCATTCTAAGAGGTTATTTGCCACAGTCAAAATCAAAATCATAATGATCTGATCATAATGAACTCAATACTTTTAACACTGGATAGAAAAAGTCAGCAAGCAGGTGGTTTTAGAATAAAAGCAAACAACCAGCTCTTAAGTAAAGAACACCAACAGTTTTCTGCTCCCCAACATTCCCTAAAATATGTCAGTTTGGTATCTGACGCTTAAAAAAATCATTCCAAAATACTTACTCACCAACTGTTTTGGACAACAACATTTGTTGACTTCATTTTCAGGAAGAGGAGCCTAACATGCATGACAAGTGAGCATAAATAACAAATGCAAATATAAACCAGTAATTTTGGTATTACTAGAGCATTTTATCATGCTTAGGGATGGGAAAGAACAGTACTGAAATGTTCCTGAAACTAGAAAAAGGAAAAACATGCCAAACTGTTGGCAATATTTTCTGATGGTGGGATAAGACAGAGGGAGTGGAACAAAGACTCAGAGGAGTGATGGACAAAAGTGATCTGGAAATTTAAAGAAAAACAGGTGTCCTAAAAACCCTATTTATTACCAGTGTTTGCTTTGTCGTTTATATCAGTCACGTGAAGAAGGTAGTTTTATACTCATTTTTTACTGAAACAAATGAGCACACAGACTAATGCTCATGAAGAGCACCAGAATAGTGCTCTTTATTTCCCATTATCAATGTGCAGACAGAAATGTTTCCTGACTCAAAAAATATGCCTCTAAAACCTGAAGGACATCTAAAATGACACCAGCACAACTAGACAAAACCAAATAATTTCCTAGGATAATACTTCAGTTTATGCAATATCTTCTGTATGTATTTTTTTCTGATTATGAATAATTAGAGGAAGTCTGACAGGTTCTTTCAAGAAAAAGTTGAAGGCTCCTGGCCCTGTAAGCATTGTACATATGCCCAAGATCAGCATGTCAGTGATACCATTCAAACCAGTGAAACTACTATCATGCTTTGATTTGCAGACTGGAAAGAGATACCTGCAATAGCAGAGTCTCAGCCTCTAAAAAGTTTCTTCCTTTACACAGGCTCAACTTTCTCTTCTAGCAATTGCAAGAGATAATTCTTAGGAACAGTGAACAAAGTTTTTTTTTTTTTCCAAACAGCAGCATCACAAAAGTGTCAACACTGTAACAAGGGAGCTGATGTGGAACCCCCTAAAAAACTAAAAGAGGCAAAGAAAGAAAAAAGTCACCTTAAAGGGAATTCACAGACCAGAAGAAATACCTCATGACAAACTGCCTGAGGAGGAAGTGGAGATACTTAAAGAGATGCTGATGTTTTCAGAGACAGAAGTAGGAAGAAGAAAAGGTTGAAAGCTGTGAATCTGAATCCCTGAAGGGAACATTAAGCTAAAAAAGTCTATTCAAGCACATTAAGGCAGAGCTTATTTGTACATTCTGCAGCTGAAGCAAATATTCAGAGCCAAGGAAGATTACTACTATTTAAAATGTTATAAAGACAACCTCATATAGACTTGTCAAGTAAGACAAGAAAAGACAAGATGGAGAAAATGAGGATTTTACTGTTCAAGATTTCAAGCTAATGTGCTAATCACCAACTCCCCCTCCAATTCCTTCCTCTTCAGTAGAGCAACTGGCTGCTAGAATGAGGTAAGTTTCCCAAACGGTCACACTTTCACCTGAAGGAACATTTCATTTACTGTATGTTTTATGTTAAGTACAAGTAGTTTTATGTTAAAAGGATCCTCTCTAGGGCTTCTGTGATGAAAGACTCCAAGATGAACTGCTACCTCTCTCCCTCACCCCCAAGCACTTATCTAAGAATACTCCAAGACATACAGGTACACGAACTCCTGCCATACAATGCACAGGAGACTCAGTCTGGAGGCAGAGGAAAAAAAGAAAGAAAAACACCACTACATCTAAGTACCAATATCAAGCCTGCCCCATAGAAATGTACTATGAAATGATAAACTCACTCCCATCTGTGTTCCTTACCCCAGATTCAAATAAGTAGACAAGGCCTGTGTGCACTGTGCTAAAAAGCAGGAGACCTTGTTGGCAAGGGGTGAAAGATGGGGGGCCCAGATGGGACATTTCTCAATCCTGCTGTTGAGCAAAGGCAGTCATTCAGTGCTCCAGGTAAATACCTGACTGAACTGATAATCAAGAAGGAAGGGCAGATAAAACCTTCCTGGGGCAGCTGGGAAAAGTTTATCTGTCACAGGAGCTGCCTCTCATGAGCCTCTGTTGTGTGCTGATCAATGCAATGGGTCAGAGGAAATCCAGATGCTCAAGATACCAAGAGGAATGAGTAGGATCAACAGTATTGCAAGTCCTGGAATGCAAAGAGAAGATTTCAGCCTCTGCAGGGACCTGCTTGGAAGGAACTCATGGGAAACTGCCTGCCAGGGCAAAGGAACCCAGGAGAGCTGGCCAAAGTTCAAGGTCAGTTTTATCAGAGCATGAGAACAGTTCATCCCACTCTGCAGAAATCCAGCAAGGCCAGCACAGATAGAAAAGAGAGCTCCTGGCTGAGTTCAGGCCCAAAACAAAAGGACACAGAACCCAAAAGCAGGGACAGCTGCTTGGGAGAAATAGCCAATGGCTGCATAGGTGGGAGTAGAATCAGCAATGCATAGCTGGAGTTCAAACTAGCAAAAGAGGGTGGGCAGGAAGAAGAGTTTCTGTATACTGCCAGCAAAGGAAGCATGAACAGAGTGCTGGCCCTGCTCAGTGAGGCAATAATCCCAGTAACAATCAAACACACTGCAAAACTCAGTGCCTTTTTTACAGCAGTTTTAACAAGTCTCAACCACAGGATAAGTACTAATATATGAACCAATTCCTTCTGGAGTTCTTCATAGTGGAAATATTTTCATCCATTACCTATCATTTACCACATGCCAACACATGGCACAGAGCCTTGTCACTGACACCTAAAGCATAACCCTTCCTCATTAATGTTTCCAGATAAAATTTGTTTACAAAATCATGGCCACTGACTGAACACATACCTTCTGGTCCCATCAAAGCATGCCCAGGGTTGTCTGCCACATGAAAAAACTTCAAAAATTTGTTAAAAGCATTTCACGGTTCTAATTAGGTGCCCTGTATCTGCCAACCTACTGCTCAAGAGACAGATGTAATTTAGTCATTTGAATCGTTTTCTAAGCTGGTCTCCCACCCACATAACCAGAAGAAGAGCCATGCTTGGACTGGCAATTCACCAGTGCAGTGCTCTGATCAAGTCACCCAGAAAGGTCAGACAGGACTGATAACAAGGGCATTCAGGGATCAGTTTCATTCCCTCTTTTGATCATGTGGTGGTGACATCTGGAGGGACATTGCCACCTTTGCTCAACAAGGGCAAGTAAATCCCAAGGCTGTCAGTAGCCATTTGAATAATTGGGTGTTGAAATTTTGGAATAATCTTCAACCCTGTTCTTCTAACATTTCTATACTGATTATTTATATACATATATTTAATATCACTGTAATAATTTATTTATACATAATATTTGGGTTTTTAGGAAAGCATGTTTAAAACGAAAAGGTCCAAATCCTTATTTCAATACATCCTTGCCTGTTTTTTGTTCCAAAACTCAGCCTCAGTATCCAAAAAACACACAGGCTGCTGCAGAATTGGGTCTGACAGGAAGCACTGACAAAGACTAGCAAGATTTTCTAAGTGGACAAGTTCATCCCACGTTCACTATCCCAGCTCCTGGTATTTGTTTTCAGAACTAATACAGCAGACAAGTTATACACATAGCAGAGAGAAGTCATGCCAACACAGCCAGACATGCAAATCAAAATTTTGTACCAACACACATTTCTAACAAGGGCCCAAAGATTTTGTGGACCTGGGGAGAAAGACAAAGCTTTTAACTTCTTGCTGATTCAGAAAGATCACTGTACAAAAGTCTTCTCTTTCACTCATCTGTAGATATAAGGTTGGGGGGTTGGTTGGGTTATTTTTGACACATTGTGATACTGATTCAAGTGTAGAAGAATACTATGGAAAAAAATAGTACAGTGAAAGTGTCTCAATTCCTTCCTTTCTTTTCTGAGAAGCATTATATCACAGAGAACGCTTAAAATGACAGAGGTTGAACTTGAAATGGAGGAAAAATTACACATTGGCCTTCTGAACACGGATGGATTTCAACTCCACAATTTCCTTTAAGTGTTTTCATTCACACATATGACTGATCTTTAAAGTATCAGTTCTGTTCTATAACTGGATGTCTCTGACCCATAGGAAGTGCACAAAGTCATACTTCCTGAAAATTACTGACACTGATAACATTTTCACTGTGAATATAACCTTTCATGGGTGAGAAAGGTGTAGTGTGTTACCAAATGTAAAAAAAATTGGAGCAACTATATCCCAAGGAAAGAGGAAGAAATATTCACCATCAAAATAACAGTAATCCCTAGAATATTGACAAAAGAAATTCATAGCCATGAGACCTAAACCATCCTGCAGCACAGTTTTTCCTGCTTCCTACAGGGAAACCTCTATCATAGACTGAGGTCTCCACAGCAACTGACAGGTGAATTAAAAAAAAAGTGTTTACTGTTTGCCTTTCAGAAATATTTATCACTACCACGAATGAAGTCAGCATTATGTATATTTAAAAGACCTTTAAGGCTAGATCAGAGATCAAAAGTATTCTTGAATCAATTTTACACAAATGTTACTGATCCTGGGGAGACACCACAGTGTTACACATGCAAGAAGTCCAGCATCAAATGCAGTCTGACACATCTACTTAAAATAATAGTGATTTTCTGATTTTAGTGCAATTAAAACTTTAGGGCTGACTACCTGACTGCAGACTGCAGCATGACTCCCCAGTTTCCATCTCACCAACCTACAGAATTTTCTCTGCTTCATTGTTCCAGCAACACTTTCTGTACCTCCTCTTAAAAAAGGATAATTTTTTTTTTTTTACTTCCCTCAGCTGACAACACCAAGCAAACTATAAACAGGTGAGCTAGAATTATCCTGTTTCTGACACCTGCTTTCCACTCATAGACAGTCCCCAGCTCAGCACAATCATCTCATTTACACAAAAGCTTGGTGAAGAACAAGTTTTGGCATCAGCTCTTTATTTGGTTTCTGTTTGGCATGAAGTAGCTGATTTAGGATCCAGGCACTCCAGAGATGGTGTAATATCCAGTTAAACACAGCAAACTCCATACTTTTGCATTGGTAAACCCTAATCCCTTCCTAGTTAAAGAAAAATTCAATATCTAAATGAATGATAGTATGTCTCTTTTGTGGTTTGAAAATGGTAGGGGATAAAATGAGAGCAATAATATCCATTTAACTTTACAAATGAAATAAACTATACAGCATTAAGTATCATTATTTTAATTAACTAGCAGAGTGATTAATCTCCCTCTAGATACCAGTTCCTGTGGGACAGGTATTATGTCCTAAACAAATATGATGATATCACTGTGGACATGCAGAACACCAGGTCTGGCAAGAAACAATAATGGATTGTTTTGTAATTAATTAATATATACATTTGAGGTATAAGAGCCAGAACTACTCAGCTGTTCCTCAAGCATCTCTCACAGGACCATCCTTATGTACCATCCAAGTATGTCTTGTGGTAAGCATTAATTCATATTGGCAGGGAATGTTGGCAGAGAGCCACGTGTCAGCTTTTCCAATGCAGGCTTGCACCTCTGATATTCTAGCAGCAGGTACATAAAAAGAGCAACTTGGGTGTTGGAATGAAGGGATATTTCTGCAGTCTTTGTCTCCCCTTTCTAGCAGACACCCAATGGCAACAGTCATGACTGCTTGGGGATCTCATCAACATTTAAACTAAATTCCCTTATACTTTCAGATATAACTATTTAGCATTAAGTTATATGTTTTCTGATCCTGGAATATAACTGCATGTTAATTTCTTTCTTATGAAAGAAGGAAGAAATCCATATAGGAAACACTCAATAGCTACAATTAAATCCAGGGAGAAGTATGAATTACCTTGCTTAGCAGAACTCTAAATTTTTATTCTGCACATTGGCCTAAAGGCAACAATAAGTGTGAATGTTTTGATGGCAGTATATTCTTTAGTCAGTGTATGATTATTCAGAATTTAGGAGACAATTACTTTAGAAAAACCTGGCATTCCACTGTTAGATTTAGCTGCCAAATTCCTATTTAATCACCCCTGAATAGTGACTTTTTCTCTTGGCTTGCTTATTTATATCTTCTAGGGGTTTGCCTAGCTTAGGAAACACTACATTTTCACTCAACAACCAAAAAGCCCAGAGAGCCCCACATTAAGACCCTAACAGTTCCACAAAAATGAAAGATTTACTTTAGCAACTAAAAATCATTCCTTCTTTGGGACCCCCGGATACAGAATTCATGAGAAGGAAACGAAATTAAAACCATGAATTAGATCAGCTGAGATGGAAGTATCACAGGGGTAGATTTAAGGCAGCGATATGCAAGATCCTGTATTGATGAGGGACCTTGTTCAAGAGGTCCCTGAATACAGATCAACTCCAATTCTGTTTGCCAGTAATTCCCCTAATTTAATTAGGGACCAATAAGAATTTTAAGTTCATGAAGATTTAATTGAGTGAAGCTTTTGAATAATGCTGGGCTTTTCATTTATATATAATGAGTGTGAAATATAATTAACCCATTTTAGCTGTTCATGATTCCCCCCATTTCTAGACAATTTTTATTTAAGGTAAGAAATCACACTACACATTAATACACAGATATGTACTTTTATAAATTTGCTAGTAAGATTCTGTCTTTTTGACAACTGTGCTGCCAGCCTCTAGCAGGGATAAACATGTGTTTTGTGACTTGGGACTTACTACCCAGTCAGGCAATGGCACAGTTTCAGATTCTCAGGCAACAGCAACCCTGCAGCCTGGAAGTTATTAGCTTATATATAGAGTATGGCCACTTCAATCACCACACAGAAGAAAAATAATGTACAGTAGAAGGTGTGCAAAACAAAATACATTGTTTTCCCTTGCAGTATCAAGGGAAATATCAATAAATCCAAGGATAACAGATTAAGATTAGCATTTTAAATGACTTGCAATTCCCGGTGA
The DNA here is from genome assembly GCA_013398995.1 of Alaudala cheleensis. Lineage (NCBI taxonomy): Eukaryota > Metazoa > Chordata > Aves > Passeriformes > Alaudidae > Alaudala > Alaudala cheleensis. Next base: position 43,145 of record VWYE01022102.1, on the reverse strand, counting down.
TATTAACACATTCCCCCTTTTCCTTCTCTTCCTCCTCCACACCTATAGAGGCAAAAGCAGTCTTTGGAAATTTAGGCTAATAGTAAATCCAGTGGTAGCCTCAAGATTCAAAGCATTAGCATTAATAACTATCAATCCCAGAGAGGAACAATTCTTTTTCAAAAGACTACCAGCTTCATACAGGGAATACTTATATTGTGTCCTAGATAATAGTTTAACATTTCAAAAACGAGACTTTGAAATAAAATAAGATTTTAAAGCACACTGAGGATGATTGAGCAGTTCTCTGAGGGACAAACACTATAGTTATGACTGTTTAACACAGTGCGAGATAATGAAATTAGAAATGGAAAATTCAAATGTGAATTATAAAGCACTTATTAAAAATACCTACATCTAGATGCTGACTCAATATAGGGAATGTGTTTCAACTTGAGCCCAAAATTAGCTTATATTACTGTGGCAGAGCCCCCCTACAGGCAGCTTATGCAATCAAGTATGGAAAAATGGGAACAAAGTATTGAACAGTCCAGTTCCCCAATCTGGAATGGGAATCCCCAAATTTCCATACAGTATCATGGACTATCTTCAGATCATACCCAGAGCAGTGAAAGACAAAACAAAGTTTTCTAGACTGATCATTATTATGCCTTTATTAATTGCTCAACAAAAGCAAACTTTTTCAGAATACTACAGCAGGGAGTAGGAAGAACTCAGTCTAAAAAAAGGCTGAAAAAGGCAAAAAGAAATAAAAAGCCAAAGGCATGCATCCAAAACTACAGAAAACATTACCAAGTCAGCTCAGACAAAGCATCATGTTAGTTTATAAGATACATTAGTCTTGAAAAATCAGTGAGGTGTCACAGTAGTGTAACAGTGTGAGCAGGCAGTCCTGCTTGGCATGACAGAAAAAAACCCTGTTCTGCCCTTTCCAAAAGCCAGCACTGTGCTGTGAAAGGGAAGCCCAGCATGCCTGTTCATTCTCCAACGGAGCTATCTTGTTCAAGTAATAAAGGACATTAAGCTCAAGCTAGAAGCAGCTGCTGGCCAAAATGCTAAAGCATTAATGGAAGCTTGCAAGTGGAAGCTCAGAAATGTGCTGCTGCTTTATCTCAGTGCTACATTATTCTAAACACGCCAGACATGGCAACATCACATTTTATCTCATGATAAAATTGACCAGGCTGCTCCAGTTCTGCAGGTACTTTTTAAAGGCTTCTCCATCTCTGCAGTCATCTTGAAAGCTGGGGTGGGAAAAGTTTCCCTCCTCATTCTGTATTCATCCTTTCTTTGTGCAACTCCACTGGCTGTGCTGTTGCACATTGTTGGGAGGAAAGGATTGAAAAGCGTAAGTTTGGTCAGGAGGATTGTAAATGGCTTCAGTGACCTTGCAGCTGGGAATAACCATGGACAAACCTGTGGGAACAGCAGGACAGTGACCTCCTAGCAGGGACTGAGTGCAGCAGTGCCTGTGTCTCTGCTGATGTGCCTCTGACCAGGTGTTACCTCAGGGATGCCCCTGCTAGCAAGGTAACAGAAATCAACTCAGTGTTTGTGTTCTTACTCTTGGTTTGTGGCTCCTCTGGCAGCCTGTGCTGACTCAGAGATACTAGCAGTGAAACAGGCCAAAATCTTGTCCTGATCTGAGTAATGAGGTTAAAAGGCTCTACACTGCATGACTCAAGACTTAAACCAAAAGAATAACCAAACCCCAACATACAAAAATATGGGAGCCCATCTAGTTTGTCAAAATGTTCATTAATATTCAGTTTGTCTAATGAAATGTAGCAGCTAAAACAGGTTTACAGGGAAAAGACTGCAGTTTCCTGAGGCAGGACAGGCATTTCTCATTCATGCTATGATATGGGTCAGAACTATCAACCAGCTTGGTGACAGCTTTAGCAATTTCCAAGTGGCACACACAAGAGCCCAGTACGCCAACACAGCTCTTAATAGGTTTAGCTGAGTTGGCCACTAGACATTCAATGCTGTATCAAAAGGAAACTTTTAAGCAACAGGCAATGATTTTTTTTTTAAATTTTACATATGAATATACTTGTTAATTTTCCAGCTGAGGTACTCAGATCGAAGTTCAGCTTCTGAGGAGGACACAATGTCTGTGATATGTTTCTGATCAGGCCTTGGAATTTTGTCTGCATTTTCTCCTATCAGCTCAGGCATGCTGAACACCCTCTTTGAAATCCACTTCTCGGATTGTCTTCTTCAGCAAACAGTTGGTAATAAGAGATGCCACACTTCCCTTTCATACTACATCTGAAAGCCTTACTAGAAGTACTGAACAAACAGAGAGGAATAAATATTGATGGAAGGCTCTTTTCTCTGTTTAACCAGACTTACAACCTTTTGTCCCCTTGTGTCACAAAAACAAATTCAGTCTACCCATCACAGAACATGCTGTTTTTGAGAAAAGTGAAGAGTAACACCTTTCCCCAGTGTGAAAATAATAAGCAACACAAAAAAAACACCCCTGTTTATTTAATCTTAAACTGTTCAATTACTTGATTAATTACATTAACAGCTTTGGTGGAGGAGTTTCAAGCCAAATACTACCTTGCTACACTCAAAGTATATCTGATCAAATTCCAATTCTGTTTCACGCTGTTCTGCAATACAAAAAAAATCAATTTAATAAGCTTTCATCATTCCAGAACTTTCCGGCAGGGGGGGCAGGAACATGCTCAGCTTTACTGAAGTTTCCCACACCCAGATGCTGTCACCTCCAGCACAGAGACACTACGGATTCTGTACGGAGTGTCCTGGAGAACAGAGGGGCTGAACAAGCCCAGGGGTACGTGATGCACTGCAGGCTATCAAGGGAGCCCATTCACTGGGAGCAGAGCACAAGGCAGCTGCTGCTTTTTTTGTGTGCAAGCTTCAGAGCAAAGACTGCAAAGCACACAGCAAAACCAGGCTAAGGACAGAGTGCTACTTCAGGGCAGCCACTTGTTACACTGCAAGGTCACTCCCCTTCTGCCCTCTCCTTTTAAAATAGAGGGGGAAGAAAAACAAACAGGAAAAAAAAATAATATGAATTAAGAAAGATACTTTCATGACTTCTGGTGCTCTAGAAATGCAAGCACAGCAAGTTTGTCACGGTTTAAATAAAAAAAGAAATATCTTTTCAAAGTGATGAGGTGAGTCTTACAGGAGACAAAGCCATGTGAAACTCTGAACTCAAGAGCTTTAAAAGATTCTGAGAGATTGATTAAAAGATCTAGCTATTTACAGAACAGACTCTTTTTAAGAAACTAGAATAAAATAGGAGAACTCAAATATCAGGAACACAAATTCAAACCTACAAAAATTTAATCTGAATATGTTTACCAAATTTCAAGTAGGAGGCTAACCAGTCATGGATGTTTTTTGGATTGCTGTTTTCCTTTTTTTCCCCTTTTTTAATATTATTAACAGAATAAGGAGTCAAATTTGAAGTTTCCAAGTTATTAGAAAGCGGACAAAATATTCAAGTCACATGCTCTAACCCCATCACAAAAATGAATGCAGTCCTGAAATCTAGAGCAAACCACTGCTTCAAGAAATAAGGAAAAAAATTCAAAAGAAATCGAGACATTCAGCCATACTAGTGGCCAGAGGAGGAGGAGAAGGAAGAAAAATATTTTAAGTTTGACAATAAATACTACAGAAGTGAGTATGAACAAAATAGAGATACATTGCACAGAGCAAGCAATAAAAGTCAAAGCAGCACAATAAGATATGATATTAAAGCAAGATATGCCAGATAACATGTTGCTTCTTAAATAATCTTCCTTTACTCATCATTGTTATCGATTTAAATAAACATTGAAACCTGTCTCCTCTTCCTTCTTTCTAACTGCTGTAGTTTTAAGTCACAACAATTTTTATTTTTTAGGTAACAAAATATTGTTCCCCCACTTACACTTGTCTTGGATTTCAAAGGCCTTTAAAATATCTGTTTAGCCATCAAATCTTCTGGTCTGTCTAGCCATCTCCTAAGAAACAGCCTGATGGGGCACCATGTACTAGAGCAACATTTGGGAACTTGCCCTAACATTAGAGAGTCAGAAGCTTTGCTTGACTCCCAGTTCTCTTGCTCTCTGTGCTGTGGTTATGTCACTGCCCACAGGCATTTCCTTCTGACAGGTGTATCTGATGGGAATGCAATGGCAAAGGGGAAAAAAAAAACCCACCAGCTTAAAATGTACTGTGCCTCTCTGGTTATAATTAGATTTGCACATGTAGAAATCTAAATATGATGCATATGTCTCTGCATCTCTACTCCCACGTGTGTGCCCATGATAGCAGGCAACCTTCACAGAATGTGTGTGTGATGAGAATGGGGAGCATCTGTCAGATGCTCCAGAGTTTCACTAAATGAAGAGTCCTAAGAGCAGGCCCAAAAAGCAGCTCTGCAGCATTCTCAGGATGCTTGCCTGTGGTACCTAGATCTTCTCAGCTAAACACGGTTTGGTTTTCAGTTTTCTGTTGACTGAACTGTAGGAAAACTGTTCAGGGAGGAGGAGGAGCCATTCTTCAGTTCAGAACAAAGCAAATAAGAGCTTGAAGCTCAATCAGTGAAAGATCAGATAGAGCAATTACAAGTTCACTGCATTGACCCCTTCAATTTCTGTTGGAAAGGTGGAAAGTCAGTCATAGTCAGGCCTTTCCAACTTTCACCATCCATCTGTTGTGCTGCTTTTTTATTTTAACCTCCCATTTCAGATTACAAATCAGGTTACAAGCATTTGTTTTGAAGGACTAAAACACACATGGATTAAAAAATAGTTTCAGCCAAGTATTCCTTTACAATTCCACAAATTTATTCCCAAAGTTATTCTTCAAGTCAAGAACTTTTCCATATAAACATCCCCCATTAAAGACACCTGAATGATGTTCTTCCAGCCAGAATCAGCTTTACATGTGTAAATGTGCTTCCTACAATTTATTCCCAAACTGAAGACAGGATTAAATGCTTGAGGAAGTTAAGTTACTTCTTTCCTCATTACTTTTTTTTTTTTATCCTAAGGCTTAGTCACGCCTTGTTATGACAAGGAATTTGTATGGAAGAGTTTATTTGGGTTTACTTGTGTGAAAGGGGTCAGCAGGCCAACTGCATGTCAACAGAAAACCTGACATTCCAATCCTGAAAAAGCTCCACGTTGGCATCCCAGTGTAACTATCACATGAATTCCACTATTTACCTTAAAACAGTGCACAATCATTCCTTCAAATTGAACCAAACAGTAATATTCTGGGATTCACAGGCAGTAAGATGAAAAAAATAACACTTCAGAGGTTTAAAATTAAAATTGTGCTATGCTAACAGTGGCATTTCAACTGTCAGGAAAAAAAAAAAAGAAAAATAATATCTGTTTATATTAAATATTTTGGTGTTAAGCTTCCTCCTAGATTTTTTTTTTAATTTTTAATGTGTATTTAATAAACTAAGTGTGCAAATTCACACAATTTAAAGAGAACTAGATTTTGTGGTGGCTGTTGTTCAAGAGAGAAGTACCCTTGAAAATACAGGGAAGTACTGACATTCATACTGTATTTTCCTGAGAGTAACACACCAAGTAGACAGTAGCCTGCATAAGAAAATCCTGTCACATTTAGCTGAGCTGCAGTAGAAGTGAAAATAAAATTTTCAGAAGGTTACACATTAGAATAAAAGTCTGGAAATTTTGATAACATTTTTCACTTGAATGGGATAATAGAGGTCTTAAGGGAATGCAAAATTCAATTACATACACACTGGAATACAATTCTGGTGGCAAGAGCTGCAGAACCAAATAAATGTAGCCTCTCTATTCCCCACTTGTTACTTTATCAGTCACCAGAGTCAAAATGCACCCTTTTTCTCCCTTGAGCTGCAGTCAGGGACTGATCCAATAGGAATAATGACATGAAAAACCCTTCTCTCCTCTGCCTCACATCTCTGACAAAGTTCATTTACCAGTTAACCATTGTCACATTTGGGCCTCGGTCAGTACAAAGTCTTTGTAGTGGTTTATAGACGTAATTTTTGTTGCCATTTTGATTTCAAGACATCCAAAAGTCTGCAGCTGTCTTACTGATGGTCCATACAAACAAGTACAAAAAGAAGTATACTCTTTTGGGTGTTTCTAGCAGCTTTCTGAGTTTAAAGCAAATGAAACCACTTGAAAACCAAGGGCATACAACAGGATAGCATGGACTAAGTAATTGATTAGGTAAAAGGATAACATAGGTTTGTTATGTTATTGCTTATTGGAAACACTTCAAATTTTATTAAATTCAGATACCACATACATTGCAGAGAAGTTTCATATGGATTAATTTGCTGCTCCACGTTATATGTTTGTTTGTTGAAAATAAGTTTATTTTCCCTCTTTGGTCTTCAAACAAGTGAACATTGCACTGAAACTGCAGGCTCTTTTTTTTTATGATTAATGAACATTAACTACAATCCTGAAGAGGGGAGTGGGAGGGAGTCACAACAAGGCTGCTGTAACCCTAAAATGAACATTGCATAAGGGAGCACATTCTTCTAGCCAGAGGAGGAAAATTAGTAGTTTCCCCCAACATCAGCAATGCTTGAAGATGCTGAATGGCAGATGACTGAAGTACAAACAGAGTACAGGGACAAATACAAGTCCTCCTTTTGTAGATTAAGAGCTCCTTTGAGCATCTAACTGTACGTCATGCAAAGGGACACACTGTTTATAGAACAGGGTGGGATGGGAAGCACACAGACCAGTTCATTTCATCAAGCCACAACACAAAACTCAAAAGACTTCGTGCCTGACACAGAGTAGATGCTGGCCCTGCCTTTTACAGGGACTTGATTTAATTAAAACACATTTCAGTTTTTGAGGAACTTCTTTCTTGCTTTGACTACTGCAGTTCTCAAAGCAGATGAGGGAACTGCTGGAACAGTTCAAGGAAAATGGGGAAAATTTTTGAAGTTACTTATAGAACCAACCTTATCTGAGCAGCCAGACTTCTCCAGTACACAGGGGTATTCCACATCACCACAGTCTTACTTGTACTGCAGTAACCACTGAAAGCTTTACCTGTGGACTAGGTCATGGCTAGGTAATACACTGGACAACATCCCACAAGGAATTCCTGCTTCAAAGTGTTGCCCATTGCTTTATAAAAGACGCAAAAGACAAACACTAAGTTATGGAAGTAAGTATACCTAGGTAAGGATTAAAAACTATTCATAATTTGAACAGGTGATCCCTCTCTCAAACGACAAAATTGCCCACAGTGAGAAGCACATTTTAGCCTCATAGAGCCATCAATGCATAACAGAGCACCCTGCCTCCAGTTCAGCATTCAGCACTCAACCCCCAAGAACCACATTCACCTCCACCTGCTGGCTTGGAACCAGAGTTCTACTTCACTTGCTACTGCTAAAAAGGAACAAAATGAACAAACTGCTCAATGCAGAAGGTTTTTTATCACCAAAAAGGAACAATTCAGTACATGGGGCGTAGGGAGGGATGGTGGTACAACAGTTAATGCAATGCCTTTAGAAGAATGCATTTCCTTGCTACTTCAAATGTAGAGGATAATCCCCCTCAGAAGAGTTACTAAAGACTTGCAGATCGATTGGCAAGAGGAGAGATCAAACCCACCTTTGCAAGTGCCTCCTCAAATTCAAAAATATGCTGTGATTACTGGCAAAGCATTTTCACTCTCTGTGCGTGTAGGTAGCAGCATGTGTGCACTGTAACTTTTTTAAAACTTTAGCAAAGAAACATTTTAGGATTTTGGACCATCTCCATTGTACTACCAGCAGCCCCAGCCCCATCAATAAAAACAAATGCCAAACTAAATTTGTTCTCTCTTATAATAAGAAAATTTAAATATGATTATTTTTATGAATGCAAAAAAATTTTAGATGATGAATATGTTTGGAGTCAGGCGAGAAGATTTAAATGAAGGAAATATATAAATTGCTACCTACTACTCTCAATTAATCTGCTTATTCTCTCACTTTTCCCTACAACACCCTATACTCTCACAGGCCTTAAAAACATCGCAACAGTCAAATAAAATTTCTTTCATTCTAGAAATTTCTCCAAATTCCTGCAAAATAGTGGCAAAAAAAAAAAATCTGCTCTTGCTCCATTATGTTTTACTAACTCTCAGTAATATGAAAGATGCTCATTTTACATATTTATTTTTTGGTGGTGTACTGAGGCTATGATAAAGCTTGGTTTATAGCTTTCTTCACCTAAGTGAATGTTTAAGTTCTCTTTACCAGTTCATTTGGTACCTGAGCTCATATAAGTATTTCATTAAAATACAGGATGAGAGGCATTTTGACAATCCTCTTTAAAATAGAGTAATTGTAAGGGGACTGTCAGGTGAGGAAGGGGAAAAAAAAAGAAAACCACCAGCCTTGCAGTAATCTCAGATGTTTCAGATGTCTCAGATGTTACTTGGAAACACATAATACATTTCCTAAATCACTCCTGTTGCTTCTTCCTGGATTTTTTTTAGGATCACCACTGTACAAAAAAATTACTTCTCAAAAACCATCTCCAATGTTTTCATGTTATGATAGCCTTTCTACTACTAGGCAAAGCATTTTGGATTACTGCCTTGCCTTTTTCTAGAAAGACACTTTAGTTCCTAAGGCCTGTTTTAAACCTGATTTATTTTTTTATTCATAGTAACTTCCCAGCAAGAGCTTTGTACTGTTTTTGGAGCTTTAAAGAACATATCAAAATCTCACTTTTGGGTCAAAAATTTTCTGTAGAGAGCTTTATACCTACTCATAACAATCTTTTTAGGTTTAGTTATTTGTAACTTTGAATTACCTCTATAACTATCTAATGAGCAAAATAACACAGGCTGCTTAGTCACTGCTGCCACATCACACTTCTCTGGTATTCCCAATGATCCCAGCATGTAGCTTGATTAACTTACTTCTCCCTGAGTTCCAAAAGAAAGTAAAGCTTTAGAAAGCCAACCCAAAATTGCCACAAGATTGTATAATTTGTGCAAATGAAACAGACATGCACTCATCTAAAGGCAGCAGAGAGATGAGAAACTAGAGTATCTCACTTGACTTCAGTATTTCAGAAACTCAAGTTATTTACCTTTTACTGTAAACACATCACAAAAATATTTCCCACTTTTAATATAGCCCCCAGTCCTTTAAAAGACAAAATCAGGAGGTGACGCAGACAAGACAAAAAGTAATTCTTTGGTTTGGTTCATTGTCAAATGGAAATGTATTTAAGGAGCAAGGATAAGTTTTCCAAAACACCCATTTCCTAATAGAAATGAAGTTTTAGGTATGAGCATTTTGCACAACTGAAATCATCACAGATATTCAGGCAAACAAGGTCTCTGTCTCAAACTGGTATAGAAATTGTGCAAAACTTGTGTCCCAAATAATGCAACCCAAGGTTACTACCTCATTTCACTACTTTTCTTTCTTAATGATGCAAGTGAAGAAGTGTTATTTCTGTAGTCTATTACTCTTTATGATTCCATGAAGAGCAACACAGTCACCTTAGAACAGGTTCATGTCACAGACCTAAAGATACCAGACATTTGCTTTTCAGCTCATGAAGCACAGTGGTATAACCCCCTCCCTTTTTTCTTCCTTCCTTCTTAAAAGTTTTGACAATTAATTTTGATCCTCACAATTTTACACCAAAATTTGCAAAGAAGCAAGCCTTTTCAAGTCTTAAATACCTGAAAAAGAAACTATTTTTACTTAACTTTTCTACATAGCTTAACAAAAATCACAAAAGCAGACAAAACATGACAGAACCTAGGAAGATTTTTTTTCTGCTCATGGAAAATGAACTTTCTCAGTAATTTTTCAGTTACAACAAATAATAGGTAGAAGTATTTTCTATTTCCAAAATGAAACAAGAACATATTCATTGCAGCTCTTCAATTGAACATCCACTCCTCTGAATACTTCTGTAACTATAAGGCATTTTTGTTTCTTAAATGACCTGAGGTAAGAATCAAAACATTTCATCTGCTGACCAAATTTTCAATTCTGTTGAACATAAAGGAATCAAAGTCCAAGAAGACAAAATGTTTAACAATTAGCATGTATTGTGGGTAAAATTATCTCAGCTTGGGAATTTTTATACTACTTAATTTGCCCACCCCATCTCCCTGAAGCCTTTCCACCCATGATGCTGCACAAACACCCCAAGCAAAACTTGGTCTTTCCCTTACTTGAGTTTGAGGGGGAAAAAAACCAACCAACAAAAAAAAAAAAGCACATATGAAAGCATATTTCACTGCCTAATAAAGAAAATAATTTTAACTTCTATGACTGAATGAAACATTGGGAGAGAGCATGCAAAGCAGCTTTTTTGACTGCAGCCACAGTATAAATATTTTATAACTGCAAGGAAAAGCCTGCTTGGTATTTTGTTAGTTTGCCCAATAGTTCCCAACAGTTGAAATATTTCAAGTCTCACAAGTTTGGATCCAAACCTTGCTTATTTTCTCATGGTTGTTATGTCATACCCAGCAAATACAGTGTATATGATTGTATTTCCTTTTGTAAATGGCTGTGTACCAGGAAGCCTGCAAAATATCTCTGCACATACTGAGATAAATTTCAGAAGCCATTATCCATAGCCATTTCACTGCAGACATATCAGTAGATCATCTCTTTTTCTGGCACAGTTGAAACAGTTCTAGTGATTTCAATATTTAAAGGAAAAGCTATATTTTATGGAGAGATAATAAGATATATAGAAATATGCACATATTCCTATGGATTTATATCAGTTTGGTGAAAAAATAGCTATGCAGGTAGACAGAAGTGAAAAGTTAAAAATAAATATTTATGTTACTCATTCTTAAGAGAAATAACATAAGAAATAAGGTAATGTTATCACAGATAAATTAAATACCTTGACTTGATAATGTTATCAATTCCAAGAAACCAGTTCATCTGTCTGGGTAACTCCAAGCTCTCAAAGAAGACTCCAAATCCTCTTTTTCATACTCAGAGTGGAGTTTGAAAAACAAGGTTTCTGATCTGCTCTTGTTAAGACCTACAACACTATTTAGCACACCGTGATTTAAGTCAAATTGCAATCTGTGAAGAGAATTATTACCCCACTGTTCCTGCCATGGATCCTTAATGGCCTCCTTACAGACTTCAAGATTGATTCAAGATCAGAGAACAACTTTATAAATGTTACTCTCAGTTCAGCTACTGTCTCATCAACAGTATCATCTCTTCCATCTCCAGCTTTTTTATTTTTCTGCTGTGGCTGCAGATAATTCTGACCTCCCCAGTACCTTAAACCTTCACTTCCCAAGCTGGTCCCCTCACAAGATGCCAAAGACTGACTGAACACCAGAGACAGGGCAATCACAGCTCCATGTGAAAACATGCTGCCTTTAGAACAAGGAAAAGGTCAGACACAGCCCTAGGACCCCAAGAGTGACGTTACAGCACAACAAAACAAAATTCTGCCTGTTCCAGAGTCGCTCTGGAGCTTTTGCAGCAAAAGGCATGGCAAACTGGTGGGCCTGTGGAGCTGTCTGTGAATGTGACAGGGGAAGCACTGTCCTAACACTGCCTCCTGAACCTGGTGCAGGTGAGGAGCTGCAAGAAAGCAAACAGGGTGTGCTGCCAGCAGAGAAGCAGAGTTGCTGGGTTACAGAGTTTGGTAAAAAAGAGATGAGCTGTACCAAGGCATGGGAGAGTCCCACACCCAGCAGGGCATCCATGGGTGCTGCTGCAGGCACTGCCCATCTCCAGAAACCACAGGAGCATTCAAGACCTCTGACTACGTGAGAGGGAAGATCAGTGATAAAATCAGGGTCAAGGCTTTCCTTCCAGCCCTGCAAGCCTCTTGATCTGGCTGAAGCTCATGGGCCAGAGCCAACAAGCCCAAAATGCCATTGAGATACTGCTGCCATGGGTAAGGCATCAGGGGTTACTGTATGGGGCAAGTGGGGTAGGTAACCTAGAGCAGGATAGACCTCTATCTTTTATCTATTCATTAAATAGCATCAAATCAATCCCATTCAATGTTTAATTTTCCTCCTTCCAGGCTATTATTACCCCTGCATCCATTTGACTGCCTGTAAATAACTTGTCCAATCTTATAGCCAAGATGTACAATCTGTTTTCAGTAGTTAAACCAAATTAACTATGACTGTACAACACATTTGAACTGGATGTTTCTTGGTGCTTTCTGAAGTGAAGACATACTTCTTATTTGTGAAATATATTTGCTTCCTTCCAAGATTTTATGATGATTTCTACTTTTCTTTGACTGCTTGGTCTACTTCTAGGGAAATAACTCCTTGAAGCAGGTGCTAGATTCATCATCTGAAAATAGGATCCTCATTTTGTTTTCCAGCAAACTTCTGACAGCAAAAGAGGAACAAGCCTGCTGGTCAGCAGCACTATCTCATTTGGACACTACTGCAAGTGACAAACACAGATTTTGAGCTCAGCTTCATCAGGTAGCAAAGAAACACCTTTTCCTCCTATGAAATATTCATTCCTATATGGTGGTCAAAGTGAAAAAGGAAGGCCTTTAGTAAAGTTAGACCAACCTTAAAGTTTTCAGACTTGGTATATCATAAAAAGAAGGTAAAAAAAGCTTAAATTCAGAGGGTTATTAAAAGATCTAAGAAATCCTGCTGGCTCAACTTCTATGGCACTATTAATAAAGATGCTTTTGTAGGTAAAATAAAGAAAAAAAGATTAAAAGGAGCAATGGATGAGGGGATGATTTTAGACTGTATGAAATGTAAGAGGTGAGACTTATTCTGTGAATACTACCATATTAAATGACATTTTGCAAATATTAGATGTGATGACATAAAATCTGAATTTCTGATTGTCAGAAAGTGACGTCTGGTACATATTTAATTTTGCTTTTAAAGATGGATTTGTTTTACACTGTCAGATGCACAGTCAATCAAATATAAAATGTGAAAACCCTTTCCCCAGTTTCCCAATTTCTTTACCAGGTCTGGATAAATTTGGTTTGCTAATGTTTTAAGCACACACAAGATAAATCCTGAGCTGTAATTTTCAAATTAATCTAAATGTCAAGGCTCTCTGCTTGTTAGTCAATGAGAGGAGTATTTTTAGTGTTGTTATAGGTCCAATCTAAACTCTTCAGATGAGTACCTACAATTTTTTTTAATATTAGATAGGTGAGTGATCCGAGCTCTATTTTAGTCCTATAGGGTCTTTGTCATCTGCCTTTGCTTCAAATGCATCAGTTGTCCCTTACTCTTTGATCAAGATAATTGTTTCTCTGTTCCTTTTCTTGCTCTCCAAGGAGATTTTTTTTTTTAACATGAAGACTAAATCACCCTGAGCTTACAAAAGCACACTTCAGTCATGAGTTTTATTGTGCACTTCTGCAAAGAAACTAGAGAGAGAATGGAAAGCAATATGTTACATTTCTGCAGAGACTTCACCCTGCCCCATTTTTTTATGACTTACAAGAAGTTTTCTGCAACAGAAAGGATAAGAGACATAAATAAGCCTATGCTGAGTAACAGAGAAAACATGACTCAGGGACAAGTTCACACAAAACAACAAAACCAGCAAAAAATTAAGTAGCTACAGAGCAAAACATCAAAGCCAAAACTTATGCACATTTAACCACAAGCCTCAATTTACTGCAGTCATCTCACACTGTCCTGCAAGCAGAGAAAAGCATCCAATTCACCTAAAATTGACCTTTTACTGCAGATGATTTGATTAACTCTGGCTGAGTTGATAAGTGCCTCACTCAGGGCCTGTGGCTTGTTGTAGCTCCTGGCTCAGTCTCTCTGATCTCAGTGGCTCTATTGGGATAGAGGGAATTTGAAGGACAAAGGCACATCAGCTCCTGCCTCAAGCACTCTACCAGCACATGACAGAAGGGTGCCACCATCTTAGGGACAGAGAATAAGACCACTGAGCAAAGGAACACCCTCCAAACCATGCCAGAGCTGCCAAAGCCAAACTGGCAAATGGAAAACCAAAACTAGTTATAAATAGGATAGTTACTAATAGAATTAGGCCAAGGATATCAATGTGACAATTAGGAAAGCACTGTGACATGAGTAATGCATATTTGCCCTGATTTTGGAAGTTGTTTTCAGCATCCAATATAATAAAAATCTGACTTTTATCTGTTGTTGAGTTGACACCCATTTTGCTGGTCTGGGCTTAGGTTGAGTTAGTTTTCTCCACAGTGGCTGGCATGAGGCTGTGTTTGAGGTTTGTGCTGAACACAGGGTTGATAACACAGGCATGATTTTGTTATTGCTGAGCAGGGCTTACACTGAGCCAAAGTCTTTTCTGCTTTTCAAGCTGCCACACTGGCAGGGAGCATGGGGGTGCTTGGGAGGAGACACAGCCAGGACAGGCAACCCAAACTGCCCAAAGGGATATTCCAGGCCACTGGACATCATGGTCAGTATATAGAGTGCAGGGAATGGGGGATGTTTGAGTGAAGGCATTTGCCTTCCAAAGTAACCATTACACGTGATAAGGCCCTTCTCTCATGGGGATGGGGATGCCCATGGGAAGCAGAGAAGTAATTCCCTGCCTTGCTTGTGCATATGACTTTTGCTTTCCCTATTAAACCATCTCAAATCACCAGTTTTCCAGTTTTTAGCCTTTCCATTTTCTCCCTGTTCCCATTGGTGTGGGAGTGAGTGAGATGCTGCCTGGGGCTTGGCTTCTGGCTGGGGTTAAACCACACAACCTGTCCAGCCTCTTGGTGCATCCTTAAATTCCCCCTTTACTACCTGCAGTAAATCTGAGTGAGACATAAGGGAATGCAGGACAGAATCTTGTAGAGATTTGTCTGTTTTACAGCAATGGAGTTAAAAAACCCAGCCCTAAAATGATCCAATTTTTCTCTTGGAAATGAGGTAAAGTACTGAGCTTCATCAGGGGAGATAAAAATAGGAAAGAATAAATAAGAATTATTTTTAATCAGATGGGTTGTTAATACTTATTTCGGAATACTAAAATTAAGCTAAGAACTCTACCAAGTAACTATAAGGGTATTGCAAAAAATATTCTCTCAGTTCTAGAAAACTTGAGCTTAATAATATTTTTGTGTGTTCTGATCTTCTTGGACTCACTGACTAAGCACTCAAAATTCTAGAGGATTAGGTTTTAGAGGTAGAATCTTTATTCCAGTAAAGAGTCTGAGACTGGAGCATCCTATGCTACAAAGCAAAGGATAATTTATATAAATTTAAATAGCAGTAGCTAGGAATTAAAACTGTGTAAGCCTAAGAGGAGCTAGGAACACATTACCCAAATTATCTCCTTCTTGCAAAATCCTATTGAATCTATCATGTACCTTTGTAGTGTCATATCTAACACTACATATTAGGAGAAAGTGAATATCAAACTAGGCATGATTTTTATAAATTGCACGTACAAGAGATGATCTTACAAGCCTTTTTAAGTCAGTAGTGCAGCAGTTCTGGCCATGGAGGGTCTCCTAATGCAGAGTTACAATTTTCATGGGTTAGTGAAGCAACAGAAGGATGATTTCTACATGCTATTTTTGTAGTGTGCATGCAAAGGAAGGAAGTGGGAGGAAAACACAAATGGACTTAAGCATATTGATTTACCAAAGGGAAAAAAAAAAACCAAAAAACAGACCAAATATGATACAAGATTCCATTTTTAGAGTAACTAAACTGAAAATGCAGGTTAGATGAAGATTTCTCTTACACTAAACCTGTGGAGAATAAAGACAAATAAGCATTCCTTCTCTAGCATCTCCTATCATTTTTCTGCTGTTTTGCCTTCTAGCATAATGTTATAACTTATAAACTTTGGCCAAATCCTCAGTTTTTACAGAAAAAGGTTGCATACAAGGCCAGAAAAAAATGAAGTTTCCCCATTAGCCATTCTAGCCAAGTACTTTGAAGAAGCAGCTGATGGAGAATGGGAGAGCAGGGAAATTTAGGCAGGATTTTTTTGCCATTGAGGTGTTGCTGAGTCTTGCAGGGCCACTCTGCAAAGCATCACCACATTAGCAGCTCCAACTTACTTTACCTATTAACTGCAGAGAAGTCACACACCCACAGTCACACACCCAGGTCAGCAAAGAACCATTAATGTTGGAAAAGACCCATAAGGTCATGGAGACCAACCATTAACCTAACACTGTCATGGCCACCACTAAACCACGTGTCTCTGAGCACAGCATTTACACTTCTCTGAAGTTCTCATGTGACTATCACCATGGAGATCCAACCCTGGCAGATGCCAGAGCTCCGTGCTTCAGCCTCATCCATGCAGTTCTCAGCCTGACAAGGAGTTTTCCTCCACTACCTCCTACTGCCCCACTAAAGGCAGTGGAAGGCAGGTTCTATCAACTCTCACAGTGTCCTGGCCAATTCTGATATTCTTGAGCAGACTTGGTTAGGGTTTTTTAATTCCTTTCAATAAATATTAGGTAATAATTTTTGAGTGTCAATTCAATTATTTTTCAAGAAAAAAAAATACAGCCATACAAATTCACACCAAATAGGAGTAGTATGGTGCACCTCTGTGTTTCAAGATGTACGGAAGCCCCACTTGAAATTAGACTTTCTCAAACCCAGCAGTCTGAAAAGGCTTCCACATTTGTCCTCTGCTTTATAGTCAATGGTTTATTCCTCTGTTATTCTGCAGAATTACTCTGAAAGAACTGAGATTAATCAGTATGGTATGAATATTGATTTTTCAAATTATGCTACCTCATGATTCTACAACAAGCCTAACCTAGATTTATTCCTAGGGTTTTCCTGAACAACCATCCTTAATTTAGCTCTAAACAGAAGTTTCATACATTGGAAATATTGTCAGAACTTTGGTGTTCTTACCTACCCACTGCTTTGAGCCACTTAATAGCCTGAGCCCCTCTGACACCATGGCTTGGTCATTAAGTGCTAAATAAGTGTTTGATGTGTTTGGTTTGGTGTTCCCCTCCACTCCCTCTGCCCATGCACCGACATTTATCCTTTTCTTAGTCCACAGTGTGTGAAATCAAGCCTATTAAGCTGTAACTAAGAAAATATAGGGGGGAGGAAATCTCTCAGAGAACACAGAAGAGACCAATAAAGATGTTTTTCTTCTGAAATCTGTGAATTTTTTTTCATTACATAAGATCATTACTAAATATTTTTTGGGGGGGATGTTTGTAAAAAGCATTCACAATATACATCCATTTTTTAATGAATCTAATGCTTTAAAAGATGCCCTGCAGATGATAGGTAAGGCTACATGGTGGTTTGTCACTGTCATTTTATCAGCTAGATTCTTCAATCAAACTCCTGTCCTGTTGCATGTTGTAAAGGAGGCATGTCTGGGCATGTTCTTGCTGGATTTTAAAGACTACAATAAAAGCAAAAAGTAAATAAATATGCACAATACAAACAGAAGGAAGAACATCTATTAAAAATAAGTAAGCTTACTTCCACTATGCTGAACTGCAAAATATGAATCATCTGGATATTCTTGAATAGAAAGTGTAGTTTAGGACTAAAACTAACTGCAAATATCAGAACACCACAGATGAAAACATTTTGATAGACCAATAAACACATTTAGGACCTTATGCTGTGGTTAATTTTAGCAATTTTGCCTCAATCAGAAGCAGCAGTTGGTTTACAAATATTTAGTAGGTCAAGTATGAAGCGTCCTTTGGATAATTGTGTAGAACATTTTAATAATAAACTGAACATTTGTCCTAATCTTATTCTAAATAAACACACAAAGACAACATAATCCTTCAGAATTAACCTTTGATCAAATACAAGTACTCAGTAAAAAAAGCAGTCACTCTTTCTCAGCTTGTTTTCCTTGCCTTAGGGTATTACTTCGCAGGTTTTTTAAAATTTAGTTTAGACTCAAAGATTCATCCAGCCCCCATTCTTCAGCATCAAAACACAAGAAGCAAAAATGTGAAAAACCTGAAGTGCCAAAAGTTGTTCTTAATACACCACCACAGATGTCTCCATGCCTGACTTCAGTCATCACAGTGAATATCTCTGAATGGAAATCACCATGTTTGGAGGGAACAAGTTCTAAGTAAGGACCACACAGAAGTCACTTAAATTGGAAGGAAAAAAAAGTGATTAAAGTGGTGTGGATTAGGTGGGGTTTTGTTTAGGGTAGGTCAGAAACAAGGTTGCTTAAGTAAGCACAAAACAAAAGCCAAGTGCCATCTTCTAACACAATTATGAATATTACCTTTCTTTCCAAACATCAATAGAATAAATTCAGATAAGCCTGAAAATTTCCTCTTTTATTGACCTCACATTTCATTTTCTAGTTTCCTTGTATCATTATGGCCACGGAGATCCACCTTTCCAAGAAACAGACCATAAGGGCTCACCCAAAATGCCATCTCCTTTCCAATTGCTGCTGAAGCTGGGGGGTGTGTGTGCACATTATCTCATTACCCAAGCAGATGGGGAGGCTTATTCCAGTTCTTGGAAGCCTGATTGCATAGGTGGCATGCAGGGAAAGCTAAGCAGAGGATCCTTTCTGCTAAGTGAATCCTGGCTCATGGCTGACAATAGAGTGAAATCAGCAGCACAGAGATGGTGTTCTACCATCTTCTTCCAGAAGCTTGTTCTACTAATAATGACAATCTGTGGCTCATAAAGCAGGACTGCACTAAAAACACTCAAGAGATGAACTGAAAGAGATGAAATATTAGCTGTGAACTCCATGGCTTTTCTCAATAAGTGTCAGAACCTCAAAGCTACTGAAACATTGTTTTTTGCATTTATTATTTACAACGCTGTGATAGCAGCAATAAGAAAATTACAGCACTTCTGCTACCAAGGCCATGATTCACCAAAGTCAGACATCAAGTCATTATTGCTGTCATTCCACTAGAAGGGGTGAGGAGGGCTAAAGGGAAGAGGAGAGCAAGGTAGGCTTTTACTTTGAAATACTGTTTACTGAAGCAGAACATTTGTTTCCAGCACAAAGCATTTAGCATCTTGTGCAACTAAATTATTGTAGAGTTTTTGCTACTTCCACCCTATTGTTTAGGGTTTTTTTTTCTCCCTACATCTTGTTAATGACCAACTCAGAAGACCAATGCAAAGAGAAATAAGGCGCATGAAGAGCACAGTCAAGATGTCAATTTGTGAAGTGCCCCAGTTTTTCAGCCTGGAATTCTGCAGGTTCTGTGGAATGATTTAGCTATTTCATGATGATGATGCTCAGTATAACGTATTACATGGTGAAGCTAATCATGCCACATGACTGCTTTGGGAATTTTTACAGGATATCTGTGCTACCTGTACAGTTATAGGGGAATCCATTTTCCCAACATCACCCATGCCTTTCAGAGATATGGCAATTTAGACTATCTGGAAAAACCCCTAAGTAAAAACATTCCTAGGATTGTGGTCTGGGATCTCTTACGAAGTACTTTTGCTCAAGATGAATCAAGCAGTAATCAGCAGCATCATAAATTAAAGGAATACATTCTGTCAATCACAATTGTCCAAAAATTTAGCCTATGTAACAATTCAGCAACAACCTGGAATAAACTGTTTTTCAGAAAGCATTGTCTCAAGCTAATTGGAAGTAAAATCTTCCCTTTAACATTGTCTGAATGATGTCCCAGAAAACACATAGGAAACTACTACTTGTTGGTCCAAGGTAATCACAATTCTCTTTTCAATTGCTAAGCTGCAAAAAATGATGTACAGTTATAGGCTGTAAGGTACATGAAGAGATTTTTTAGTGACACTGCTTGCTGGTAAAGCTCCAAAGCAATCACTCTTCTGGTTTTGGGCACTGTGATTGAAGGAAAACACAAAACAGTTGGGATCAGAGGGGAAAAGAATTTTAAGAGGAGTAACAAGCATGATCAAGGTGGAAAAGAAATTATATCATTTGGTCTAACAAAGCCTGAAGGAAGATGTGTGTAACAGCCCTTTTATCTTTTACATTTTAAATATTAATTAGTAGAGAATAAACATTTCTTCACAGCTGATGGAGATAAGGAAAGCAGTAGTGGGTTTAATAGCAGCCAAGAGAGTTTCAGGTGAAGTGTGTAACACTACAGATGGCTAAGCACTGGAAGAAAGTGCCTAGGGAGGCAGCCAAATTTCCATTATTATAGCTAGAATAAACTAGATACATATGGATCAGGAAAAACATAGGAAGACCCAACTCTGCCTTGGGGCTGAAAGTGAAACATGACCTCCTCAAAATTTCTCCCATCTAGTTTATTTTACAGGATTTCTGCTAGGATCCTTTGCTATCTGGCCTCCTCAGACCCCAGCAAGCTCCCTGCTTGAATGCACCACAGGTTTTCTCTGTTATACAGATGAGAAACTAGCAATTGACTCGGGTCCTGCCATGCTGAGATGCCAGAAGTCTGCTGGCAAGTCAGCACTATTAGTGGAAAAATCTTTTGAGTGTTCTGCACTCTTACAAGATTGAAAAGCTTGAATTTATGGATAGCGTTGTCCAATTGTAAATGTGGACTTGCTGTGTTTACAGCACTGCAACTTGCTTTTCATCAAAGCACACAAGGCCCATTTCAGCCCACTAATCCTCATTTATAAGGCAATTCAATTCAAATCAACTTTAATTTTAGTAATATATGTTCCATGTGCTCATCTGGATGGGATTTTGCTAACATTGAGTTTGTAATCATATAGATAAAAGGAACTGCATCCCATACAAAAGTAACATTGTGCCATGCTGGATCACAAACAGAACTCAATTAGGGCTTGCATAACATTCCTTACTACTTTTCTTATCTCCTAATAGGTATTCTACACAGAAAACCTATCGTTATTTCAAAACCTGTTTTGATTTTCATAGTCCTTCATTGCCTGAACTAGTAGACAGTTTTCTCAGGAGCAAATATAAAAGAGCAATATAAACCTTCCTTAAGAAACCAGAACA
Organism: Alaudala cheleensis; assembly: GCA_013398995.1. NCBI lineage: Eukaryota > Metazoa > Chordata > Aves > Passeriformes > Alaudidae > Alaudala > Alaudala cheleensis. The sequence goes on along the minus strand of VWYE01022102.1, from coordinate 22,240 downwards.
TCACAAATCCCAATGTTCCTCAAACGCAAACTTCATCCCCTCACTTGGTAATTAAGTACATAAATCAGTATTAATACATTAAAAGAAGTAATAACCTGAAATATTACTGAAGAGACACTTTTCATGTTCTCCAGCTGTGAAGGGAATGGCCAAATTACACAATTCCAAACACTTGTGCTGCTTAATGCCTTGCCTGAAAAAGCAGTAATAGATAGCAGCTAAGCAGGCTGAGGAATATAAACAGTTTTTTAAAATCCTGACCACGATTTTGAATTTTATTGGGTACATTCTTGACTCAAAAGTTCTTAATCCATCCACATATACTACAAATTCCTGAAAAAAAAAATTTGGAGGAAATTGTACCAGTATTTTCATAAAAAAAAAGGGTTAACTTTGAAAAGGAACCTCAGCTCAAGGAATCCAAACACATAAAAATGCTTTAGCCTCTGGTTGAAACAATGTCTATCTGGAGCTTTAACTTCCAGCAGGAAAATAGGCTAAGAAGCAGCTTCCAGTATATTAAAAAGATAAAAGTTATCAAATTGCAACAAGTTATGAGAAGGTCTACTCAAAGATGTTCAGAACTTCTACAGATACAGACCAACAAGGATACTTTGAGATGTTACAACTCATAAAGGTAGGTACATTAGCTAAAGGAAATCATCACTCTGTGGAGTAATTCAGCTTGGATAGAACATTACAGTGTTGTGGCAAAAGCAGTTCCAATACCCCAAACCACCTCACAGCAATCAAACCATTTCTACATGGTACAATTTTATGCCATGGAAATGTGTCTTAAATGAACACGAGTCACATAGCCTAGCAACAGGAAACAAGAAAGGATACTTCTCTTTGGCATGGAGGTTGTAGGAAGACTAATTACAAAAAAAAAAAACCCAACCAAAAAAAAAAAAAACCACCACCCAACATAACCAACCTACAGAAGACAAAAGAAGAGGACAGACAAAAGAAAAAAAACAAAAACATGGGAGCATATTGCCTGTGAAAAAGTCACAGCTCTAACTGCATTTAGAAGACTGGAATGAGAATTAGAGCAGCCTTTCAGTAAGACTAGAGGAGGGCAGACAAAAATGCTAACCCATTTTAGAAGATTACTCCAGGTGAATAACTTCAATGCTGACTACATACCAGCTGACACCTCTACTTGGGTAGGCCAAGCAGTGATGGGTCCCCAAAATGATGATATTATGCTTGTTTTTCTTGACTATTTTCTGAATTCTTAGAAGCAGTTTTGAGCTACCCTCCATCTACTTCATACAAAACCCTGCAGGGTAATTGAGAGTGGAGGGGCCACACTCCCTAAGTGGTCAGCCTGTATAAAATTTCCCTTATTTCAGTATCAGAAAAATAAAGCAGATTGGCTAAAGCAAATTACTTTTAACTCCAGTCTTACTCCTGCCTCCCTTCACTTTTAGAGCCAGTGGTTTAACTCCTCCATAATGGAAAGAAGCTGGGGTGATAAAGATAAGGAAAGAAAGTTCTAGCAAAAACCATCCCTTCAGACAGAGAGAGCACCACATTAAACTAAGAAAAATAAGAACCTGCCTTCAATGAACATCCTTAGCTTGAGAAACACTGGTTTACACTAAGTAATGTGAATAGATTCTAACTAAAGGGTCTGAAATTACCAAAGGCTTATAGCTGTACTATGCTCCCTAAGCTACTGGAAAACTTTTGGTTGAGCTCAGAACAAACACCACAAACCAGACACCTCTTAAAAATGTTTAGTTGGTCATTAGCACAGAATATGTTAACCTATCTTTTTTTTCAGTGAAGCTCATAACTTCTCATTTTCAGATTCAACCATGATACTTATGTTAAAAAGTAAAATTTCATGGCTTTGTGTAACAAGAATAAAATTTTAAAAAACCAAAACCAAACAACTACAACAAAACAAAACACACAAAGCAACAAGAAAAGCCACACAAAACATTTTTATTATTATAATTTGATACATCACTAAGTGCTGAACTTCATACTGGTAAAAAAATTTCATCTGCCATAGTGGTGAGCACATTTTCAGGGAATTTACTAATTTTAATGGAAATTCATGGTATTTATTACACTGCAGAATACAAACAAATTGAATGCTGGATTTTCTCATGTCTATTTTCACTGTGTTAACTGATTTTCACTTGAACAGAGTCCATCAATAATTTAAGAAGAAATAACTTGCTGTTGAAATGGCCTCTTTTCTCAGAGACTTTTCCTTTCATATCCTTTATGTTAAAACTAGCACATCACACAGTGGCAGATGAATTTTATGAGGATTGATTCATGCCAGTCTCTGAAGAGTAATTAAGTTCAATAAAGGCCTGTCAACATCATTTGGTATCCGTTGTCATTTTATATCACATATAAAAGGTACAGATGCACCCAGAGATGGACAAAGCTGCAAGGACAGAAAGTGCCATTCAGCTAGGACAGGGAAGTGGTAAATATTAAACATTTACTAGGTCTGAAGTCACTGACTCACCTTAAAAACTGCTGTGAACCACCCCTCAGTCAAAAGCACAAATGCTCCCAAAATGAAAGGCTAAAACTCATTACATCCCTTTCTTCTAAGGACATACATTCCATTCTTTCCCATCTGCAGATCCAAACCTCATAGAGCATCTTAAGGCACTGGAGGATAAGAGAAAAGAAAACACATAAAAATTGTCTTCTTTTCCTTCAAGTGAGTCTACAGTTTTCATTCTTAACACAGGCACCTACACAACGAGAGCCACAAACCCAAATTCACACTCCAAGCTTTAGGCTAGTTACCCCATCTCCTGGATGAAGTGTTTCACATAAGAAACCTGTAGATAAAAAGAACCCACAGCAACTATCCTTTAAGAACCATTTTGAAAGTAAGAAGTGCATCCTTTTCTATCAGCAAGCCAGAGATTCTGTGCAGTTAGAAAGGACATAAACACTTACCTCAGGATGAAGCAGTGCTGCAAGCCACTAGTAGTAGAACTCCACATGCTTTAATCCCAGCAAGAGCACCAAGTAAAGAGAGATTAAAAACTCAACCTCCAGCCTTTAACTCTACAGCAGTTGCCCATTAACCAATCCCAGTGAGATGGAGTCACAGACTTTTCTGGAGAAGGCTGCCTGTGAAAGTTCCCCACCCTTCCCCTGAGTTTTAATTCACACTCTCTGATTAGTACAGCTGTACCAGAAGCTGAGGACTACATGGCCTAATGGGGAGCAGCTGCCCTTTCAAGGTGAAATGACTTAAAGTTAATTGAAAATAAGAAACTCAAACTGCAAGTGGGGTGGCTCATGCAGGGATGTTAAGAAAAGAGAGGACATGGTAAGTTAAAAAAATAAAAAAAAGGTTTTACATATGGAAACATAGTAGGGCCTCTAGGATACATAGACCTGAACATTTAACAAAATGGTAGATGCCTGAGGATGAATTTAGGGGGGGTTGTTACATTTGAAGTTTCAGAGCAGGAACAGTGGGTGCTGATAAAGAACAGCTGATAGCTAAGAGACTTTGGTATGCAGCAGGTGATCCAAGAGAAAAAATGAGAGTAGTCTTCAGCTTTTAGAGAAAGGAGTGATGGCTCTGTGGAATTCAGTGGAAGCTGGGTTTTTTCATGGGCTGCTAGATGGCTCAGTCATACTGTTATGACAGACAGATGCTAAATACTCTTAAAATCCTAATGTTAAGCACCTAACTCCCTTATGTCCTTTTTTTTTTCCTTTCCTACTTCAGAACAGATCTTCTGGCCAAATTGTGATTGGGCCCAGATGAACAATCTGAATCGGAATTACTTTATTATGTATGATATTAATCTCATAATGAACCATTCCTCACCACTTTATATTCTCATATTCCTACCAATGATCTAGAAAAGAAGGGTTTATCTACATCCTGTCCATTTCATTTAGGGTGCAGCTCTCAAGCTTTCATTTGCAGCTCACTGGAGGCACAGAGAATAGTTCTTTGTTTTTTTAAGGGAATCATTGTTCTGTACATAGGGACATGTTTTAGGAGTCATACTTCATAATGACTTTCAGAAGTTTTCAGGTGATTTAATGACCAATTAATCTGTAATCCCTGTACAGTTTCTTTTTTCCTGTGCTTGGAATAGCAGCTCCATGTCTGTTGCTGGTGACTTTGGAATGACTATTCAGCTTTGATGACAACTTATAAAACAGTAGGAAATAAAATAACAGAGGCCAAAGTAAAATGAAAAAGAGGGGTTTTGTCTGTGACATTTTCAGCCAACAGGGCAGATTCAATATTAGTAAATGCAAAACCTAGTGGTCAAGAAAATGGAAGAATACATACAGAAACAGGCAAGCATCATAATCAACGGAAAGTAAAACACAGCAAGGAAATATTTTTTCTTTTTTTTCTTTTTTTCTTTTTTTTTTTTCTTTTTTTTCCTTTTTTTTTTTACAGCAGAAAGGGTTTAAATCCAGCACAGTTTCAAAAATTATCAATTCTTAGGAAAATTCTTGTGCCTGTTATAAAACATGCGGGGGGGACATTCTACATGAAATCTTGATGTCTTCATTAAGGCATTATCTATTCTAAGAACATTCTCAGTTATCATGATCATCATTAGCCTATTTTATAGCATGTTCATTTGTTTTTCCTCCTTCTGAAATGTTGATCAAAGATTAAATTTACTGTAAATCAATCAAAAACATTTTCTTCATTTTACCTTTAATCACAAAGTGTTGTAGTGTGTAATAAATGAAATGCAAATATACTAAGTCATTGTTGTCAGTTCTTTTAGTAATAATAATATTAATAATATGAGAAACCTTGACATTTATAGCACTACTAATTTGAGCATAATCGGAAGTTACTTTTATTTCTTTTAACTAATATATTTTACAAAAATAAAACTTCTTTAAAACTTTCTTCCTCACCAACTTAATAATATATCTGAAAACTTAAGAACTTGTATATTTGAAAGTTTTTCCTAACCACAAAAAATACACTAAAAGACCACAGAATTAAAATGAGCAGGAACAGTTCATGAACAGCAAATAGGTCATGAACAGCTTCCCTTAAGGAAGAAACAAACTTAAAATCAACTTTTAACAAAATTAATTTCAGTTACTCCTCTGGCTGCATTGTTAGAAATATTTGGTAAAGTATTGTAATCTTATTCTTACACTTGAAAAAAAATTCTACATAAATCAGACACAAATTTTCTGGTATCCAAGTATTGTAAACACTCCTCAAAATCCAATATTGCCATGCACATGAACATTTAGCTGGAGTGTGCACAGAGAAGGCTCGAGTCCAACTTCAATATTACTGCCACAGTTTTGGAAAGTGAAAGTGTACTTTATATTAATTTTACGACAATAACATTGAATTTTTGGCCTCAGAAGGAGAGAGCAGATTCTGAGTGACAGTAAATTTTAAGTGTCTTTGAAAGTGTGGTGAGCTGACCTTGTCTGGCTGGCAGATGCCCACCCAGCCCCTCTCCCACTCTCATTCCTCAACAACACTGCAGGAGAGAATATGGAAAAGCTCATAGGTGAAGATGGAAACAGGGAGATTGCTTATGAGTTATCACCATGAGCAAAGCAGACTTCGTTTGGAGGAAATTAATTTAATGTACCACTTGTGGGATTTCAAGTGGAGTAGGAGAAATAAACTCAAAACCACATCACCTCACCATTATCTCTCCCCACTTTCTTGGCTCAGCTTCATTCCTTTATGGAATCTCCTGTCTCCTCCTCCTCTCCTTCAGTGGTGCAGGGAGATGGGACAAGGGGAGTTGTGGTTAGTTCATAAAAATTTGACTCTGCTGCTACTTTTTCCTCATAAAATTCCTATGGTCCAGCATGGGGTCCCTCCCACTGGATCCAGACCTTCACAAACAGCTCCAAGGTGACTCCTTCCCATAGGCTGCAGCTCTCCAAGAACTGCTTCAGCATGGATCCTCTCTAAGGGGTAAAGTCCATCAGGCAGAGGCACCTTCATCATGGTTCCTCCACAGGCTGCAGTTTCTGCCAGAAAACCAGCTCCTGTGTGGGTTCCTCCTCTTCCAGGAGCTTGCTCCAGCATGGGGTCCTCTGTGGGCTCTTTCCTACTGCCCAGTGGTTACAGGGAATAAATAACTGCTCTGTCACGAGGCTCTCAAAGGCTGCATGGCCACCTGCAGCACCTCCTGGCCCTCAGAGAGCTCAGAGAGCTGTTTCTCACACTTTGCCCTCAGGTCTCACTGATGGGCAGCACTTTGTCCTTCCTCACTATTTGCCCTCTCTCAGGGCTTTCCCTGAGTCACTGCTGTGGCTGCAGGACTCAGCTGTGCCCTGGAGTGGCTCTGGAATGCTGTGTGCCTGTCTATTTTAATAGAATAATTGTATGCCCTCATGTTAGACAGTTTCCTGCTAGTATAAAAAATAATAAAATAATTTTGCCACTCTATTTTTATCATATTGGTTTTTGTCCATGCTCATTTCAGCATACAAGTACTTCCTTTGAGCTACACTTTAACTCCAAATTACCATCCAGCTTCAGCTAAGGAATTGGAAATCAATGCCTAAAACATTATATTGATGACAAATAAATGATAGGCAATTCACCACAAGCAAACTGAAAACTTTTGGATAGAAAATCAACATAAATTTTTGTGTACATACCAATGGAAAATAGGCTACATTCCAGGCTTCCTGAATTATATGCAGATTCTTATTTCAGTGTACAGAATAATTTGTGCAGAGAATATTTATTCCTAGTCTTACTATGTTGTATAAAAATGTGATAACCTTGATTCAGACACCTGATAAGTAGTTAGCACAAAATACAGATCTGAGAAAATCCTGTGTGAATGTTTGTTATCTCTTATGGCTTGGATCTGTTGATATGTTGGAATACAGACTGTGTTGGAAGACATAAAACAAACAAAGAATTGTTTGTTGAACATGCTGATAGCATGGTGAACAGATCAGTCATTAATACTAAAAGTCATCATACATAGGATATGCACAAAGCTCCCCAAAGGCAGAGTGGAAGGAAAAGAGTTTTCCTGTTGTGTCCATATTAAATTTTCTATTCTCTGGATATTCTTTTTTCACAGTGTAAGAAAGGCAATGGGAAATATCTCCATTAATGATCTGCTAAAAATACCAGGGTAAATGCTACCCCTAGGTTTTGCTCATTGCCAGATATCCAGGCTGCAGAGGACAAGGTAATGTACAAAATAATACAATTGGCTGGAAGCTGAGAGCTGAAAACTTCATCTAGAGACAGAATTGTAGCTCCCCAAAGTTCATACCTGAGGGTCCAAGCAATGAAAGTACTGAGTGCTTGGTAAATTAAAATCTGGAAAGGAAACTATGTGCCAAAAATTTGTTCCTGGCAGATTTCATAGCTATAATTCATTTTTTCTTACCTGAAAAAGAGGTTTTGAAATAACAGAATGAGAGAAAAAAAATCAGTGTTTCCTTTTGTAAAAACTAATGAAGACAAAAAATCTTAGTCATAAATAGGAATTTTGACCTGCTCTGTAAAAGCCGTTTTTTTTTCCTCAGTAATGGAGCAACACTTAGAAGGAAAGGTTTCCACAGCCAATTGGCTAATTTGAGTGATCTGAAGAGTTCCTGTAATGCAGTTTGCATTTCTTCCCACTTCAGGGTCTCATCATTTGTCAGTGAACACAATGAGAAGAGAGCAAAAGACAGCCAGAGCAGCAGACGTGACAATGTGCTCTGGCAGAGGAGCAGAGGGGTACAATTAGGTGGGATCCAGAGGCTGTTAGTAGAGGCAGCAAGGCAAATTAGTAGTGTAAAAAGGTGATCTATTATTCCTTAGTGAGCAGTGCTGCAATTATTTTCTCTCTCTGTGTGGCAGGTCTTCCCCCCCCCCCGTCCCTCACAGCTTTTTAATTTTGCCATGGAATTAACTGAGTGAAAGTTCTGTCAGGGTTGCACCTAATATGGCTGGTGAACTTCTGTCTTACATTTCACAGAGAGGAATTTTCACTCACTGTGCATTATTTGTGAAGACTCTGAGATGTTTGGAATCAGTGGGTCCTGTTAGCAGAGTAGTAGGAGGTGCTGCCCCAGCAGGTCACTGCAGTCAGAAAGGTTCTGTAGGTCACACAAAACCTGCATGTATTTCACTTTTCCTATGCAGATAAAGCTTGTGGGCAGAATAAACGTGAAAAATCTTTTTGTCCCATTAGCCCTACAAGTTAGAAATGGAGTGGAAATGAAAGGAGTACTCATTGGCAGGTCATCCTTTGCATTTTGCCATAAAGTTCAGTGCTTTGTGACTTTTCCTGTGACAATGTAAATCACTCTGGAAATGCATGTTTCTAAAACAACTGCATGTTGCAATAAAAATAGAAATACACATTAGGGGGTAGCAGGGAGAAAGAAAGATGAGAAGTAAAATTTTAACTGTCTTTAGATGGAAAATGCAAGTCACTGCAATATGACAAAATTAATGGGTTCCAGTTAACTTGAGATAGCTGAGTGAGCCTGACAGCCATGAGTGAGTCTGGGCTGAGCATCCTTAGCTGGAGAAAACCATCTGGTGAGCACCATACAAACAAAACTGAATGCCTTGGAGCACTTGGAGCATGTAGGCAATGGCAAGCAAGAGGCAAAACTGGAGTTTGGGAAATAGATAGCATTTCATGCCAAGTTATTCAGACTGAGTGATTCATTTCTGTGCACGCTTCAGCCTTGGACAAACACCAGCACAGTCTTTCCTCAGGAATTTCTGGATAAAGAAAGAGCAAAGGAAGGTGGATCCCCTGTCCTGTAATCATAGTGAGAATACAGTTTTCTGTGATTAGGAATAAGACACTCAGTGGGAATCAGAGCAGTGAACCTGACCTTAAGACAATCCTGAAACTGAATACATCTCTTAAACCTATCAGAAGGAAAATCAAAATATCAGATATGTTCATCAAGCATTTCTAATCAGAGAAGGATATTACTTTGAGAGAAGTCCTATAATCTTCAATGGGTTACTCAGGATAATGATAATAATGAAAAATATGGTTTATTTGGATTTTTTTTCCACTGATATATTGAAGGGATGGAGTAAGATCCCACTATCAAGCTGCACATCCATATCTGTATTATCTATTTTTAGTATCTTGGTATTTCTTGAGAGACTGTCACAGGTGAAGTTTCACAGTTCAAAGGATTATAAGCATAAATCCCCCAAAACTGAAAAAAATAAAGGAAAAAAAAAGAGAACAATATCTTATTGTTAGATTATTTGTTTTATTTGTTTTGGGGTTTTCAGTTGGTTTGTTTTTTTGTGATAAGACTTTTCCAAGAAATGAAGGTAACACTTCCAAAATCATGCTAATGCCCAGGCTAAAGCTGACAAAGAAAAATACTTCTGAAAAGATTTAGACATAAAATAAATGCTTCTATTAATTTGTTAAATTATTTGGTTTCTAAATTTATAAGTTTACCTAACTAATCAGTTTTATAATGCTTTAAAAATTCTTTCATAAGTAACATCATCCAAATCTAATGTTAAGTAAAACATATTGTGTGATTTTTTTCTTTGTTATGCATGAATAAACTCCCTTTCATAACTGCCAAATACTGCAGAAAGAGTTCTACTCAAAACCTTGTTTGGACAAAAATGCCACATTCATGGCAGTGATGATTTACTGTTAGATTATTTAACATTTTAACAGTCTAACAGTCCAAGTAATTAGCTATTATTTTTTAAAACCTTCTTTGGTAATAAAACTGGCATGCAAAACTTCCTCACATTTACCTTTTCTTTGTTTCTTTTTTGTTTTATGTTTTGTTTTTTTGATGCTAAACCTGTTTTTCTTTGGAAAAGCTTCAGTCTTGCTCAAAGACACTGGGAAAGGGAGGGACATGGGACAGTTTATCAGCAGCATCCAGAGGTCCTTACTGGAAGGAATAGCATGTCCACACTGGCAGTCTCTCCAAAAGGGAAGGGAAAGGCATATTAGACCTACTTATTTCAAGACAGAAAACATGGAATCTTTTAGGCCTTTGAAAGAGAATAATTGAGTAAACAAATTTTCTAATACTTGTTCAGACAAAGTCTAATTACTGGATTTTGTTTAGGATGTCACAGTAAAGACACTCTGGGGCAAGAGGCAGACTTCCCAATTGATCCACTCCATGTTCATTAAAATTTGCTTTACAGCACACCATGATTTGCAATTCTTTTTTTTTTTTTTTTTATGCTATTTACTCCATCTTCCAGACCAGGCCAGAATGCATTGAATAAAATGAATTCTAATGCATCTGGCTCCATCTACACTTCACCCCACATTAAAGTTCACTTTGTTCATTGTCTTTCATCTAGTTTTTTCTCCATGTAATGGCAATCATATTCAAGTGAATGTGGATCCTTTTTGTGAGATTTTCAAAGGCATGATCATACTTTACTAAAATGCAAATGTATCTGCTGCATATCCTTCATCCACTAATTTTGTAAGTCTATCAAAAAAGCAATCAAATTTGAGTGGCATGACACATTTTTTTCTTTTTGTTTATACTCATATTGATTTTTAAAAATTAATGGTTTTCATTATAGCACCAAGATAATTCAATATAATGAAACGAGTACCCTGTAATCGTGAAATACAGAATAAATACAAAATGTAAGAACTGGAACTTCATTTTAAGGTTGTAGGTAGCATTCAAATATTTCACTATAATCTATATATTTCAGGAAAGCAAATTAAATAATGTCATGTATAAAGATATTGCCAAATAACAAAGAAGCAGTGAGCTGGTGGATGTATTTTATTCTCATTGTAAGGTTCATCTCTTCTCCCACTCCAAGCCTGTGGGTCAAAATTCTTTTGAAGAAAAATTATTTTGACACTGCCATGGGATATAAGGAGGTGTTCAAGGCCAGGCTGGATGGGGCTCTGAGCAACTTGGTTTAGTGGGAGGTGGAAAGGTGTCCCTGCCCATGGCAGAGAGGTTGGCATTAGCTGACATTTAAGAACTCAGATTCACGGAATAAAACTCTTCCATGATTCTATGACAAATGAAAGCATTGTCAAGGCAAAATGGATGTGATTTATGCATTCTTTAAGGTTTTTTTAATATATTCAGTTACTTTTATTTATTATTTTTATTTATTTATTTGTTTTATTTATTGCTCCCTTGGTAAGTTGCTTCACTGGAATATAATTTTGTACAGATGAATATGATCTCAAATTTGACTGTTTTCAAACTTCAGTTTTTCAGCTATGTGTCTGTGTTTTTACTCTGGCAGTTTATGTAGTTTCCATGGATCTTATTCCAAGGTGGATATCTACAATCCATGGTCAAATCCTCCCTTGACCTTCTCTGCACAAAGCAGGAACTACTCAAGTCTTTCAGTATGAGGTAACTATTCCAAACCTTACCTACTGCTCTTTTAAACACTTTCCTATAACTGGCAGTGTTTTTAACTTAATGAACTAATCATCTGCCGCAGATATTCCTGATCAGGTGCTGAAGTCTGGGGAGGAGGTTAAAACAACTCTAGGAATAGGCAATATCATTATGTGAAGCTTTGACTGCATGAACTGCTTCACAGGGCTTCTAATTGCTGTCACACACTGCAGCATCCCAAACATGAATGGGAATGCTCTCAGGGTATTTCTTGTCCTTGTGAGACCTCATAGAAGACCCCAAGCTGCAAAAAGATCGTTGGGTTTATCTTTTGACTGACTGAAGAAGAACAGACTAGTTGGAAGACAGGACTATGTAGGAGATGAAATGGAAAAAAATAGTCTTAGTGATTTGCAGTTGCCACCCATAGCAATGAGATGAGCTGACAGTGCCAGGGCTACAGCTGATCTCTCCTTTCATTGATGAGGAGTAACAGAGCTGCTTAAATGTCAGGCATAAACAAAGCATTAACACCACCTTAGTATCTACTGCCTCTGCTCTGCAGGCTCAGTTCAGCATCTCTGCCTTGGTTACATTGTCCTGATTGTCAACAGACAGGAAATGAGTGACATAATTCTTGCATGCCCTGACCTTTCAGTAGTAATTTAATGTGTGGAAATCTTCATAATGGAGTTTGACTGCAATTTTCTGCTTTGGATTGAATTCTGAGGTCTGTTGTGGTAAAGGTCCTCAGTGGATCAGGCTGTGAGGAAAGTGTAGACAGAACCATTGCTGCTTGCAAAGGACAACATATGAAAGATTGAATACTGCAATTTACTTCTTATTTACTTATTTTCTTTACAAGGAAAGTCACTTACCTGAATTCTGGGATAGTACATGTAATATTTACTAAGAATGTACCAGAAAAAGAAAATCAGAATGGACAAAAATAGAAAAAAGCTTAGCTGCAAAATTCAACCTGAGTTAATGACCTCAAGAGTCTCAAGTAAATCCCTTTTATTTGAAAACATCTAAATGAGGCTTCTACATATACATCTTGGTTTAGATTTAATTTTGGTTTTTAACAGATTGTAGAATAGGACAAATTCCAAATTGAGATAAAGTGCTCCTTTTTTGAGTTTTGGGTAGAAAATCTGTTCCAGCAAGGATGGAGGACAACTGTTCAATTGCTCCAGCTAACCATAAACTCAACCCTTAATCTAAGAGTTCTTCTGAGTCAAAACAAGAAACTGGATTCATGTAACACAGGAGGATGGACAATTACATGACTTTGAGACCCCTTCCAACCTAAATCATTATTATTGTTATTATTGTTATTATTGTTATTATTATTGTTTTTATTGTTATTGTTATTATTACTATTAAATAAGATATAATGCAGACATTAAATAAGACCTTTAAGACTATCTATTTCATGAAATTATATTCATAGATGTAGACAATGAATATTATACAGCTACTTGCTTTATTTTGAAACACTGAAAATTCAAATTATAATACAGAGTGTGATTTTTATTTCAAGATAAATTCTGCATTTGGGACCATAAATTTGCACGTATAGAAAACTGGGTTTGCTCAAATATTTTGTGTGAGGGATTAAGGGTTTTTTTTCCTATGTAAAATAAATGCAGAAAGCTCTGTGTGTTCATGTCAGACCACTGTGGCAAAGAAAAAAAGCCTTCAAGGGAATGGTGATGGTGTTTGCATTTACTTAGCCCATACATTCCTCATATGAGATTTGGAGTCTTATTTCTTCCTTTAAACCAAATCAAAGTAAAATGAGAGCTGAAGTTTAGAAATCTCACTGATTTTTCAGACCAAATTAAAGAAGATGGTAGGGTGTCACCTCTTCATTGTTACAAGTCTCTCAATTGACCAACTGAGCAAGAGTGTTCCCTTGTTTAAAAGTGTTCATTAGCCAAGAACCTTGAAGGAACAAAGAGTGTGTGCAACATCCCTGCTGGGAGCATCAGCCTGGCTCTGATGTAACAGATAGGATGTCCATGATTATCTAATCCAATGAGTCTCCAAAAAATGAAACACCCTAAACTTCCCCCTAAAGGTTGGATTTTGTTGATTGACAGCAGGTGACTGCAAAAGTTTAGATGAGTAGATCTTCCTTAAGACAATAAAACATGAATAAAGATGTGATGCAGTTCATTAGACAGCTAATTAGACAGGTTGTTTATTTGTGTTGGCATGATGATTGAAAACAAAACAATGTTCACTGCCCAAACTTTCTCTCTGTTCTGCTGCTGAGCCCCCCTACCCTCTCTAACTGGGGTTTTTTTTCTGTTCAGTTTGGACAGGAGAGGCTGCTCTCATGGTTTACAATCTACCAATCCATAGGGTTCCGTGTCTGCTCCAAAATAAACCAACTTTCTCACAAAAGCCATATGAAATCCCTGTTCTTCAGAGCACAAGGAGAGGGAAGGAAAGCAAAATGAAAACTCACACAAGCTTGTCTCTCTCTAACAGTATTTTTTGTGGTAAGATAGCATTTTGGTCTGTGTCTGTCTATGGTCAATGGTCAGTGTTTTCAAATATTGACCATCATCAAGGAATCCTGGCTGCACTGCATTTTAATTGAAAAAAAAGTTCATTTATAATTTTGAAGAACATGAAGTAATGCAATATTTTATATATGTATGCCAAGTAGAAAACACAGAAAGGAATACTGAAATATTAACTCATTTTAAGTACTTTGCATCCCTGCTTTTAGCTGAAGTCTTAAATTTAGCTTGAATTTTAAAGACTTTAGTCTTTAAGTTTTAGTGATAAATAGTCCTTTGCAATCTATAAATGGAGCATTTCCTGAATACTCAATAGTGACAGAAGCCAAAGAGAGAATCTGAATTTGTGTGGGACCTCCAGTGGCAAGTGGAGCTCAGTTCCCTACACATACAGTTTGGTAAAATGAAAAAAAAAAATATTATATTGCATTATTCTGGACTACAAAGCAATAATGAAGAACATGAAACTCAGATAGTCTTGTGTATACCTGAAGACTTATAAATACACTCAAATTTAACTCTCAGCTGGATATTAATTAGCAATTCTCTTTTTTCTTTTGTATGGATAATAGTGTTTCTATACACTCCACCTCCAAGCACGAACTTGTTCAAGCAGTGCTGTACACCTCTCAGCAAAGAAACAAGTTTATTTTCAAAGTATTGACACACTGTATTTTGAGACCTTTGCAAATCCTTGCTGCACTGAAGGCTGCTCAGCACAAACACAGAACCCTTGAAAACCCAGCTGTAATTTTGGGAACTCATCCTTTGGAAAATCAATTAATGTTCCTTTCCAAAAATATAAGTATAAATAATCTATACACCTAATGAAAAACAAACAACCAAAAAAACCAGAAACAAAACCCGAAGCCCACAGGAAAAAAAACACCCTGCATATTAAATATCCACTCATTAGTGATGTCAAATGTGAAAAGCAGCAGTGACTCCTTCCTCATATGAGAACTGGGAAATTTCATACTGGAAGTAAAAAGGACAGGTGGTAAAATAGAATGGAGTAAAATAAATGCTAAAGCTATTCTAGTCACTAATTAACCTTGCCTCACTTGATAACAAGCTCCAGAACATTTCCTGCTTTCCTGTACACATACATATCAGAACTACACTGCAGAGAGCCTGAATGAGTTTGGGCTAATTTTGCAAGTTCATTATGTTCCAGACTGAAAGGCCTTTTCTTGCAAAAGAGAAGGAAATAATGTCAAATTAGGGGTTGTATTTCCTTCCTAACAGGAATGTCGTGTGCCTTGACTAGTCCAAGATGTACCACTTGAATGCCATGGGTTTGAACACTTCCTTCAGTATATATTTCTGCAAACATGCAACATGAAAAAAAAAAAACCCTTTTCCAAAGCTGCTATTAGGCTGCTTAGCTTCAAACACATCACAAAGAGATGATGATAAGACATGTCTTAGTAGTCCTGCCCATCTCCCCCCAAATTTAAATATATATGACAGCACAGAATAGACATGTATTGAACTAAAAATTACCTTACTACAATTAAAATTTAGCTGTCATGTATACCCCAAAGAAACTGGAGGGTTTGAGGCATTGAAAAAAAATTGTACAAAGCCTTGCTTCAAATTCTATTCTTAAACTTCTCAGGAGCAAGTTATAATTTGCCAAAATTATTTTTAATTAAAGAAATTTACAAATTAATTCCTGTCATTATTACTAGCTCTGTAAATTGTTTAGAAGCTTTAATTACGGACATTTAATATTCAAAATTCAAGCTGAATTGTGATTAAATGTAGTTCTATTTCTGCTTCTCTGCTGGATGAAAATAACTCTTGGAATGAATGATTTCAGAGTATTAAAAATACGTGTTTAACAGTTAAAAAGTGTGAAGCAGCCTAATATTTGCCTAAAGTTTAGTTTCTTCTTGTTTAACATATTCTTACAGCTAAGAAATACTGCTGGCAGAGGGCAAAAACTTCAGAAATTTGGAAAGAACTGTAAAGAGTTGCAAAAAGTGCAGGTGGAGGTGAGAGATTTTAAGACCGAAAATCAAATACATGGAAGGGGGTGTGTGTGTGCAAGTTTGTCTGGTTTATATATTTTATAAAAATATATAAATAACAAGCTTTATGTATTCAAAAATATATATTTGTGTTTCTACAAATCTTTACATAAAAAAACATAGCTGCAGACACAAATTTGGTCAAACTTTAGCTCTACACTCTTTAAGCTATTTTTTTTTTACTGTTCTATAAGTGCTTAGAGGCCCAAAGTGCTTTCATATTTTCCTCATTTTCATTACGTTTGACACAGATGTGCCCCAGGTTAGTGGCACATGGATTACCTGCTTCTCTCTGATCACTTCCTGGGATGGAGTCTGTGCTCTGAGAAAATACTTTCTATGTAACACCTCCTGAGGAGCAGTCAGAAAAGTCTGTGATTTGTTGCCACATATTCCTACCAACTTTAGAAAGGTTTAGCAAGAGAGCACTTGGATTTTCTCTTAAAAAAACAAAGCAAAACAACAAAACTCAGACCAAAGACTATTGAAGCCAGTAATATTCTATAAGAAAAAGAAATTCATTTCTTTTCCTCTGTGTGTGAGAGTCAAGACAGTGCAGTTCACTAAGGAATGTCCAATTACACAGGCACCTTTACCCTCTCTGAGTGGTCTAGAAAAAGACTGGGAGACAGGCAGGAAAAGGGAAGACTTAATACTGTCTCATTCCTGATAGTTTTCTGTATTTCATTTCCCAACTAATTAACCTTTTACTGCAGAAAAGTTCTGTGTTAAGAAGCACAGCATAACAATCAAACAACTCATCATTATTGAAAGACTGGTTCTAATTTAAAATATTTCCACTCTTCAGAAAAGACTAAGTTCCATAAAAATCTTCTATTCTCTCATCTCTTGAAAAACAAAATCATACAGCTATGCAGAATCAAAACTTAGAAATTTTTTTTCTCTCTGTTTCCAGTTGTTAATGTCAAAAATGTTTGTCTCTCAGCAATACAGAAAGCATTCTTCATGTCATAAATTGCAAATAGTATATGGAGTTTATTATGTTCAGACTTGTCATGTATTTCACTGAGCACAACCTGCACTTTTAAGCACCAGTACTCAAAATGTACAGAAAGCATATGTACACACGTGGGGTCTCCCTTCCTGCAGGCACCCACACTCCTTGTTCATGTATGAATGCACATATGCGTGCATGTATGTATATATATATATTTAAAATATACAGCCCTTCTTTGTGTATGAGAGCAAACAATACATATAAAATGTGATATGCAGAGTTTTTTATTGACTGAACAAAGTGAATGAGGTGAAGTTCCTCATCTCTCTCTCAGTCAAAGACTGCCCAGAAGTCTTTGTCCATGGCCATCATCTCTGCCTTAACAGAACACTGGGACAGCTGACACCAAATATATTCTAATTTAAAGTACACATAAGATAAGACACTCTCAGAACTTCTCTTCAACACACTTCAAAATCAGCCACTCATAAAAGAGAAATATCTCCTTGGTGAGATGCTTTACTGCTGCTTTAATTTACCTGACAATCTATTTTTGATGACTTCCTTAGTGACAGATATTCAAGAACTTCTCAATACGAATATACTTAATTTAAAATCAGTGAGCTAAAAACCTATAAAATGCATAATTTTAATAGTTTGAAAATCATAGTAGCTATTATACAGGAAGTTGGTATAACTAGACATGATTATTAAATGGATAACACGTTATGGTTGAAAGATTCCAACAGGCCCATTATGCTGCAAACATTTCTGGAAATAATTTTTTTTTTCTTCCCCTACATTTCTGCATTTTTAGAAATGATATTTCGATTCCCCATTTCAAATGCTACCTCTAACAGACAAGTGCATTTACGTGGAAATCTCAAAATGATGGAAATTGCCACTTCACAGCCAAAGAACCCTGTTAGTGGCAGGTACTCTAACAACTTGTTCCCAGTATCTTTTTTTTTTTTTTGCTATTCTCCCAAAGCCCAGCTCCTGGGTGCATCCCATTGCCCATTTCCCTGCTGTCAAGGGCACCACCTATGCACCACCAGATTGGATAAGCAGGAAGTCAAATTAGGGCAGCTGGCACTGTTATTATGCAACACATCTGTCGTCATCTGTAGATACTTCCTCAGCTCCTGCTGAAGTCACAGCAAGGACTTGCCTGGCTTTGAGAGATGAATCAGGTCTGCAGCTGCCTTCAGGCACAGTTTTGTGAGGAGGGACAGCTTTAAGCACAGTTCTCTAGAAAATCCCTTTCCTTAAGGGAGGGCTCGTGCCTATCAGGAGACAGAAGCTTGGAGATCAGAGCAGGCACACAAAGAGGTGCAGCAGCATCAAGGCTGTCAGACACAGTGTGGAGCTGGATGGACCATTCCATCCCTGACAGATATGCCAGAAAGAAAAAAAGGCAGGAATTCTCCAGTCCTTGTGCTGTGCCAGGGCACAGTGACATTGCAACAGCACCAGTTGGTGGCAGATGACACTGTTACAGTTCATCATGTTCCTTGTCCTTAGCAACTCAGAGATTACATGTTCACTAGAAACTCCTTGATCATTCACTTTGTTCCATGCCACTGCCTAGGAATCTCCTGAAAATTCTACTTTGTGATCCAGTCCAGTGGGGGGTTTATTGGGGTTTTTTTATTGTGTTTTGTTTGTTTGTTTGTTTTGGTTTCGTTTTTACTTTATGGGTTACATTCAGCATCCTGCAAGATACGAACCCCACAGTTTGAAGATAGGGTACATATATATTCCATCTTTCAAGCAGTGTAGCTCTCTCAGCATCTAATGAAACCAGCAGGGACTTAAGCATCCTTCAGGATATAGCTCTGTCATTTCTTACTGGAAAAAATGAGACATAACATGACTGCAAGGAAATAATTCATGCTATTCCTCTGGAAATCCTTGTAAGGATACTGAAGGAATATACTGACCACAGAATGTGAGTCTGCCACACTGAAACTCCATAAATGAAAGATTTTGCACCAGTACAGTCAATGGCCAGGTATTATTATCAAACTTGCCTTTTTTTTTTTAATAACTGATGCTTGCTATTTTTTTAAATAACTCATGCTTAATCAATGTTAATGAAGAGAATGTGTTTCTTCTTCTATTAGAGGCCTGTGAGATCTAGTTTGGAAAGACATCAAAAGGGTAAATTTTACTTTAAAGAAATATTAAAAAATGAGAGATTAGCTTCTAAATTATTGTGCTCTACCTTCCTTTAATTGATTCTCTTATGCAGCCTTGTTTGAAGTTTGACATCAGAGCCCCAGTGGAAACACAGCCATGGATTAAACCCCAGTTTGACCTATGTGCTACTGCACAAAATCCTCACTCATCTTGAAGTACATCTATGAGGCCTAAAATTCCGATAATAAATGGAAAAAAAATGTAATGGGTGCCATGAAAATAGTAAATTCATTAATGAACAATTTTTAAATTATAATTTGAAGTGCATGGGTGTATATAGACTAAAGTTTCTCTTGACAGGAAGGATATGCCTGGATAAATGTGGTCAAATGTAGTTGGCTTTTTTGCTGCCCTTAGGAGGCAACATGCTCAACAATGTCAAAGAATTACAAATTAACTTTCAAAGTACAGTGGTCTGGCAAATATTATCTTCAGTATTAATTGCAAGCTCAACTTCTCTTTCATTAGAATCTCTTGTGTGTTTGCCAAGACAGTTTGGAAAGCACACCCAAAATGGTATTTCTGAAAATATTCATCCTTAACAAAAATGTTGGTTTCTTTCAACTTACAATAAAATAGGTTTTATGTCTTATATAAATTTACAACAATGTTCAGACAGTACCTAGCTCTTAATTAATAAATTACTTAGAAATTTCTGAATAACTTTTTTTTTTAGGGAATTTATATATACCAGGGCTCCTCGGACTAAAAAACAAAACCAAAAAATAGCAAACAAACAGAAGCAAAACTCAATCAACAAATAACACCCACACAATCAATTAATTCTAAGCAATGTATACAAAATAATTAGTTCTCTTATGGATTAGGTCTAAGCATAACCTAAAATGTACATTTCTGGATAATATATTTGTCTTCTGCCTTCCCTAAAGGATGGAGTGCATGTGCTCTGACAGGTGAATTTTCATAATATAAAATGCAATGTGATCTTGTGGTTTGTCAAGATTCCTCAGAGGAGATACAAGATCTGATTCAGCTTTCTGCCGCATTTAGGGAAGCACTGAAAAGGATTCAAAAATCATAAACAGCAAATCCATTTTCCTTCCTGCATTCCTTTTTCCCCAAATTGATGTTCTACATCATCTGCTGGGAAACAAATGACTTCAGTGGCCCGAAGTTTCACCCAGTAAACACTGATACTAATGAGAAAAAGAACCAATTACTTCCATGAACTGGGCTGAACCTTGAGCCATCACTGGAGAAAAGCACTTGAGCTATTCCTTAACGATGCTCAAAAGAACACATTGTCATAAGCACCGCTAACACAAGCACACCCAGATAGTAAAATGTCTTTCTAATTAAGGCAGAATTGAGGAAAAACAATGAAAACAGAAGAGATGAGAAAAAGGAAACTGCAGGAAGGTCAGGAGTGAGTGCTTCAAAGTCAGTTTTCCACAGAAGTGCTAAGTAACATTAACATAGAAGAGGCAGGCAAATAGAGAGGACAAATCAAAAATAGATTCAATTCTTAAACAACATTTAGAAAATAAGTGTTTTTCTTCCCTACAGCTTCTGGGACTGTTTGCCTCTTCCAGATTCTATGGTAACTTAGAGCTCTATATAAGTATTAATGTTCAGGAAGATTATAGCTCTCTCTCAGAGACTTGGTTATATAATTATATAAACTGCAAATATGCAGTGTTCCTTGTACTGTGTGTTTGTGGAATTAAAATATCAGTCTCTGTTCAGTTCAGGCTTTCAGTGTAAGGCTGTAGAGAAAAAAAATTCCCCCTGTGCTGCATCTATATTTGAAGATAGCTGATGGAACCAGTCAGATTTGACAGTGCCCTACAAATGCCCATCTCTCTTTCCCCTGCTGCCAGCTTGGTGCATTTCCTTGGGAATGCCATGCCAGAGAGACAGCAAGGGCAAGGAGTGTGGGGACACAGAGCAAAGGGTGCAAAGAACAACCCTTGGAAAAGCCAGTAAACCCACAACTCAGCAACCAACTAACTCCTCTATCGTGCCCTTGGGGCTTTGATAGGTGATTAATAATAGTTGAAAATTCTAAATAAATGTGACTATATAAAACTTCATGAAAGTTACATACTGGGAAAGTGTTCACAATTTGCAGAAGGTCAGACCCTTCTAATTATATCTTGTCTCCAAATGTTCCTCAAGTCTTCTGTCAAAATGCTTGGAACTTTTTTCTTCCTTGCTTGTTTGTTCATCTGTTTAGAGTAGGTAATGATCTAGAAAGCAATTTTGTGCATTTCTGACAACATCCTCCCAAGAAATTGCTTTGAGTCATGGAAAGGTCATCTATGGAAGTACAGAAATATAAATTAGTAAGAAAACTACTGGACTTCATATTTACTCTGATACTGACTTTTAAAACATGTATTAAAGTTGAAGGAATTTTGTGCACAGAGATGAACTAAAATCCAATGTTGTGATAGTTTTGAACTCCAACATGCATCTTACAGATCAGCACTCCAAATTAATTAATTGCAGATACAATAATAGTTATCCACAGGTTTAATGTACAAATCTACTCCATATTTTACTACATCAGTTTCTAAGGTCAATATCAGTCTTATTTCATTGAAAAGATGAGTAAAAATTAATAAAATTATTAGAAATGTATTTAACTTTCAAGCATCCAATTTGCAACAGCCTCATCAATTAATTTAGAACCTGAAATAAAAAATAAAAAAGGGACTTGGTAGGATTTTTGTGTGTTCAGATCTGCCCAACGTGTGTGATTATCTTGTAGCTGCTCCATTTTACAAACTGAAGGGACACTTTCCTTTACAAACAGGTAGCCTGAATTATAAGGTCCTATGCCTTACAGTTCTGAGTTAAATCTGGTTTAAAAACATTTTAGTAAACTTTCACTCCAACAGAGCTGTGGAGAGACTGAATTTTATATGTATGTGTAGTAGGATAGGTAAAGAGTGTAGGGAAACAAGGAGTTGGTACCAAAGGTAATCTTGCCTCTGATGTATTGCAGCTGTGTTAATTATCCTAGAGTGGGAACAGCCTTGCTCTCTCAGCTATGGGTGTGATAAAGAGGGAGCTGGCTGGGAGGGCTTTGGTTGCAGTTGCAGCTCGGTTGGAGTCTGCTGCTGTGCTGTGAAACCTAGGGTTAGGAGGTGGTGCGAGGGACAGGTCATGTAAGACCTTGTACCAGGAATGGATAAGGGCAGGGGCTGAGCCAG